>OX463786.1:21825722-22260722 GCA_949825025.1 Siphlonurus alternatus
GCAAAATCAAAGAAATTAATTTTTTGACTGCATTTCTATGTATTTTCTTAATATATACCGCCGAGATCGGTACATAGAGTTAAAGCAAGTGTGGGCAATTTTTGTGATAGCCACTCGTCATCATATTGGTATACATACATGCATACCAAATTTCAACAAAATTGGATCACCCAAAGTGACCGAGGCAGCTCACACTTTTAACATTGTAAACCCTATGCTGGATATTTAAATAGCCCCAACCCCATAGTAAAAGTGAAAACTGGCCGAAAGTTTTGGGGCCCAGAATCATCCCTTGGGTGGGTCTTTAAGCCCTGCAAGTTTCGTCAAATTCGGTGGGGGTCACTTACATACCCTTCCTTGTAAGTCTTAAAAGACATACGGAAATTTGTTTTTTACTCAAATAATATCATTAAAATTTGACACATAAATGTATTTTTGTTTGGTTATAAGAAGTTGAATTGTCAAATATTAATATATTAAAGGAACGTATTGTGTCAATGGATATTATAAAAGATTTTTTTTTTTTTTTTTTTTTTGCCTCGGTCTATTGATAATATTCTTTATTATAATATGTAGGAAATTTTAAATTGTCAATAATAATAACAGACAAATGCCGGGATGGATTGCAAGGCCTTAGCCGCCCCCGTTCTGGAAGAGCCCGTGAAACGCTCAAGTTAGGGTTTCGGAATTTTCGGGGTTTCAAAGTAGTATGTAATTAGTAAGTAGAAGTACCCAATAGGGTTTGATAAAATTTGAAATAATAATAATAATGTTAATGACAATATCAATATATAGACTGCAAATAAATAATTATAATGGACAACTTGCATTTTTTTCTTTTTACTGAGTTAGATAAAATACCTCAAGTTATGTTTTGCAATTTGCAATTAAAATGAAAAAAATTATTTTTACCTCACTCTTAAAATTGTGCTGCAAAACTCTGTATACTTGTGTGTTTTGTATATAGCGCCCTAATTTTCTTATAATATAATACATTATTGTTTGTTATGTTTCTATGACTATAATATGGAGCCACAGCGTTTTTTTGTGCAGCTGGATTTTAAAAGTATCGAGATCCTTTACAAAAATTAAAAAAATGTGTTTATAATGTTATAATAATTTATAATAACACACGTATTATATTATTTATATATTATAAAAAATTTTATTCCAAAAATCAATACTGCATGCTTAAATTAAAAACAATATGCAGTTCTTTTTAAACGCTTAAAAAATACAACTATTCATGTTGAATCCACACTTTTTTTTTTTTTTTACTTTTTTTCTATAGTTGTGGATACTGTACAGTAAAGATACTTTAATTTCCTATCCTTTTTGTAAACCTGATCCTGCTTAAGATTTTGTAATTATAGCGTGACCAGAGGCCATGGGCTTATTTGCTACCATTATAAGACCCACAGGAATTGTATCTTTAATAATTAAGGCTTTGAAATAAAAGTAATCTTTTATTCGCTATTAAACTCGTCTTTTCTCCTCTTATTTTGCACCATTTTAGATGAAAAAAGACGAGATTTTCTCCTCTTGAACATAAAATATTAGAAATATTGTCTTCATTTCATCCTCACTTTGAGCGAGGAGGAAATAAGATGTGATTTAGAGGTAAAAAGATTAGGTTTAGACGTGTAAAAGATGAGTGGAAGACGAAATTTTTCAACTAGGGTTTTATCTCAAGAGTGTTCTTATAATTCACTGAACTTTGACATTACAGCAAGAATTTAATTATTGATATAATCTAATTATAATGTCCATAATTAGATATTTCCCGTGTAACGTAACTTGATTTTAAACTTCCCGCCGTTCTACAAATTAATTCACTTATACACATGGCGATGCGACTTCCCGAGCGGCCCAAATATTTGTATTTTCTTGGCCCTCAAGCGGTAGTTTCAGGAAGTTTCAATTTTTTTCTCAGTTTTTTTATAATATCAGCTTCTTAGGAAAAACATGGCGACTTCAATATATACGGCAGCGGAATGGCGCTTATCGTCGTCTCGATTATTATTTCTTATATTTTATTTATTGAAGAGTTATAAATGTGTGTGTAACTTTTGTAAGCCTTTATTGTGACTGCAAGAACTGTATCACCACTATATAATGAAGACAAGAGATGGATTCATCCTGATATGAACGAATTATTAACGAAGTAAAGGTTAGTACATGACCAAAAGATCGGGACATTAGGCGTTGTTTATGTCCCGTTTTCATCAGTTTTGTTGCAGGATGTAATTTTTCGTTCTCTTGTGGCTATTCTGTGTAACCTATTACTATAGTAATTACCGATATATGCATGTTTATAGCTATTTTGTTTCGTGTTACAGCAGAAACAAGCCTGCAGCTGGCCAGGCCTGGACCCACCCATTGGATTTGCATGCCAAGGAGGAGGAAAATCTCGCCCGCGGAGTGGAAAACTCGAGCCTGGGACCATTTTGTGACAACTGTCAAATCTATTATGATGTAAAATTTCTTAAATACAAGTTATAAAAACCATTTTCTCTGTGTTCTTTTGTAAATAATCATAAAATAGTAAGCAAATTAATTAAAAAATAAACCGGAATTGGAAGCCATTTTTATTTAGTGTAAGAAAATGAATAACGCAAAGCGCAACTTGACAAAGTTTGACCGACGTGCCACCTGGTGGTTGTTTCCGATAACATTTTTATGCGAATTGTACATATTTCGTTACATACAGAAGATGATCGGCCGTGCTTATACAAGGCTTGAGTATTGTTTATCAATATTATTACAATGTAAAATTAAATTAATATTCCATTTATGTGAACTAATTGGTTGAGATGTATGTTATTAGTATTTAACCAACATACATGATTGCTATATATGACAATCAAATTATTGTTAATTATATTAAATAATTTAATCTAAAATACATACAATAAAGCCTTGTATGATTTAATAAAACAATAAAATACGGCTACGATATTTTTGCTATAATTTGCTATTTTTAAAAAAACAATGAAAAACTTTACAATTTTGAGATTTTGAGCTATTTTTTACATTCAAGTTGTAATTAAATTATAATGGTATGAAGAGAACATAATTATTATACAAGGGGAGCTTGATTTTACCAACGGGTCTTTCACCATACGTCACAAAACAATATGACGTCACGATTGTGTAGGCAAAACATTGTCAGCGGCCATAGCAGATATACGTGGTAAAGCCTCGAAATTAATTTCTCCTGGCTATTCGCATAATTTTTCTTAAAAATTTTCTTTTATAAATGGCGACAAGAAGAACCAATGCTATTGAAGAAAAATATTTGGCGACCAAAACTATATTATTAAAAAGAGGTGTTGTGAGTTACGTTAACACGCACAGCATAGGATTTTAGAATTTTCTGCCTACAATCCGAAGATCTTCGGGCATCTTCGTGTTACCCAAAACGTAAACATGAAATTCACGTATAAATGGGTCACGATAAAAGTTGGACAAAATATATGGGCAGTGGTTTATTATAGACCTTCCCTCTTTCATTTTGTTCTTGGATTTATCGAGTTCAGAATAAGTAACCTTCTTCATTTTACTAATTTGTACGTTCAAACTTCTTCTCTATTTGTTGAAGAAACGATTGAAATGTGTAAATTTAAAAAGTAATTTTTCACGAAATTTACTTCATTTTTGCTTTACTATCTCTTTTTACCACCTGTAATTACTATTAACGTAAAAAAAGTTCATTCAGCTCGTTAAAATTAGTCCATTAAATGAGGCTTTTAGAGTGCAATAAAAAAAATCCAAAACACTAACATTGACATTAGCTGCAAAAAGTCAGAGATTTTTTAGATATACTTTTTGAACGTTTAGAAAATTTAGGATTTCAAATAAAATATTTGAGGGAGTATTATAGGGATGGGGGATGGTTTTCCATGGAATGATTTTTATTTATTTATTCATTATACATTCAGCCTCTAGGGCTGAGGCTATTTAGTGAATTTAATCCCTTTTTTACCATAGAGAATTACATTGTTTTTGAAAGAGTTTATTTTTTTTAATAACATGAGATATTATTTTTACTTGGTAAATTGAAATATAATAATAATTTCATTCCTAAGGCTCTAATACAATATTTTATACAATACAATATAATTGCTGAAAAAGTTATTATATTGGCACTGGGATGTCCGTTATCTGAAATACAGAGACTTTAGAATTTATGTTGACGATGCAGTTTTCATAATATAATAATAAACTTACTGTGATTAATATTAAGTTGACTTTTTTTATTTACTTATTCAATTTGTACTCATTTATGGAGCGATGTCTATTGGGATGATAAAAGCGCACTTGCAGTAAAATCATATGGTAGCCATATTGGAGAGAAAAATCCCTTTCCCGCAGCGATTTCATCGCATCACTTTTTTCATCACCAATATGGCTACTATATGGTTCTACTGCAAGTGCGCTTTTATCGCCGCCAAGCCTCGCTTGACATCGTTCCTATTAAAACCAGCAGAAAAATTTCTGTACATGAGGTTGCTTGAATTCTATACATGCACTTTGTCTGCATTAATTTTAATTGATAATCCAATTTGTGATTCCTGATGTACTACATATTTGCAGTTTCTGTAATACTCAGTACCTAATAGATAATGGATACTGTAATTATATAAAAAGGTTTTGCAAAGTGTGTAAAAAAAGAACTAATATTGTATGTGAATAAATTTGATTTTTTAAATACCTAATAAAATATTATATACCCATGAGGAATAGTGTTACTAATTCCACGAACAAAAGTATATATATAAAGAACATTAAAATTTATAAAATTATAATAGCATTTCCCGAAATATCCACTTAGAGTTCATAGGCTTTAAAGTTAGTCTAGTCTATAGTTGAACAAATATAAGGTTACCACCGAAAGAAACCGGAAGTGGAAGGATTTTGGCTAAACTATGATCATGAAAAAACTAAGACTTTGAAGTTTGGTTACAATCCCTAATCTCTTCAAATTCTTACATTTTTCATGATCATACAGTCAAATTAATTTGATATTCCTTCCGGAAGTAGCCGGAAGTGTGAAGTTTGCAGCCCTTCTGTTTGTAATTCAATTTTGAAACTTTACAGAGTGGTTTGAAGTAGAAGTACTGACCTATGTGTGAAATTTTAACGCTGAAAAGTGAATAATAAGACCAGATCAGCTACTTCCGGTTGGAATATTAAATAAATCTGACTGTAGTTCAGTCAAAATCCGCCCATTTCCGGTGGTAGTTTGTTCAAGTTGTTTTGTTAGGTTTTAATATTAATAAAGGTCCACTTTGTTGTTTAATAAATATCGCATTACTTCAGAGATTTCAAAGTTACATTCAACCAAAGTGCGTAACTTTTAACAACCCATGTAATGTATGTTTGAATTATTTGTAATGCATGTAATGTATATTTGAATTTATCTGACCTCAAAATAGAAAAAGAAGTTTCAATTGCTTTTATTTTTTGAATGTAGTTTTAATGCATGTATTACATTATATATTTATTATATGGTATGTACTAATTATATTATTTACCATGCTTGTACATAAAACTAGATGTAGAACACCTTTAAGAGGGACTTAATATAATGTCTACGTTCATGCTTAAAATGCAGTATAATATTTTTTAAAAGATTTTAACTCCGAACCCTGATTAAATTGTAATATTCTAATATTAAATACCAATGGTTATATTAATATTTTTAATTTTATTTAATCAATTTTATTATTTTATACCGATTTAGAGCTCATAACTGTGCTCACCTGATATAGAGGATAGCTCATTATTGCTACAAAATATATAATGGTAAGCAGATAGCTCATTATTCCGAACAAGGGACGATATTATAATCTATATTTAGATTTTTTTTTGCTTCTTTAATGTCATATTTTATAACTTAATTATTGTATAATTGCAAACAGAATAGCCAAAAAATCACCATTTATTACAGAAAAAATATTTAATAAATTTGACTGTTCTAAATAAAGCTAAATACAACAATATATATAAAAAAAATATTACAGAAATGTTTTTTCAAGACATAATTGATCTACAGAGTAGAAACTAACTTGATCACACATCTAACTTGCCTCTGATCACACTCCTAAATTGCCTGCGGTTATGGAGCCCCTAAGTGAGGTCACTTAACTCGAGCAAATTACACGGGTTATCGATTTTGTAGTGTTGGTCATGCTTCAACTAATATGGAGAGTTATAAGCGCATTAAGTTTTTACCAAGAAGACAGCATATTAGATATTATATAGCTGTAATGGTATTATAGATATGATTTTGAAATCTTGACATTAATTTTATTACAAAAATTTATACTAACTTTGATTTATTTTACACATATAATAGTTATTTAAGTTTTCTCTTTATGATTTTTTGATCAAAACCTGCCTTCTTTATAACACTGAATTCATCTAACACGTATAATTAATTATAGGTAAATTAATTAATTTCCACGATAATAAATATAGTTCCATGCAACATAAAGACCTTATGTGGAAACCCTTTATAAGCATAAATCGAAATAGTGTCTTGTATTTATTTTTTTATTTCACCCAGGTTGCAAAGAAAAAAAAAAAGAAATATGAATTGTAAAAAGGATGCAGATATCAATACAAAGATATATTAATATTCGTATTTAATATTATAAGTTATACGAACACTTAACTAACTTCGAAAATTTCAAAACCCCTTGCAAAGCTTTTTTCAGGCAACCCGCTTTGCTTTAAAGCATAATAATTTGCCTATTAGACAGGGGCTAATAAATTATCATTGAATTTCTAAATTTTATATAATTTTTAACAATAATTTAAGATCATTAACATTTTTAATATAATATTTAGAGATAAACAACCTTCATGCCTTCATGAATTTAAAAGCATATTTGGATAAAAAAGTTGTGTATTATTTATCAACATTTTGTTTAGAATTTTTTTAACCATTATTAACACAGTTAAAATTGAGCTGCAAAAATCTGTGACGTCATAGGGAAAGACGTTGCATGACTATGACGTCACATCGTCTTTCTCCTCGATTTTAAGCGTGTTAGCAAAAGGTTAAAAATGTGAAAAATATTGACAATATCCAACGCGAGATCTTCTATTACAATAAAAAATTTATGAAGATCGTCCATTGCTGCTTTAGACATTAGAAATTATTAATTAGAAAGGTGAAAAAGCAACTTTTCTTTAATTTAATTTAAATTAACTTAATAAGTCTAAGTTGTATAAATTTTAAGATGTAACATACACACAACAAGTAAGAGGCTTAAATCAAAGGAGTGTAGACATAAGCTTATGTATGTGGTGAGGAAACTAATGGAAAGTTCATATCTAAAATAGAAGCTTCAAGTCAGCTGATTTTGCGGTGTTCCCACCGTCCTATCTAAACCTATGTAAAAAAAACTTGAAATTGATTTTTTGGCACGAAAGAAATTTTTTAGGGAAAAATAAGTTCTTGATACATTATCAAAAGACCCCTAAATGAGGTGGTAAGAGATGGTTTCAAATTAATAGCTTTATATAATAGTTACTGAGAAAAAATTCAAATTTTCTAACATGGTGGCTTATGGAGAAAATTTTTAAACCGAAAAACACTTAAAAGCCTCCATTCTCAAGACATCAAGATATATTACCTTTAAGAGAGAGGGGTGGGGGGAGATTCACAGATAAAATTATAAGATAGAAATGGAAGAAAAGTCAAACGTAGTTACCTCAGCCAAGAAAAAGGTCCCCAAAGAAATCAATTCTATTGATCTCGCTCTAGGGGCAAAATTTTCTCAATTGGATTGTACAAAAAAAAAAAAATTAATTACTAATTTATAAAGTCAACAAAGAAGACAATTTGAGACAACAGTGTTTTACGAAGCAATAATTTGGTATGTTCTCTAAAATATTTATATTAAACTATATTATAAAATGGACAAACTGCATGAATATTTTCAATGCAGAAATGAATAGAGGGCATAATTTGTTACTTTTTTCACATTTTTTTTAGACCCAGAAGTAATTTTAAATAATTATTGAAAGTGCGGTCACGCCCCCTGGAAGCATCAATAGGCGTCTCGGTCCTATCCTTTTTATTAAGGATTCAGGAAAGCTAACTTAATTTACATAAATTTCAATAATTATTTAAAAATAGTTCCGGGACTCAAAAAAATATGAAAAAATTCAGAGTAGCATAATTTGGTATACCCACTATTCATTTATGCAATAAAAAATTTCCACGCAGGTTGTCCATATATCATATATTATATTATATATTTAGAATATTTGCATTTTATATAAAAATATATTACAGTTCAAAAAATTCAAGAAAGCCGTAAGTGCCATGTGAAGTTTCTGGATTTTCTAGTTCAATGGAGGTTTCAAGTGTTCCCCGGCGGGAAAATTTTCTCCATAAGCCACCATGTTAGAAAATTTGAAATTTTTCTTGCTAACTATTAAAGCTATGAATTTGAAACCATCTCCTACCCCCCCCATTTAGAGGTCTTCTGATAATGAATCAAGAACTTATTTTCCTCTAAAAAATTTCTTTAATGCCAAAGAAGCAATTTCGAGTTTTTTTATATAGATTTAGATAGGACGGTAGGAATACCACAAAATCAGCTGACTTGAAGCCTCTATTGACCTAAAAATTTGTAGATAGATTTGTGTTATGAATTTCAACCTGCCTTCAAAGTTATCATGCCAAAATATATTTTAAAATAAATGACAATATTATGAATTATAAATGTAAGAGTTGGAATAATAAAATTATTACGTGTACTTTTAGTTATATAACATACGGTGTGATTAATTCATTTTCCAAACATTATATAAATAAAAATTTCGTAGAAGTAAATTAATAAAATCAATATTTTACCAATCGTGGATAGAATAAAGTATTGATAGAAGTGGTGAAATTTTAAATCAATTTCGACGTACAGTAGCGATCATTACAAATGTCCTCTCGAGTTGACATACACTTCATCTTTTATTCGCTATTAAGTTCTCCTCTCGATTAATTTCCTCTTATTTTGCACCATTTAAGAGGAAAAAAGATGAGATTACGTATTTTTTTTCTCTTCTTGAGCATAAAATGTTAGAAATATTGTCTTCATTTCATCCTCACTTTGAGCGAGGAGAAAATAAGATGTGTTTTAGAGGTAAAAAGATAGGTTAAATTTAGAAGTGTAAATAATGAGTTGAACTAGGGTATAGAGGCTCATTTCTGTACGATATTTGATCTGTATTTCCTGTATGCTAAACAAAGTCTTCTGCTCGTTGTTAGTAAACAAAGTATTGTTGTGTAATGTCTGTCGCGTGAAAGGAAAAACATGGGACGGTTGTTGATTTACATGTTAACTTATGGAAAATGACCATTAATTATGAAGTTGAAACGGTTGCCTAGCGCCAACAATGCCATTACGTTCTCTGCTCTGGTGGCAAAATTAGGCACTACGTCGTTCCATGTTTAACAATGAAATTCATGCGACAGACATTATAAACAATGGTTTGTTACAACCATTGCGAGTAGAAAAGACTTTGATGCTAAATAATAAACCACTCGATTGAATCCATCAGACACATGATGTAAGGTGTGTAGTCTAAGAATGCGTTTGAATTCACGGGCCAGCCCGGGCTGGCCCGGGCTGGGTAAAATGGCGGTGACCTTGGTCGCCTGGTATGAAACGTCATAATTTCGTCATAATTAGTTCCCAGTCTGTCCGCCAGGTCTCAGGCGCACTGTAGAGTCCGCCCGCGTCAGCCTGGGCCAGCCAGGAAGTGACGTCATGAGAGGAGGAAAAATGGCCGTCGGGCTGGCCCCACTTGACGACAAAAAACGCTTCAGCCCAGGCCAGCCCGGGCTGGCCCGTGAATTCAAACGCACTCTAATATTTATTGATAAGAAAAACAAAATGGCGGCTCTGATTAATGATGATATGCAATCATCTGGGAAATTCATTTGCAAAGAGATGACAATAGCATGTTGATATTAATCGATATATTGCTATCTATTGTAAAGGGAAATTTCCCATTAAGGTGAAACGTGTATAATTTGATTACTGTATGTAATATAATAATTATGTCATGTATTGACATGTATCGATGTGCAGGAGGAATTGTCTATATTATGGAGAGTATTTACATTTTGGCAACACTGCTTGGCCATGTAAATTTTATAACAGTGGTAATAGCTTAATGAAATTTAACGTTCAGCTGGTATTATACATGATACTATTTTTCCTTACAAGAAAACTTAAAACTCCATTTTTTGGTGGAAATTTCCATGCAAGAAAATATTTTATACAAAATTGTATCGTGTCACAATACCTGCTGTACCTCGTATACCCACGTATACTCTCATTATCTCCCAAGGAAGTAAATTATGAAGACACGTTCTTAAGGGCATTGGGTGTAGCACCGGTAGTTGGCAACACTGACGTATCTTCACCATGTTAATTTTTGATCATTCCTCCTCGGAGTAGTTTTTATGCTAGAGCTAAGCTGATTGCTGTAGTATCAAGATAATTAGTAGCCCAAGTGCACAATTTGGCTAAATAAAGCCTGATTTAAAGAAAAGTATTTTTTAGTGATTTTTTAAATTTACATTTATTTTTCTAAAATATAAAAAAAATACTTTTCTTTAAATCAGGCTTTATTTAGCCAAATTGTACACTTGGGCTACTAATTATCTTGATACTACAGCAATCAGCTTAGCTCTAGCATAAAAATTACTCCGAGGAGCAATGATCAAAAATTAACATGGTGAAGATACGTCAGTGTTGCCAACTACCGGTGCTACACCCAATGCCCTTAATTTAAATTTAAATATTTACTTTAAAAATATAAAAAGTTTAGTGTTTAAATGTATACCATTAAAAAAATAACAAACATTTAAGAACAATCACACTTACTAAAATTAAACTAAAATTTTTAATTCAGTAAATATGACAAAATATATAAATAAAATTAAGAATATATATAATATATTTATATATAAACTGGAAGGGTTTATGATATTACAGTGCAGCAAATGGATTTGGACTTGAAGATATAAAATTTTCACGGTGCAATCATGGCATGCAGTAAACAGAATAATATATCACGATCAATTAATTTCAATTGCTACTAACACAAAAAAAAACAAGCAAGCTATTAAATTTAACACAGGAGAGAGAGAGAGAGAGAGAGAGAGAGAGAGAGAGAGAGAGAGAGAGAGAGAGAGAGAGAGAGAGAGAGAGAGAGAGAGAGAGAGAGAGAGAGAGAGAGAGAGAGAGAGAGAGAAGAGGGGGAATACTAAACAATTAAGGTATTAGCGGTAAAGTGTGAAGTCTTATCTGTAGGTTGACATATTGTTTTCCTGACACTCGAGATTATTGAAGGTCACGCACCGCTTAACTATATATAATCAATTTATGACCTTATCGAAGTTGCTATAAAATTAGATATTACGTTCTGCGCAAATTTCGTATTTATTTACTTGTTTAAATGTTTACTGGCTGTAAATTATACACGTTTTGTGCCAATTTCGTATTTATTTACTAGTTTCAATGTACACCAAAAGTTTACCTATTTTGTTTAATATTTTAGAAGTATTGATTGCATTTTATTTGGTGTACTTTATATACATGGAGAATAATATTTAATTTATTTTCCTCCTGTCTCTCCTCTCTCTCTCTCTCTCTCTCTCTCTCTCTCTGTCTGTCTGTCTGTCTGTCTGTCTGTCTGTCTGTCTGTCTGTCTGTCTGTCTGTCTGTCTGTCTGTCTGTCTGTCTGTCTGTCTGTCTGTCTGTCTGTCTGTCTGTCTGTCTGTCTGTCTGTCTGTCTGTCTGTCTGTCTGTCTGTCTGTCTGTCTGTCTGTCTGTCTGTCTGTCTGTCTGTCTGTCTGTCTGTCTGTCTGTCTGTCTGTCTGTCTGTCTGTCTGTCTGTCTGTCTGTCTGTCTGTCTGTCTGTCTGTCTGTCTGTCTGTCTGTCTGTCTGTCTGTCTGTCTGTCTGTCTGTCTGTCTGTCTGTCTGTCTGTCTGTCTGTCTGTCTGTCTGTCTGTCTGTCTGTCTGTCTGTCTGTCTGTCTCTCTCTCTCTCTCTCTCTCTCTCTCTCTCTCTCTCTCTCTCTCTCTCTCTCTATAAATATATAATATATATATAAATTTGCAAACAAAATTTAAGAAAATAGATGCTTCAAGTCAGCTGATTTTGTGGTGTTACCACCGTCCTATCTAAACCTATGTAAAAAAAATCGAAATTGTTTTTTTTTTTTTTTTTGCATGATCGAATTTTTTAGATTTATTATAAGAAAACCCCTATTAAATGTGGGGGTAGGAGATGTTTTCAAATTAATAGCTTTAATAGTTACTGAAAAAAAAAATTCTAACATGGTGGCTTATGCCATGGAGAAAATTTTCCCGCCGGGGAACATCACTTGAAGCCTCTGTAGTCTTTTCTTGATTTTATTTAGATAACGTTTCTATTCAATTTTTACATACATCGGCTATAAGACAAAATATCTCTGAGGAGGAATCCCATAAAAAGGGTATTGAAAAAAGTGTATAGTTTTAGAGCTTATGGTAATGCAGTATTTTTTTATTACGATCGTCTAGCTACTATCGCAACATATGTGATTATATTTTGATGTACCTTCAATAAAATTTAATGTTCAGAATTACACTTCGGAATACACGGAGCGTTATTTTTGTATATTTTGTGACCGTTGTCATACAAGATAATGTTTTAAAAAATAATAATAATAAAAAAATTAAACTTAAATTATTACAATGGACAATTTGCATGAAATTTTTTTATTGCAGAAATGAATAGAGGGTGCAAAGTTATGCTACTCTGAATTTATTCAGATTTTTTTAAAGATGGGGAACTATTTTTAAAAAAATTATTGAAAGTCAATTTTATGACGTCACGAGGAGTCTATCCTGAAGAAAATGATAGGCGCTAAACGCCCGTGACGTCATAAAACTGACTTTCAATAATTTTTTAAAAATAGTACCCACTCTCAAAAAAATCTGAAAAAATTCAGAGTAGCATAATTTGGTACCCTCTATCCATTTCTGTAATAAAAAAATGTCATGCAAATTATCCATTTTCTTCAAAAATATTGATTAAATTCATCAATATGAATTATGAATTATTTTTATTCATTTTTTTTTTACAAGGATACCCCCCTAATGAGATCGGATCTTGAGGCGGGGTAATAGATAGGGATAAGGTTATAGCGAAAGGATGGCGGCCACGGCCTGTTAAACGTCCCAGCATTCGCTGAGGTGAGACTGAGGGAACCGTGGAAAAACTCAGTCAGGACGGACACCTCTACTTTCTATCAATGGACCAAAGAGCGAGATTAATTTACCCCAGTGAGGGAGCAACGTAATTTTTACTCGAAATGGTCACCCATCCAAGTGCCATAAATAACCACACACGCTTGACGTTGCATTTGTTTAAATCAACATTTACTTTCTATTAAATTCTATCTTATATTACAGAAGCAACAAATCTGAAACTTTTCGTGTTAAAAAAATACACAGTGACATGTTGCCTACGTTTCATGCTTACTGTTATATATAAAGGAATCTTGAATTAAAATATTTACCTCGTATACATGTAAATTTAACTTGCGCTTTTTTTATATTCATTCTTTTTTATTCTATACAATTTTATTCATATGTATAATGCTGACTCTGCTATATATATATAAAAATACGAGGCACATAAAACTTGAGGTATTTAAAGCATTTTTACATTTTTTTTTATAATTAATTATAAAATTGCAGACTGTATTAAAATTAAGTTGACCTTCTTTTACATTTTTTTGTAGTTTACAATTTTGCTTAATATGTATATAGTGTATTAAATATTTTTAATGTAAAATGTGTATTATTTTAAGCAAGAATTAAATTGAATAGAGAATGCTATTTTTAAAATTAAAATTACTATTATTTTGATTTGATATTTTATTATTGCGAAAGACTTTTTTTTTTTACAATAAAGGATACACCCCTAAGAGCTTACAGCTCGCGGCGGGGTAATGGGTAGGGATAAGGTAGGGAAAGGATGGTGGCCACGGTCTTTTATAACGTGTCCCAGCATTCGCTGAGGTGAGACTGAGGGAACTGTGTAAAACCTCAGTCAGGACGGACACCTCTACTTTTTCTCAATGGACCAAAGCGATGTCCAAAGCCTGGGGAACCACACACAAGTGCATCACTGCACTCTGGGTGGAAAGAGAGAAGAGTTTACCACAGGGAGGGAGCAACGTATTTTTTACTTGAAACGGTCACCCATTTATGTAGTGACCACGCTCAACGTAGCTTGACTTCAGTGATCTAACGAGAACCGGTCAATGCACTGCACCACGCTCAATCAAATTCCCTATTTAATTAAGAAATCAACACATACAATTGTTACGTATGAACAATAAGAAGTTATAATTTTAGTAAATTCTAACCATATTAATTTCTGAATATGATATTTTTTTTAGCATTTATAAAAAAATAATAAAAATAAATAAAAAGTTAGCATGCTTTAAAATAAAATCATGAAAGCCTGGTAGTTTCATTTTCTATATTATTTTAGAACTAAACATTTCACTTGTTCAAGTTACTTCAAGCGTGGATTAGGGTGCTGTTTTGTCTTTATTTCTTATATTTCAACTTCAATAGTTTCATAATCGGTCTTGGAAATTGTATATAAGATTTCAAAACAAAATATACATGTTTATACATTCTTAATAATAATAATAATAATAAAAATGCTTGTTTAAAAATATACTTCTATGCTAGCTTAACTACATGCAGCATAAAATCATAATGCCAATAATGGCCATATATGCCAATTATATGCGTTGGTATAAAGAAGAAAATATATTAATTTGTTTCTCATTTCTATAATATTTTAGTACTATAATATTGTTGTATAATGTAATATATTTCATCAAACATTATTTGCACTTGGCACTTTTGCTCTTTGCTAGGAAATATTTTTTTTATTATCATTATTAATATATATTTTTTAAAATTATGGTAAATTTTTTTAAGACTCCTTAAGCGAATTAAAAAAAGAAAAATGCCCCATTTAAATTATGTCTTAAAAAATATTATTGTGGGCGCGATTCACGAAGCAGTTAGCCAATTTTCTAACCACGTTTAACTATACCTGTTTTACATGTTAAACCACCTAGTTAAACGTGGTTAAGCTAAACGTGGTTAGAAACCTGGCTAACTGCTTCGTGAATCGCGCCCAATACATTTTCTTTTCAATGAATTCACCCAAGAAATTAAAGCTCTAGGCAGGTATTGACTATATCAAGATGTAAAGGGTATAGAGATATATAACATTAGAGAGACAAACAGAGTTGCGTCCAGAGTCTGTTACATGATTCACCGAGGAGTGACTGAGGGAACTGTGGCAACCATAAAGAAAAGGTCCACTTTCCATCAATGTCCCAATTTAGTTAGTAAAGTTATCAAAATTCACTAAAATTTTCCTCACATGGAAGTCATTGCGCATGCGCTCTGTCAAATCAACCCCCTCCCCCCACATGTGTATCTTTTCAGGGGTAAGATTTTCATAGGAAGAAATATTACGACCCTAAAATCTCATCTCGTTGTATAAGAATATTTTTTGATTAAAATAAAATTTGTTGACATACCAAAAAAAAAAAAAGAAGAGGTTATTCTTATATATTAAAATCAATAAAATATTACATAATATTATACATTGGAAAACAGATACACTGGACAAAACATAATTTACTGTTTATGATGTGAAAATATTACGATCTAAAATATTAGGTTACGTTACTTATAATTTGTGTTGAATATGATTATTTTAAAGTACACCTCGCGCGCGCCGGTAGCCACGAGATTGTTTGCTTGTAGATTTTGTAGATTAGACATGTATAAAAAGGGCCATTTTTTGAGTTGCCTGAATCTTTATAATAAGCTACCCTGTGATATAAAATGTATTGAAAATTTAAATGTGTTAAAAGGTGGCTAACAGATAAGTGCTTTTATAGTGTTAAAAACTACATTGACTATAAATGAATGACTTCAAGCTCTAAAAAATTACTACTCTTGATTGCTTTGCTTTAGTACTGACTTGTCCTATATACCTCAACATGTAACATATACATGGAAATATGGCTGTAGGAAAAATGGAAATAATAAAAGATTTTGAATTTTGAAAATTGTGCTACAAAACACTGTGACGTTATAGTCATGCAAATATTTTAACGCAGGGAAAGACGTTGCGTGACTATGACGTCATAGTGTTTTTCTTCTCGATTTTGAGGTTTTTTGAAGGTAAAAAAAAAATTGAAAAAATAGCCAATATGACTTGAGGTGTTGTATCCAATATATAAAAAAATTATGCAAAAAATTATCCTTCGACAAAATACTTTTAACATTTCTATTCTTTTCCAGTGTAATATATACCAATATATATCAAAGCAGGTTTGATCAAAGAAATATTTCCTATATGCTACTGTGATTATAATATAAAAAAAAAGTTGCTTCAGTACATAAGATGATTCCAATATTGCACGGAAATATTGGTTACGTAAAAAAAATAATCTCTAGCATGAAATTGAACGGCTCTTTCATTTCATCAGCCAATCATTGTAATATTATGTACTCAAAGAACTCATAAAAAATATAGAACCTTGAAAGTGGATCATTTCAGAATAGCTAAGAAAATATCGAAGGAAATTGACTCCATAATCAACAAGTCTTTGCTATAATAAGGTGTACGTGATGTGATGAACTTTTTGAGAATGGCTTGACTGTGGGTGCTCTTCTTATAATACCTTTTCCAAAACTGTAAATTTGAATACACGTGTATCCGAGTGGTTATTGATGACATCCTCCATCAATTGCCGACCATTCTGACTGAGGTTTTCATGGTTTCCTCAGTTACAACCAGGCGAATGCTGGGATGGATTGCTATGGCCCATGGCCGCCCCAATTTGGAAGGGATTTACAAAACGAGTCTACGAAGAGTCGGGAGGTTAAATTCAGTCACTTAATTGTGGCCAGTACCCTATACTAGGGTTCAGTTGAAGAAAAAAAAAATGTATTTCGTGTCTTTGAAATGCATCTCAGGGGTAAAGTTCATACTGTCTCGAATTGTAAGAATGTGTCAATGTAAAGAAACCGAAGCTTTGCCCTCCAGTAAAAACTAGTTAAAAAGTAACACCATATATCTTAAGTTTAACATGACAACAAAAAACTTAATATTTTTTTTTCTAACTGTATTTCGTTTTTTTTACCTCTAAAGCTGAGAATCAAACTCCCAGTACCAACAAAAATGCTGCACTAACTCTGTTGTGTGAATATTTCATTTAACATGGAACTTTAATTATTATATATTTAATTATGTAATTGTAAAAAAAATTACATCCAAAAATTACACAAGAGAGGGTGGGAGGTTAAATTACACAATCTGTGTACTGTAGGTGTCTCTTCTGTAGAAATAGACGACACACGATATGAATTAAAAACAAAACAACAGCGAAATTAAACAAATTAAAGAACTTTAAGTATGTTTGCAAAAAAAGTCAATGACTTTTGTTATATAATTAATTTACACTTTCAAAATTTTGGGAGTTCATGCTATTACATAAATTCGAGTGTATGAAAATGCAATTTTATGTTTTTCTTATGCAACAATATTAAGGTTATATTAATTATTATATCCACTTCATAATGAATTAGTTTGCTTATCTACTGCATTTTATTTGTCTTAAATTACAGGTTAAAACTTTTGTTTATTTTTGTTTATCTTGTTTTTAAAATATTAATTATTATCTTGAAGAATATTATGTGATCTGTAGCGGCCGACAGGGTTAAACATGTAACCTTGGCTGGTACAAAATTCTAATAATAATAATAATAATAATAATAATAATAATAATAAAAAAATATTTAAAATTAATTGCCATTATTGTAAATATATATATATATATATTTTTTTTGCAGTGAGAATAACTAGAAACATTAAAATATTTATATTATACTATATATTACTGTATAGGAGGTGTGGCGCAGTACGCTTGACCGGGTCTCGTCAGATCACCGAAGTCAAGCAACGCCGCGCGTGGTTAGTAGTTGGATGGGTGACCATTTTCAACAAAAACCACGTTTCCCACCCAGGGGTTAAACGTTGCGCTTTTCCACTATGTGGTTCCCCTGGCTTTGGACCATTGCACTTCCGGTTCATTGACAAAAGCTGTAGCGTCCATCCTGGCTGAGGTTTCCACGTTTCCCTCAGCCGCAGGCAAATGCCGGGATGGATTTGCAAGGCCGTGGCCGCCCCCGTTCCAGGAGAGCCCGCGAAACGCTCAAGTTAGGGTTTCGGAAGGTTCGGGGTTTCAAGTAGTATGTAATTAGTAAATAAAAGTACCCAATAGGGTTTAATTAAAAAAAAAAAAATATATATTACTGTATAAATTACAGTATAATATAAATATATATTTCTATAAAATGCATGCACATATGGATTAATGACAGGGCTCGGTTCCGCGAACGTTTTTCGCGGATCCGGGATCCGGGATCCAGATCCGCGAACGTTTTTCGCGGAACCAGGATCCCGGATCCAAGCTCTCGGATCTTTTACGCGGAACCGGGATCCGGGATCCAGATCCGCGAACGTTTTTCGTGGAACCTGGATCCCGGATCAATGTGCCAGGGAGTCTATCGCGGAACCAGGATCCCGGATCCGAGCTCTCGGATCTTTTACGCGGAACCGGGATCCGGGATCCAGATCCGCGAACGTTTTTCGTGGAACCTGGATCCCGGATCAATGTGCCAGGGAGTCTATCGCGGAACCAGGATCCCGGATCCGAGCTCTCGGATCTTTTACGCGGAACCGGGATCCGGGATCCAGATCCGCGAACGGTTTTCGCGGAACCTAGATCCGGGATCCATTTCTTGAATTATATTATTAAAAATAAAAAGTTATGTTTTTATCAACGACCTATGATTTGTTCCATTCATGTTTGAAGTTTAAACAATTTTGTAAGGAAAGAGAGCAAGAACATCCGGAATTAAAGTAAACTGAAAGTGAATGGACGTCAGTATGTGAAATTGTCACAGCACTGCACCCAGCTAAGACAGCAACAGATAGACTACAAGCTGAACAACTTAGTATCGGTGACACTTACCGCATATGGTATACCTGTGAACTAGCTACAAGTAAAATAGATCATCCCCTAGCGCAAGAGCTACACCAACAAATGAAAAATCGGGCACCAACCATATTTAACAATAAGGTCATGTGTGCTGGTTTGTATTTAGACCCGAGGTTTCAGTGCGTCCTTACGCCCGAGCAATCAACACTTGCCACCAATCATTTGTGTCCAGATCCTCGAACGTTTTTCGCGGAACCTGGATCCGGGATCCATGGAGCGGGAAGTTTATCGCGAAACCAGGATCCGGGATCCAGATCCTCGTACGTTTTTCGCGGAACCTGGATCCAGGATCCAGATCCTTGAACGTTTTTCGCGGAACCTGGATCCAGGATCCAGATCCTTGAACGTTTTTCGCGGAACCTGGATCCCGGATCCAGATCCTCGATTGTTTTCCGCGGATCTTTCGCGGATCTGGATCCGTGAACGTTCTCGGAACCGAGCCCTGAATTTAATGTTAATACTACCTTACTTTATTTGTTTACTATGACCTGAGATTTAACGCAGTGTTGTTTTAAATTTTCTGTTGCATGCGTTTAGTAGGTATAAATGTAAAATATTTAGCATTAAGCTTTTTTTAAAACCAAAAGTTCTAGATGCTTGATTATGAAAATTTATGTACATTATTTTTTATAAAAATATTTATTAAAAGTGCAACCTTGCAATTAAAAAATACTATGTTGTCACGCGACGAGCAAACTCAAAGAAATATATTTATAAATAACTTTGCATTATTATGTTTTAACAGAAATGAATTAGCATGCAGCCACCCAATTAGAAAATAAATATTGCGTTCTTTTTTTTACACTGAATATTATATATAGGCCACATAATTTAATTATCACCGCGATGCACCCAGGAAATATAGACAAAATATTGTGCAGAAATTTTAATTTGTAGCAGCCAATTTAACATTTTTGAAAATAATTGCATGGAATATTTAATTTTAACAAATTAATTAAATTAATTATTTAATTGCATATTATCAAATTTTTAATATAATAAATTATAGTAAAAGGGATGGATTATTTTATAATTATTTATAACGTTTTATATAAATATTTTTAAATTTAATATAATTTATCATTGAAATAAATAATATTTAAAAAATATATTATTATTATATTATTTACACTATAGTAGCTTTTTGACTATCTTTAAAAGAACTTTTAATAATTTAATGAATTAAAAATTAATGTATTGAAAATACAGTTACAGAATTACTAACATTGTAAAGTTAGCTCTTTGTTTCACCAAATTTTGTTCCACTCGCATCAATAATTAATGAATCAGACGTGTGTTGTAGGGATTTAACGATAGTCTGTCGCTTTAATAATCCCTCATTTCACTTCTAATGAAGAGATTATTCAAATAAAACAAGAGAAGAAGAGTTGAAGACTGGGTTATATTAATACAGGAAGGGAGTTTTACGTGCAGCGTTCTTAATAAATTTGTTATTAAATAATTCATATTCGAGTCCAAAAGTTAATGTAATACTTTATAATGTCGGTAAAAAGGATAATAATTAATTTACTTATTAAAAATGAACAAAAAAAAAATCATGCCTCAAAAATAAACAGTTGGAGGTGTGGCGCAGTGCGCTTGACCGGGTCTCTTCAGATCACCGAAGTCAAGCAACGACGAGCGTGGTTAGTAGTTGGATGGGTGACCATTTTCAACAAAAAAAATGTTTCCCACCCAGGGGTAAATCGTTGCACTTTTCCACTATGTGATTCCCCTGGCTTTGGACCATTGCATTTCCGGTTCATTGACAAAAAGCTGTAGCGTCCATCCTGACTGAGGTTTCCACGTTTTCCTCAGTCGTAGGCAAATGCCGGGATGGATTTGCAAGGCCGTGGCCGCTCCCGTTCCGTAAGAGCCTGCGAAACGCATAAGTTAGAGTTTCTGAAAGTTCGGGGTTTCAAACTTAGTGAGTAATTAGTAGAAGTAGTACCCAACAGGGTTTGATTAAAAACAACAAAATTATACATGACCAAAATGTGTCAATTGCCCCAAAATACCAACCAACCAACCAAAAAAATAAATAAAAATAAACTGAAAAAATAATAAAATAAATAAAATCTTTATCTACACCGTTGCAACTTCCTCTAATATATAACATTGTAATGTTTGAGAAATACTTGGGTTTGTCAGCTGTAAATATTCAGCAAATGTAACACGTTCTCTCTCCTTTTTATTCTGAATGCAAATAAACAGCCACGTCAGATAATACCATGCTAATGAGGTCTTACAACACAAAAACACTAACTAAAAATGTAAATTATAAAATCTGTACACTTACAAGCTCTTTGTATCTCATCCAGCATAAAAATGTAATCCTTGCATTTCAAAAAGATCTCTTTAAAGTCCCTGAAAAAAAAATGTCTCTAATCAGAGTCAATTCAGACAAAGTGCTATATATAGTTGAAATAAATTCCATTCGCTATTAAGCTCTCGTCTAATTTTCTCTTATTTTGCACCATTTTAGAGAAAAAAATACGATATTATGTCTTTCTTCCTCTTCTAAAGCATGTTATAAATATTATCTTCATTTCATCCTCACTTTGAGCGAAGAGGAAATAAGATGTGTTTTAGATGTAAAAAAATTAGGTTTAGATTTGTAAAGGATGAGTTGAAGACGTAATTTTTCAACTAGGGATATAGTTGAAAAAAATATGAGAATCCTATATAAGATATTAAAGAAAGTATAAGTTTCTTAGTAATATATAGAATCTTTCTTACAAGTATAAAAAACATTTCAATATTAAAAAATGAATATGCAGAAAGGAAGGGTAGAGGGTGAAAACGCAATATAAGGCTACAAAATATAAACTTTTAACAGGAATTTTAAAGTTGAAGTACAGTCAAATTTAACATGAAAATCCCTCCGGAAGTAGCCGGAAGTGTAAGGTTTCTGGTCTTTCTATTCATATTTCAGCGTTACAATTTTACGCATAGGTTAGTACTTCTACTTCAAACCACTTTGTTAACAAACAGAAGAGCTGCAAACTTCACACTTCCGGCTACTTCCGGAAGGAATATTAAATTAATTTGACTGTATACATCTCGCAATTTTTAAGATTGCTTGTGCATTGATGTTGTAAAACTAGGTCGAGGGATCTCGTGGGGAGATATCTGTTTGTATCTTGTGATCTCTGTGTTTTGTACTTGCATTAAGAGTACAAAGAGGATTATATATCATTGTCATATACAATCGTATTACAAAGTTATACTGTGAGATGTATCATATACATGTACGTTGTTTATTATACGATTGAGGTTTATGCAAAATTTACTTTACATATTTATATATTGTGTAGAAAATAATTAATAATAATTATTAAATTAATTAATTTTAATATATTTTAATTTTTGACGTGTATCGATAAAATACAAATTCATTATTTGAGTAATTAAAAAAAATTACAAATATTATAGTCAAATTAATTTAATATTCCCCTTGAAAGAAATCGAAATGGGTCCGGAGTGCTGAAGTAAATCAAGTATTTTGCTTTGTTGCTTTTTTTTTAAAAAAAAAACATTAGGATGACGTTGGCGGGTACATCGCAAAATCAGCTGAATTTTTAAGCCTCTTTACTGCATTAAAATAGAGAGCTTGTATTTTATTCTGCATGAAATGTGAGAACTTTCTTGCCGTGTGAAATATATATTATAGTCTTGCTCTTCGTTATACCTATAATATGAACACAGAAAATTTTTATTAAAACATAATATATATATATATAGTTCTCTTTGTCTTGTATTATATTAATTCGTAATAATATTATCCTTTAGCTTAGGTTCATTGTATACTTAATAGAAATTTATCCTAAATTGAATATAAATCATACCACACGTATAGGTAATTTAATAAAAGTGTGTAAAATTTGTTTTACATTTTAAGAACGTTATAGCGAATTACTTTATTTCCAAATGTTGGTAAAATAAAATACTGCAGTCATGCGTTTCATTTAACTGCACATGTATCCTTTATGGAACATTATAAAATGATTTATGTCATATTTAAGATACCTTGAGAAAGGGGGGAAATAAGTTATAAATTTAAATGTTAGAGATAACGTCCCCTTTCTGTGTATGGCAAAATGTGTCAATTTAGGCAAACAGTATTAAATTATAAGAATAATTACATATTATGTTGGATTATATATTAAGAACTTATATTTTATGCAAATATTAATGAGGTTATGATCTGTTATACAATCACTACGTTTACATGACGGTGTTTAATACGTATTCGTTGCCGACGGATAATGTTATTCTTATGAGGCGTCGTCAACGAATACGCATTAAACACCTTCATGTAAACGTAGTAATGAGAGATAAAAAAAATAGCCTCTAAAGATCGTAATTAATTAAAACGGATTAGAAAGAAATTTTAAAAAATCAATTGATTGATTGATTTTTTGTATTTTTGGGCAATTGACACATTTTGGTCATTTATGCCCCCATTTTTAAAAAAAATCGAGAATGTTAATCGCTTATGTCTTATGTTTTGAACAAATTCAATCTGACAGTTTTCTCACAACAGCTCCATTTCCGGTTTTCGTCCATAAGGTCAATGTTAAACTTCTACCTTAGTTTTCACAAAACTGATAAAAGAGATAATTTCAAAATTTACATGAAAATTGATGGTGAGTTCAAAGTCCTCTGCAAGTCTTATTGAATTCAAGGGGGTCGATTCCGATATTTCAATCAACTGAAATTCATCCTTAATCAATAAAATATTCAGTTTACCTAAATAAACAGCTGTAATTTTGATAAGGGAATTTATATGAATTAATTTAATATACTCTATTATATAGTATACAGCCTGTAAGAATTAAAAGGGCACATAAACGATTGTAAGTAAAGGTTGGTTAGTCTCTTGTCTAGCTTCGTCTGTATATAATGTAGTAAAATTAAATATATTTACAGCATTTTTACTGAAAAAGTATAATATTATGAAATAAATTAGATTCGATTTTATTTTGTATTTTTTTTAAAAAAATGATAATTCATTGTAATTATTGTATAGTTAATATAGTATTCGATCTTTACATAATTTTAAACTGCTATCATATACAGTATAATTATCATGACATCTTTTTTCTAATTTAAATACTTATATTTATAGTTTACTGAATCATTCTTATTTTAACCTATATTCCTGTACCTGTTATTTTTTATTTTTGTTACATAAATTTGGTTTCATTCTTTTATATTTATTTATAAAGGGATGCTATTGCACTGTGTTCTATATAATATAGGACTGTTTTAGTATCACCTCTACCAAGAATTATATTTATGGTGAAGTAAAATAAAAAAAATACACAATTCTAAACTCCCTGCTGACATCGAATTACAATAAACTAAATACAGTGCTGCTTAAATTCAACGATACATAAAAAGATAAATAAATTCAATACTTTTTGTGGTAAGAAGTATAAAATTTGTCTACTTTTACGTCAAATTTATGGTTAAAAAAACTGAGGAATAAATTTAAAACGTAAATTACCATGGCTGGGTCTCTTGATACTTTTCCTTCACTTTTGTAATATAAAAACTAATGTTTTTTATGTAAAAATGGAATAAAAATGAATGAGTCTCAGAAGAATATAAACTTTTTATGGTGACAAATACATTTATTATAAAAAATTTATTATATGCAGCAGAGTATATAGCAAGATATATGTTGTGTTAATTTTATGGTACTTTATATCCATAAAGAATTATTTCTACGTACAACTCATTCAGTTTATTTTTATATCATCAATGTATTAAGGTAAAGGTAATACGGATCAGCTGTTTGACGTTGTCCCCTTTGATTAACATGTAAACCTTAGCAAATTCATAAAAATTCTGAAATAAATTTTAGAGGCAGCTTTTAGTGCCTAAAAGCCACACAAAAAGAAATCAAAACAATTAAACGAGCTGATTTGTTTTAATTGTTTTTTTAAATTTTCAGCATAGGGCTTTCCCATGAAGAGACGAACTAAAATCACCATAATTAGTTCTGTGGTCCTCACTCAATGACTGAACTTGGTTTATATTTATGAAAACTCCTTTGATCGCGGTATGTCCTATTAATAAATTCAGTAATTAATTATAATTAGGCGAGCCATGCAATTAATGCATTTTCGTTAATTTTAGTATATAATAGCTTTTCTATTATAGCTACATATAAATGATTTTTTTTTATTTCATTTTTATTTTAAATTAAATGTAACTTTAATGTAGACAAATGTGATATTCTATTTTTATTCACGCGTATTTTCACTTTTAATACAATTTTATACAATTATTATAGAGTTATGACATTTATTAAGTATTATATATGGCAATTTATATAGAAACTATTTTCAATCTAATTCATCAGTAAGAACATTTTATTGGTTTGGTAGTATTTATTAATTCACCAGCAAAGATCCTTTGAGAAAACATATGTGATAATAAAAGAGGGACGTCCACTATATAATTTTCATACATAATTCATCACATCCTAGATATTGAGACAATGCATGCGAACGTAACATTAAATGCCACTTAGTGAGTCTAGTATACCAGTCAAAAATGTTAAACCCTTCCAGACAGAACCTGGTTCTCGTTAGATCACCGAAGTATCATTAAACGTGGATGGGTGACCATTATAAATAATTATCACATTGATTCCTCTTATAAAATAGGCAAATTCATCTTGGTTTTCATGAAGTTATGTACTTAGCTTTGGACAACCTTTTGACACAGGGGTGTATCTGCACGGTTTTGATAAAAAGTAAAAACGACCATCTTAACTTCGGTTTTCAACGTTTCCCTCAGTGAATACTTAACCAGCATATAGCCTTGGTCGCCTTTACCCGATTTTTATGAAGTCCAAGACGAAAAATCTCACTGTCCCAAATTTGGGACGCGTCCCGTAGTTTGAAAACCGCTTACATATAATTATGTTTGTAAGAATTTACTGAGAAAAATTAGTTTTTGTTATCAATTTAATTATATGACGTGGTATTAAAAAAAAAAAATCCTAAATCCATTGGTAAACAAAATGCAGGTTATTATTTTTTTTTTCATGCACGTCAAATTATTATTATATGCATACATTTATTTATTTTTTTTTTCATATTTTTTAAACACATAAAAAAGAGCACAAAAGTTATTATCTTCTAATTTCATATAAAATTAATTAAATTATTATTATAAATTAAAATATAAAAAATAGTTTTAGATTTATAACTAGAGATTTAACATTTTTCCCATTGAATTCCACAAGTTTCACGATGATATCTTAACATTTTAACATATAATTTTATTGAGAACATTAAAGGGCATACAACCATGACAGCGATTGTATTGTGTATAAATTTGTCTACAAAAGCTCGCGTGACTTGCGTTCTTGCGTAGTTGTTGCATGATAATGATAAGGCTTGGTGTTTTTTGTTGAGCTAAAGTAAAAGTGTTTATCTACAATTTTAAATTAAATTTACATAATATATAATACCTGCATGTTCTATTTTGCACAAAAAATCAATATTATTATACATGCTTTTATTATAAGAAAAATAACAAACAAAATTAAATAAAATAGTTTTAATAGATTTTTCATGCCTTTTAAATTTTACATACTTAAAAATTTGCATTTTTTGTGTGTGGTTCCCCACAAGCTTTGGTTCATTGATAAAAAGTAGAGGTGTCCGTCCTGACTGTGGTTTTCCACGGTTCCCTCAGTCTCAGTGGCCGCCATCCTTTCCCTACCTTATCCCTATCCATAACCCCGCCGCTAGCTGTAAGCTCTTGGGGGTGTATTTTTGTATTATAATATATAATTATTTATATATACATATTGTATATATAGAGACGAGTTTTTTTTTTCACATTTTTTTCAACCCTCTAAAAACCTTAAAGTCTAGGGGAAAAACGCTGTGACGTCATAGACATACAACGTCTTTGATGCTTGCGTGTTAAATATTTGCATGACTATGACGTCACAGATTTTGCAGCATGATTTTAAGGGCGTTGGAGG
Source organism: Siphlonurus alternatus (assembly GCA_949825025.1). Lineage (NCBI taxonomy): Eukaryota > Metazoa > Arthropoda > Insecta > Ephemeroptera > Siphlonuridae > Siphlonurus > Siphlonurus alternatus. Next base: position 21,852,926 of record OX463786.1, read on the forward strand.
GTTCAAAAAATATAAAAAAAATTGACAGTACATAACTCGAGGTTCTCTATCCACATATGCAGTGAAAAATTTCATGAAAGTTTTCCAATAAAAAGTCGTGTTTTCCTTAATATATATTATACAAATGGCATTTACGAATAGTTTTATTAATAACAATTTCTACATCAACAACTTTACTATATACTGTACTAATTAAAATAATATCTGACATTAGAATACATACTGTTTGAAAGTCAGGGGCGTAGACAAGGGGGGGGTTTTGGGTGTTATAACCCCCCCCTTGAGGGCTGAACCTGAGTAAATTTTAAGGGAAAAATAACAAAAAATGGTACTCGACGGATACGATTTAGCTAAAATTTTATGAAAAATTTTCTTAAAAAAAAAAACTTTAAAAATTTATATCCCCGAAACACATTGTTAATACATCTTTAATTTTTTTAAAATCGGTCTACAATATTATGATTATTTAAGTATGGTATAATTCTATTATGATAATTATATTATGTAGTATTCATTATTAAGTTATTTTTGTTTTTGTATACGAAAAGACACTATAAAGACAACAATTTAAAGTATAAAAAATGTTGAAAACATTCCCCGCATGATGTTCAGCATAACAATAAAAATTATATATAGTATTTTATTATTTTTTAATTAATTATATAGGTATATTACATCTTGCAATTGCTAGTTTCATTGTCTCATGTAAGTCATATGTATAATACTGTACGTATATATTTAAATTTATTGTTGAAGTTAAAAAAATCCGATTTTTAAATGTATTAATTTTACAGTATACTTAATGTAATGAATTGATTTTCCTGTTTTGAAAATTTAAATATAAATATTTTTTCTTGCTCGTACATTAGTACATCGTCTTAAAATGTGGTCTATTTTTTATAAGAAAAAATACTGTAGTGACAAAAATATTGTAACTACATAATTAACGATTTGCAAATATAAGAAATTTGCTGCAACTTTTCATCGAAAAAAATTATAGTCCACGTCCCTTTTTCAAAAAAATCGCGCACCATGAAACTAATAAAAATAATATAAAAGTGGTTATTAGATGAATTACTTGATTTAACTAAAATTATTTACTCAAAGCTTTATTTATTACGTTAGTGCACGTACAATATTGAAAAGAAATTAAAAAAAATGGGATGCAAAAAATATAAAAATATTGCATCAGGCCATACATCCTCTATAATAGTATTTTTTAATAATTTTACCCTAAAAAAGGGGCGTGTCCTTAAAAAAAATCGCGCCTGCGGCGGGCTATTGGGGGGCTACGCCCCCCAAACCCCCCGGTGGGATATTCTCAATCTTTATCTTCAAGAACCCCCCCCTTGAACAAATCCTGGCTACGCCACTGTTGAAAGTACATTGTAAAACATATATATTAAAAAAATAATTATATAGGACACAAAGTCGATGTTTAAAAGTGCATGATCATGCGGTTTAATGTATTATTGATTTAACAATTGACTAATGCATCAGGTTCTATATAATATATAGTTAATAATATATAAATGCAGCATATACTTAGTAACAAACCACTATATGTACTGTTTAATAACTCAACTTTATAAATATGAACTGGGAGTTGATATAATATTTATAAAAATATGAATATTGATTACTTGATAATATAAAAAACACATTTGAAGTACCGTTATATAACTTTGTACTTTTTTATTATTATTAATGTATATTTTAAAACACGCCTCATTAAATATAAAATATTCATTAATTAAAAAAAAAATGTTGAAAGGAAAATTCAGATGTTTGAGTTTTTTTTATTATAAAATTATTAATGCGCAGTTTTAGTGTTAAATCATATAACCACCATCTTGGTTAACACCACAGAAAAAAATATGGCTGACATATGATTTTACAGCAAGTGCGCGTAGTTAGGTTTCTTAAGGGTAAGGTAACGCGCCCACAATGTTTAAAAAAAAAAAAAAAATCCCACACATGAAAATTATGAAAAAAATTAAAATGTTCTCCTCTACATCCCCTAGCCTATCAGTAGCTAAAATATCAGGTATACAAATTCGAGCTAGTTTTTTTAGCTATAAATTTTTAAAGTTGACTACTTTAACATAGAAGTTCCATTTCTCCATGTTAAATTACCATAGTCAATTTTAAAAATTCATAAATATTATTATTATATTGATTGATATTTCGGTATGCAAAATACTTTTCTACAAGTACTGGAATTTTCGTAAGAATTTAATTATTGGAATTTAAGACTTTGAGAAATTAGATTAATACGTTTATAATTATGTTTTGAAGGAATGCAATTAGAAATAATTAAATGGGAGTTTGAAATTTAACCTCAAAATTTAATTTTATGTGATTAATTTTAAATCTAATAACATATTCATACATATATTATATAACATATATACTGTATATTATGTTAAGTGACAGCCACATTGAAATATACTATTTTTTTGTCCTTTTTTAATTTTCATTAAAGTTCATTATTAACTTGATTTTCAGTAAAAATAGTACTTGCTGAAAATTAAATAAAAAATAACCACGCTTATTCCTACATATTATAATATGCCAAAGTTGTTTTACATGATTCAAATGCATGTTTAATTATGTAATATAAATATAATGTATTATATATGTTACCAAGATTTTAGTTATATAATAATTTTTGTACGTGTATATTTTAACTAAGAATTTGTATGAACTATTGTATTCTTTATAATCAGTCTGTTTACTGAATAAATATAATAAATAAATTTATTTATTCAACTTTTTGGCGTGGATAAGGCATTAAAATGCTTTTTCTTACCCCTGACATTATTATGTTTAGTACATATTTTTTTATTGTACTTTATTGTTATTAATTTAATTATTTAACCTCCAAAATACTTTTTTTATAAAATTAAATTAGATTATGTAATATGATATACACATTTAAGTATCATATCATACTACCTTGTTAAAATTCAGAGTCATTAATTTATGTACTCTATTTTAAATTAGTTATACCACTTTATTTTCCATGACGCTTTTATTATATAATATTACATTACATAATTATGCATTAAAATTACGAATAAAAATGACACCAGCTCATCAATCTATCCTCAATTTTACGTCAGAGCTGCCACGTGAAAATTATCGCAACAAATGACACGCGAAATTGACTTTTATCACTCACTTGTCATTTTCATATTCATTTGTGATTTAACTAAAAATATAAATGTTCTTTTTAACAGGAAGCGTTAAATTATTTATGGTAATTCGCAAAACATCTGAAATAATTTTGAAATTACCCTAGTTGAAGAATTACGTCTTCAAATCATCCTTTACACGTCTAAAACTAATCTTTTTACCTCTAAAACACATCTTATTTCCTCTTCACTCAAAGTGAGGATGTAATTAGAGTATTATTATATACTATAGTTTTGTAATTAGAAGTTTTAGTAATGATAATTTTGAAATTTCATATGCATGCAGTATAAATATAACAGAAGTGCGAGTAAAATTAATTCAATTAATTCATCAGATATTTGGCGTATATTATAATAAGAGTGTGCACGTGTGTGTGTATATATAATTATATATATATATATATATATATATATATATATATATATATAATTATATATATATATATATATATAAATAACTTTAACCATTATATAATAATACGAATAATAAAACACACGTTAATATTTCATAATTATTTTTTTCCGTAATTTCTCCTTTCCTTTCAATATTAAAATTATACTGTATAATATTAATGCAATGTAAACTAATTCACACGAGTGTATTATTATAAAAGATTCTTACATATTTATATTTTTTTCATTGCTTCTTGTAAAAAAAACTTTAATCTGAATATTTTATAAAAGCAATCTTAACATATAATTATGTATATCGCATTCGAATTTTAAAATAAATAATTAGTCAACGATTGTAGATGATAATGATCTTTCCCCTCTACTCTGTGACACTTGACCTCCAGGGAGGGGGGAGTCAAGTGCTTGTTCACTTAGAGCCCGGTGAGAATAACTCGCCGTATTGTCTGCTCCCTCGTCTGTTTGCTCTAACTTATACTAAAGTAACACGCCCAATGTTAAAAAAAAATCCCTCACATGAAAATTATGACAAAAAGTTCTCCTCTACATCTCCTATCAGTAAGTAAAATATCAGGTATACAAATATGAGCTAGTTTTTAAGTTATGAATTTTTAAAGTTGACTAATTTAACATGGAAGTTCCATTTCTCCATGATAAATTAGTCAACTTTAAAAAATTAATAACTCAAAAACTAGCTTGAATTTGTGTACTCTGATATTTTAGCCACTGATAGGGGATGTAGAGGAGAATATTTTATTTATTTTTTTTTTCATAATTTTCATGTGTGGGATTTTTTTTTTAACATTGGGCGTGATCCTTAACTTGGTTTTCGTCGTGTTTGTAACGTCTTCAGTCATTGGTGCGTTGTTTGTAACGAAGAATTTCATTGGTCGAGCCGAGCCGAAGGACACCCGAGCGTTTCCGATGAAAACCAAGTTAAATATGGACCTTAGTATATTTATCTTTCTCTGCTTCCCTCTCCAAGCTCTCTCTCTCTCTCTCTCTCTCTCTCTCTCTCTCTCTCTCTCTCTCTCTCTCTCTCTTCTCTCTCTCTCTCTCTCTCTCCCCTAGTGTTCCACAAGGTAGTAACTTGGGGTCATTATTAAAATTAATTTCTATTATGCTACCCTAAGATTAGATTATAAATAATATATTCGTTCCATTACAAATAGTAATAGGTACGGTGATGTTTATATAAAACATTACATACAATCTACCACAAAACAGCTGTAAATATTCAAACAACTTGTACATTATTTATACTTTTTAATTAAACACAAATTAATTAATGCAAAATAGTCTACATCAAAATAAATTTCAGCTTAATGTATATGATCCATCATTTCATATAAATATAAAGTTCTAATTAATATGATGGTAACATGATGGCGTTCGTACCTTGTAAATTAAGCTGCGTGCTTTGTTTCTTAATGTAGCGTAGCGTAATAGTTTGATCTCTGCCTATCGCTCGGGAGACCCAGGATCGCTTCCTGCCTTGGCTCAGGTGACTTTTCGTCACTTCGAGCTGAGGTATGGCAGCGTGTTCTGGTAAGTTCCCGAGAGATGGCATGTATGTTCTTCCACTATACTGCCTGTATTCGGGAGGTGCTGAAGGTCGTTCCCTTTGGTACCGTCTGCCTCGATGATGGTTTTCTGTGGTTTCCCATCGTCACTCCCAGGCAAATGCCGGGGCAGTTCCTAACACAAGGCCACATCCGCCTCCTTTCCTATCAATCCTTCCAACTGTTGTTAATACTGTTGTTAAGTTTGAATGCTTACACCAATAGCAGAATATGCTGTAGTAAGCTAACATTGTAATAAATAAATAAATAAATAAATAAATAAATAAATAAATAAATAAATAAATAAATAAATAAATAAATAAATAAATAAATAAATAAATAAATAAATAAATAAATAAATAAATAAATAAATAAATAAATAAATAAATAATAATGTACGGTGAAGCTGAGAAAAAAACGTTCACCTCACAAAATTATTAAAACTCCTTGAAGTTATGCAACTTATTTAGCATAAGTGTGAAGCGGGTTGCTGAGATGTAGAAAAATCTCAACACCGAGCCTGAAAAACTGATTTTTCATATGATTTAAGTCTACAATATAATTATATTATATCCAGACGTGGATCCAGGGAGGGGGGAGGCTGGGGGGGCTGCACCCCCCCCCCGAAATGTTTGATTTAACATGGGCAATATAGGCATTTCCCCCACTCAATTGGCCTTATGGAGGCGCCCCCCGCTCCTCGATTTTTTTTTTCTGGACCCACACCTGTATTTTTTTATGTTGTCTTATACATTGTATAAAAGTTTTATTTTTTAAAGCTGATCTGTTGGTTTTGAGTCACATTTTTTATACACTGAAGTACCGACCATTTTAAAGAGAAAATATATAACTTAACACTTAACCTGTTTTTTTTACTACAATTAAGAGACAAATAATTATTAATATAGGGAATAAATAGTTGTAATTCAGTCGAACAGTAGCTAAAACAAAAAATTCTTCCACAGACAATTTTTTTTTTTTGTAAGTCATCATAGAGCCTCACGATCTTTGTAGGTATTTGAAACTACTTAATTACATTATAACTATTATAAGGGCTGTCATATCAAGAGATTCGATTTCTAAATTTATTTAACAGTGCGGTTCCCCTACGAAAATTATGCAAATTAAGTTCGTTACATTCAATTATGTAATTTTATGTATAACATTAGCGAAATGGGGAGTTTGAAGGAAAAAGCAAAATTGCACTTTTTTTTACATTTTGAGAAACAAAAACGTAGGACGCGTTCAAAAAAAAGTTATAAATAATTAAGAAATTTGACAATCAATTGTTAATTTTATTATATAACTTTTTCCATCGTGAAGTTTCATTTTTTATTTTAATAACTATATTATTTATAAACTTTCACTACGTTTACATGACGGTGTTTAATACGTATTCGTTGACGACGGATAATGTTATTCTTATGAGGCGTCGTCAACGAATACACATTAAACAACGTCATGTAAACGTAGTAATTGTAATTGTAATTGTAATTGTAATTGTAATTGTCCAACTGTCTACATTATAATAATTTACAAACTCTTGTAACATTTTCAAGTATAATGGAAATAAAATAATCTTCGAGTTAGGGTGTGAGATTTTAAAAATATTTCTGGTTAAATTTAGTTACCTTAAATTTTTTATCAAAATCAACCTCTAATAAAAATTTAATTACAGCTGCTCAAAATTAATATTTTTTAACCTTTTTTCCATATTGAAATGAAATAAAAAAATGTTGTTTTTTTACGCAGCTTTTTTTTTATTTTTTTTTTCAGATGAAGAATTTAAAATTAATTATAAATTATAATCAAGAGAACATATCTAACTTATTTAAAATTTCTAATTCCTAATATTATGCACATTTTTAAACTTAATTATTGTATTATTAGGTAAAGCAAAGTTTTAAATCATAAATACAAGTAAGAAGAAAATATAATTATAATTATAATGTATTTTTTAACCTTGTCCTTCAATTTAAGTAGGTTAACTCTGCTTGGAATCCATTTTTAAACAAACAATAATATATTGAAAACAGAATTCTTAAACACGCGTATCATGTACTAAAAATAACAATTCGTTGTACAAATTCCAATACTAACACTTTCACTTTTTTTTGTTTACAGATATGGAAAGTTACACGTGACATAGCTATGGCAGAAATATTCCAGAACGAAGAACGAAAAGTATCATCGCCAAGTAAGCCAAGTAAGAAACAAAGTCTTGAGCGAAAGATCAGCAATCAGCTAGAACGCAAGATCAGTAATGTATCTGGGGGCACGGACAGAAATCTCACCCCTAACTCTCCAAACGATCGTAAAGTCAGTATAGCAACGAGTTTGGGGGAGAGACGATCGTTGGAGCGGAAAATCAGCAGCGTTTCTGCGGGGCACCAGGACAAGAAGTTTAGTGTGTCTTCAGGATTTCAAGGACTGTCTATCAGTACAGATAACGTGTTGCTACGAGAGTCTAGGAGGTAAGATGATGAAATGAATGTGAGGGTATTCATAATTAACTTTTAAAATTGACTTTTAAATTGAAGCCTATAGAAATACGTTTATCCTGCATAGATAGAATTTTATATTAGATTCTCATATTATATATATTTTGCTATATTTAAAATATTATTAATATAATTATACAATCTGTATCCCTAAAATATAAAAAATATAGTTAACATAATATATATATGTATATTATGTATATATGTATATATATATATATATATATATATATATATATATATTACACTGAGATTTTGATGTGCTTTAAAATTAAATAAATAAATTTATTGAAAAATAATTCGTATATTAAATATAATTATGTCAGATTAAATAATAATAAATAAAGAAAAATGATCTAGTTTTTAGTTTGCATTGGAGCAGGCTCGGACTGGCCATAAGAGTTGGTGAGCGATCGCTCAGTAGGCCCCCCCGGTTGGAGGCCCCCAAAATGTTAAAAGTAGGCCCCCCCAGGGTGAAGTAGGCCCTCCCTACATCGCGAAGCGATGTAAGATTTAATGTAGACACAGTGTTTTGAAGATATAGAGTAAAACAAGAGGCTTAAATAACAGTACAAACAACTGACTATTATATTTAATAGGTATTATATATTCATAATTAACCAATTACTTCTTATACATTTCAATTTATTTACTATGAATTTTCAACTTTGAAGTGCCAGCAATTTTTAAAACAAAAAGACAACAATTACATAATAACTTTCATGAGAAAATATAAGGGTCCAGTTGGAGGCCCCCTCAAAATATAAAAGGTAGGCCCTCATAATGAAGACCTACCTTTAATATTTTTAGGGGGCCTCCAACCGCCGTGCCGAGGGTCCTTATATTTCTTTAAAAAAAAGTATTGTGTAAAATTCTCCCTCGTGATATGGCCCTCTATACATCGCAATCGGAAAAGGTGTAAGAAAAACGAAGGAAAATAATTTTGGAAAATTAATGTAGAGTAACTAAATCAAGGTGTATAAAGCCCTGAAGGCCCCTTAGACCTGCAAGGCCCCTTGGTCCTGCACTAATATATAAGTCAAATTTAATATTAACATATTCTGTTGCGGTATATGTTTTATTTTTATTTTTTAATATATATCATCTTTTTTATAATTTATTAGAGTGATAAAAATAAGCCAGAATGGTTTAAAACGCCAATCCGGAAAGGTGCATGGACATGTATTATTGAATTAAAAAATTCCTACATTTTATTTACAAAATCTTCCGCTAGCTTCGCTTTTTCGTAATTCGTAGTCTTCTTCATATATAAGACAAAAAGATGTATATAGCACGTACTTGTTTCTTTCATTACACATTTTTATGTATTTTTTTTATCTATTCATGCATGATTTAAGGGTAATATAACGCCACCAATGTTTAAAAAAAAAATCCCTGACAATTATGAGAAACAATTAAAATGTTCCCCTCTACACCCGCTATCAATAGCTAAAAGATCAGGTACACAAATATGATCTAGTTTTTTAGTTATTAATTTTTAAAGTTGACTACTTTAACATGGAGAAATGGAAATTCCATGTTAAATTAGTTAACTTTAAAAATTCATAACTAAAAAACTAGATCATATAATTTGTGTGCCTGATTTTTTAGCTATTGATAGCGGGTGTAGAGGAGAACATTTTAATTGTTTTTCATAATTTTTGTGTGAGGGATTTTTTTTTAACATTGGTGGCGTTATCTTACCCTTAATGCTCAAATCACTTAAATGAGAAACTGCATATCCAGCCCAGAATGCAGCGCAACTATTTTTTTAGGAAATGGAAAAAAAAAGAGAGAATCTAATTTTGACCTGAAAATTAAAATTGGAGGTATTTTAACGCAAGGGCAATATACTATATACTAATACTTGTATATAGTCCTTGATTTTAACGTACTGCAATATATTTTGTAATGAATTCGGTCATTTTTCGAGCACAGTTAAGCAGCTGCACATAATACATGACACAGAAATATATAAAAATATAAACGGATGAAAATACGTGCATTATATTGCGATTAAAAATGTTTGATTGTCCCGCAATTTAATTTATTTTTAATTAAATAATAAGTAAGAAATGTATCTGCTCCCTGAAACAATATTTTTCGGGGAAACAAACATTCCATCCAAAATCCAAAGTAACAAAATATTTGTCAACTTTTGCTGGGAATATATTTTTTATTCAAAGCTTTATTAATTTTTAATTATTTTTTTATCGTTTAACTGTTCAACGCCGGCTAAAACAATGCAAAATTATTTTAAAATTGATAAAGTTTCGAATAAAAAATATATTCCCAACAAATATTTTTGTTGGCAAATATGATTTTACGTTGGATGCAATGATTTTTTTCCCAGAAAAAAAGTTTCTCTATGGAGGAGACACACTTTTTATTTAATTAAAAATTAGTTTTTCAAATTAGGACAATTAAACTATTTTTATCGCATGGTACATATTTTCATTCGTGTTTTTTAAATATTTCAGGGTCATAACATGTTTTGTTAATTTTAGATGAATTTTTAAGTGCCAAGTGCGCAAATCGGGAAAGTCATGAAAATCCATTATGAAAGAACCCAAGGTTGCAATGTTCTGTCAAAAATATCACAGAAATTAAAATTTTTGCTTCAAAAATATGAAATTACTAATAAAAATTAAGAAATAAATTTGCTGTGTGTCAGTATATTTTTTTACAATATTCTGCATGGGCTTATTGAAACCTACAGAGCTACAACTCTCCAAAGTTCAGGTGACTCAATTTGTGAATCCGAGAGTATAGTGTTATAATCCTTATTGAAAATCAAATTTTTAAAGGTGAACCAAAATTAACACTTTTTTTTACATATTCGGGTACATTACTAGAATTATTTTGGTATTTAATATATATATATGTTCCACAATAATTTGATACGATTAATTATTTTTCTAATTGTGCATTTTTTGACCATAAGTCACACAGAAAAATGTTCCAATAAAGTTTTAGTTGTTAAATTTGGGACTTTATACTTGCAAAACTCCTCGATTGAAAAAAAAAAAAAAAGGTGAAAGAAAAAAAATATACAGAAAATATGACTCGCGTTATCATGCACCAAGAAAGGTATAAATTAATTTTTCCTTAGAATCCAAAATTTCATAAAAAAAATAATATAAAATCTCGCGATGTTTAGACATTTTTGTATTAAAAAATATAAGCAAGCCACGCCCCCTTTTTGAAAAAAATCACGCCTGCGGCGGGCTGCTTAGGGGGCTCCGCCCCCCAAACCCCCCGATGGTGTAGAGGCCCCCGCCTTTCATTGCTCAGTAGGCCTTTTGACCCCAGTCCGACCCTGCATTGGAGACTATTATAACTTTTAGTCGAATCAGCCATCAGCTAAAATAATTAAAAACTCCAAATATACGATTATTAGCTTGATATTTTTTTTTTATCACAGAGAGGTTATTTCATAAAATAAATTTGTCTTTTAATTTTAGTAGAAAAATATTTTAATAGTAACAGAGCATTACTGTAAATGGGGAGTGTGGATACAATATTCTTTAACGCGGGCATGACTCTTGGTATATTTGAGCATTAATTATTAAAATTAATATTCGATTAAGTTAAGTTATAGGCAAATATTGTCACGTAAAAAAATTTTCAGTGTAATTAATACAATTATTTCTATAATTTCAGTGGCAGTATATCAGCAGGTAATGGAATAAATTCAGGTATAAATTCTCCCCCACCGCACGTACCAAAGAAATTCATTCATACTTGGCGCCAAGCCTGTGATAAAACAAAGGAGCGCACAAAAGATTTGATTAGACGGTGGCGGACTCTACCGGAAGGAAGCCCAACTACACCAGATGGAGAAACGCGCGGAAATTCTTGGAGCCAAAACTGGGGTACGAAGAAAATAACTACGATTTATTAATAACGTCTCAAAATTAGACTTATATATGTTGGTAATAGTAAAGTTTATATTTTTATATACAAATGAGTACAAGATTTATAAAGGAATGTTATGAAAACAAAGGAAAACAAAGGTAAATATTGTTGACAATGATCAGCTGATGATTATGAGGGAGTGGTTGTTTGCATAAATTATCTTACAACATTAATGTTGATTTCTCAAAAATGTATACTAATTTATGTATATAAGTACATGGCTTTTTCATTAAAATTTAGATTTTATGAAAAGCACAATTTCTCTTATTGATTTATGATATAATAAATTGTAAAACCACATAAACAATATTTTTGAGAGTTTGTCTCAAAGACAAATTCAATTTTAAATTTAAGAAATTCATTTTATACATATTTAAAGCAATAACTATATTGAGTATTATTTTATGCATAAAACTGATACTTAAATCTAGTGCTAATAAATTAAAATACATTGGAAAATGAGCTTAGAAATTTAAAATCTTAGAATCTCCATAATTATGTATCTCTTCCGTACCCATTTCAAGCCCAAATACATGTTATCAATACTTCTACCATTAACTCTACTTTCTGTCTAACAGGATGGGGGGAAGGGGAAGGCAGCAGCTCTCCTCACGGCGAACTGACCATCTCCGAAGCCACAACGGACTCCCAGGCGGAGGTTTGGTGGCGGTGCCGAATGTTCTCCGGAGAGCCGCCCCCACCCCTCTTACCTCTTGCCCCCGAGCAGCGTGCCAAGTTGGCGCAGCTCTTCAACTTCCTCCTGGACACGGACAGCGACGGACTCGTCTCATCAGATGACTTCACCGCATTAGCCGAGGTGAGGCCACATTCGGACTTCAAGTGTTCCCCGGCGGGATTTTTTTCCCCCCATAAGCCACAATGTTAAAAAAATTTGAATTTTTTCTCAGTAACTATTAAAGCCATTAATTTGAAACCATCTCCTACCCCCCCATTTAGGGATCTTCTGATACAAGAACTTATTTTCCTCTAAAAATGCTAAAAAAGCAACTTTTTTTTTTTTTTTTTACATAGGTTTGGATAAGATGGTCATCAAAATCAGTTAGCTTGAAGCCTCTAGTCTATCTATCTATTGATAGACAAGGAGGGGGGGGGTAGAATTGGTTGGTAAGGAAAGAAAAATACCTCTCCTCAACCAATTTATTTTGCCCCTCATTCTCCAAATGACAAGAAACACCAATAATATTTTTTTTTTCTCGGCATTTTTCAGTCTTGAAAAAATAAACTCATCTAGCTCAAAGTGCTTTTCTTGAAATACTTGAGGTAGGAAAACTATATTATAAATTTCTGCTACATACACGGGGTCTGACTGCAAACTAGAGGGTTTGAGGCAAATAAAAGACCTGGCTGCCAGCTGATTTTTTCTTAAAAGTGTAACATGATCTTTTCAACGTTAAATTAATGTTAGCGAGAGAGCTGTGGTGAAGGAAGGATATTTTTTTTATTCTACTCAAGCCGTGTATAGAAGCTAGCATTAGCTTTCCATATGTATAGTTTAGTGCATACATACTGTACAGTACAGTATGTTAGATAGCAGCAATTACTAATTTTTATGTGCCCATGTAGAACTCTTTATAATTAATAATAAATGTAGATCTAGGAGATAAAAAGAGAGACTAAAATGATTGAAACGTTACAGCGCCTGCGAGAGTTTGCTGTGTGGAAGGAGCAAGGTCCACACGCCTGCATGTTGAGAGAGGTGGTTGCAGGGCTGTTGGAGGCCTTCCTCACCTCCCTGCACTCCCCACCTGACTGCGACAGCCCCTCCCCCGTCCACAACGGTAAGGGGCTTTGTAATCCTTTTGTTGTTAAGTCGAAACGACCTGTAAATCTTTTAAAGCAGAAAAAAGTGTGAAATACTGCTCCAAAAATTTTAAAAAAATTGTAATCCTTAGTTAGCCACCCAGCAATGTATTTAAAAAAAAAAAAAAAAAATCTAACATGCTTTAAAAGGCAGGTAATTTTGACTCTATGCCACGGCCACGTTCTAACCACTAGACCATAGAGCTGGTTAAATTGTTGCAAATAATGCTGATCCTTGTTATAAATTGCAGGCGGAGGTTCATTCAGCCTGGGTTTGTACCTGGGTCTCGACGACTGGCTCTCGGAGTGGAGTCAGCTGTTGAGAGGCGTGCGGAGTCTCTCGGACCTGCCGCTGTGGCTGCAGTACTTTCCCAAGATCCTCTTCGCGGCAATCAACCGCAGCGGTGAGTCTCCACCGAGGTTCCCTCAGTAATTATTGGCAAATATTTGGATGAATGAATACATGGCAAAAAAAAAAAACTTATAAATTACATCGTCCTTGTGGATAAAATATTATTGATTGATTGATTTTTATTTCTTATTATTTTTAATATTTTTAATATTTTTGTAATACTGTACATATAACTAAAAATGTACATATATATAGAGAAAAATGTATCTGCTTTTCATATCCAAATTCTGTTATGTTGAAAAATACACATTTGAAATCTTCACCTGAACTGGAATGCTTTCTAGATTTTCAGTGTTTCAGATAAAATTCAAATTCAAATTGTTATTTATTTAGCAACAGTTACAGAACCAAGGCATTAAATACAATAAAACAGAAAACACTACACACAAAAAAAAAAAAAAAAAAGAGAGAAAAATATGATACATAATAATAATTATTAATAAGAGGATCTAATGACATGTGTCTAAGATGAGTGGATCTAATGACATGTGTCTAAGATAAGTGGATCTAATGTGCAGGTACAGGCGTGGTGTCACGGGAGGAGCTACGTTTCTTCTACACGTCCTTCCTGGGCTTCGACTCTCGCAAAGTAGAGGAGGCGATGGGACCGGCCTTTGACGCAATGACGGCGGTGAGTAGATTTATCTGTCACTGAATCAGTGGCACTTCATGTAGTGTTCAGACGTTTTGTTGTAAAAATTAAGTGACTTTGAGAAGAATTTAGTGTACAATAAATAATTAATGAATTATTTATATAATAAATTAATCATTACAGCATGAAAATACATCAAAATTATTTTAGTTCTCCTGTGTCAAATTATGATGAAATATTAAATTTAATTAACTATTTTTGGTTCCATTTATTTTATTATTTTATTTAATTCACATTTTTATTAAAATTAAATTTATTTGGGTGGTGTGTTTTTAACTATTAATTGATGTAAGTTTACTTTAAGATATTTTAATACATATGACTTGCTCAGGACAAATATTTTATTTTGGGGACAAAAGATGCAGTGACTAATTTTAGGGGAGGGGGAAAGGGAGTACCTCCCCATGGAGGCTTCAAGTCTGCTTATTTTGTGGTGTTCCCACCGCCTTATCTAAACTTATATAAAAAAAAACTCAAACTGCTTTTTCGGCACTAAATAAATTTTTTTATAGCAAAATAAAATCTTGATTCATTATCAGAAGACCTCTAAATGGGGGGTAGGAGATGGTTTCAAATTAAAAGCTTTAATATTTACCGAGAAAACATTAAAATTTTCTAACATGGAGGCTTATGTAGTAATTTTCACTTGACACCTTTAACTTTCCCTCTTTCAGAACGGTGATCACCCCCTCAGTGCTGCCACCTACCAGCTAATCTTCGCGAATTTCCTCCTCGGAAGACACCCCAACGGTCCCGGCCAGTACATGTTCAGTCCGTTCGGAGATCAAGGCCGCCAGGTGGACGACTCGATATTCCCCGTGGACTACAGTGCCCTCAACAGCCTGCCGGAAGATCTCGAGGAGTACAGCCCAGGTAGGAAAAGCAACAGACGCTCCGTCATTGTTTGAAACAACTCCATGAAATTTTACGAGCATTTAAATTTTGTTTTGGTATTAACGTCTGATTACATAGACTTGGTTTAACTTTTTAAAGTGTGGTTTAACATGTATAATCCTTCATCTCTGTAAGAGAAAAATTATTCAAAGAAAATGAAACAGGAACTCCAATTTTTGTACTGTTTTTTTCTTAGTTGATTTTTTTTTAACTATTGCAAGGTCATTTTTAACTCCATAAAAAAACTCTGTTTATAAAAGAGGTGATTAAAAATGCAATTATTTTTTATGACTTCTCTGGATTAAAATTTTTAATTTTAAATATTTGCTCACTTCAGAAATTTAAAATTTATAATTTTAAATTGAAATTTTAATGCAGCGTTGTATCCCACCGACATGCCAGCCATTGTGACTTCGCATCCTAATTCAAACGGTCTGAACATGTATTGTGTGCTACATGTATATCATATTTAGGGATAAAACTGTATTTTGCTAAAAGGAGATGGTGGCGACATGGTGGTGGAAATATGAACCATTTTTTAAATGTTCGTAATTTTTCAATAAGTACGCCAATGGAGTTGAATCTTAATTGTTTCTTTAATAAAAAGCAATCTCATTTTTTATAAATAATTAAATATATTATTAATATAGTCGATCAATGTACTATACTTATTTAAGCTTAATGCACCAAATGTTATTCAATATTAATTAAAATATTCCTAACAATAAAATTTATTAATTTTTATTATAAAAAAATCATTTTAGAATATTAAAATATTGTAATTAAGGGTAAAATATATTTGAATTATTACTAATAAAAATGTTAAAGTTTTGTTAATATTTTTTGAAGGGATGATAAACCAATATTCAATAGTAAAAAGTTGCATCTATAAAATTAATTTTCTATTAAACAAAATTAACAATATGTTACAATAATAATAAATTATACAAAACTAATAGAATGGTACATACTATTGCAGTACAGTATTGCGGCTATGAAAAATTTTTATTTTTCTAGCTGATTAATAGAGTATCAACCTCAAAATTTTTATTGCAAAAATGGATAGAGGGTGCAAAATTTTGCTACTCTGATTTTTTTCAGATTTTTTACAGTCCGGGAACTATTTTTAAAAAATTATTGAAAATACAGAGAGAGTGACGTTTCTCCTAATAAAAGAATAGGACCTTAAAGGGGTGTGGGTTCAAACCCAACCTCAGCAATAATTCCCGGGCTCTAAAAAATCAGAATGGCATAACTTTGCACCCTCTATCCATTTTCTGAAGTAAAAATACTTGAGGTTGATATTCTATGAATTTTGATTGATGAGAATTAAATTTTAATTTTGAAGCTTCATTGCAAATTAGTGTAAACATCCAAAACAGTTTTTATTGACGTTGCTGATATAATTTTTATTTTAAATATTAAATTAATATTTCATATCAACATAACGCAATCTCTCTATTAATTTTCAAATTATACTGTATCACATATCTACATAAATATATTGATATCCATTATTATGAAATTTAATAATTGTATATAAATTAATAAAATTAATTATTACAAAAAGTGAAAAAAAATATATATATTTAAACATATTATTGTTTCAAAAATTGTTGTAATTAAAATTTTTATATATTAGATTTTTAAGAATTTTGCATTTAACTTTCCATTTTTTCTTTTTTAAAATAAAATGTGCCTTTTTCTATCTGCAGCCTTCAAATTTTAATCAAATATATGCAATGTTAATTTTCATCATGCATATTCACTACCACTACCTTGTTCTTTCATTAATATAAATATATATAAACCAAATTTAATGGGTATATATTTATGAGTAATTATTTGATGTATCAAATATATGTTAAATTAATATTATATAATATATTGAGAAAAGTTATGATGCTCAGAGACCGTGGGTGGAAAGACATTTGCCCTTAAAATGTTGATAATAATTATGGATGTTTCGTAACCAGTTCAATTAGAGGTCATTCAAATTTTTTTACCCTTAATTTAAGGGTAAAAAATGTTAAAAAAAATAATAAATACAAAACGTGAAAATTATGGGAAAAAATTTAAAATGTTCTCCTCTACATACCCTGTCAGTAGCTAAAATATCAGGTGTACAAATTCGATCTAGTTTTTAAGTTATGAATTTTTAAAGTTGACTACTTTAACATGGAGAAATGGAACTTCCATGTTAAAGTAGTCAACTTTAAAAATTCGCTACTCAAAAACTAGATCGAATTTGTGTACCTGATATTTTAGCTACTGATAGGGAATGTAGAGGAGAACATTTTAAGATACGTTTCATAATTTTCATGTGTGGGATTTTTTTGTTTTTTTGTTTTAACATTGGGCATGTTACCTTCCCCTTAAATTAAACCCATGTGTCCCCCTCAGTGCCTCCCTCCCCTCTAAAAAATTGGCCTTCTTTAGTGTAAAATGTTGGGAGAAATATGCAGGCAGATTGCTACTGAATTGACTCTTGACAATCAGCTGATTGGACTGGCTTCTGAACCTTCTACAGTACTAATAAAAGTTGTAAATGTACTGAAAACCACGGCCACTAACAATAATGTATATATTTAATTTGGGTATTATCTAGTCTTAACTAAAAAAATTAATCAAATTTTGTATTTCTATAATTTGTATTAAGGGTAAGGTAACCTACCCAACGTTAAAAAAATCCAACACATGGAAATTATGAAAAAAAAAAAAAATGATAAAAAAATGCTCTCCTCTACATCTCCTATCAGTAGCTAAAATATCAGGTATACAAATTTGAGCTAGTTTTTGAGTTATGAATTTGTATACCTGACATTTTAGCTACTGATAGGGGATGTAGAGGAGAACCTTTTATTTTTTTCCATAATTTTGATGTGTTTTTTAACATTGGACGAGTTATCTTACCCTTTTAAGTCTCAATAAGAGAAATTTTAATTAAAAGTTCTATTTTTCATTAAAATTGTAGTTGAATTGAGGGTATAATAATAATTTCCCTCTTATTGTTTCAAATTTAGAAATCATCAGAAACCATAATATTGTTTTTAAAATATGTAACAATGGACAACCTACATGAATGAAAAATTTTATTGCAGAAATGAATAGAGGGTACCAAATTATGCTAATCTGTATTTTTTCAGTTTTTTTTTTTTTTTGAAACTCAGAACTACTTTTAAATAATTATTGAAAGTGCGGCCACGCCCCCTGGAGGCGTCAATAGGCATCTATATCATTTTTATTAAGGATTCAGGGGTGCCAACTGAAATCACAGAACTTTCAATAATTATTTAAAAATAGTTCCGGGTCTCAAAAACATCTGAAAAAATTCAGTGCAGTATAATTTAGTACCCTCTATTCATTTCTGCAATAAAATTTCATGTATGTTGTCCATTGGACAAATTACAAAGAGTTACAAATATGTTACTTAAAAAACTACAAATTAATGTACTACTATGACATTTTTGCAACTTTTTTTAACTCATAAATAATGTTTTGACGATATCCGTTATCTTGAGACCAGGTATCCTCTACAGTTGTTGTTTTCAACCCTAAATTTAAACATGGTCTACATTCAGAAACAATGAGATATCTTGGGTAGTTATTCACTTCTTATAATTTCCCATACGAAACAATGTTGTAGATGTTTTTAAAAAAATAACTCTGATCTTAAAATGAAAAACTTAACTTTTATTAGAATTATATTATAATTCATAGTAACAAATATTACAAAATAAACAAATATTATATTACACCATGTTTTCACTGAAAACAAATCCTATAATAATATTAAATGAATTTCATTTAATAAAAAAAAATATGCAGTGAGAGTAATAATTATTACTCCCAAACATTTAACAAACAATTTTTTTAAGGCACATTTGTTTATAATATATCTGAATCACAAGTACATTTTGTTGTAAATAACAACATTTAATTTAATATCTTAAATTATTTAAGATTCCTGAGCAATTGACAGCCTTTAGGTTCTATATAAATTATAATAATTAAGGTTAAATGGGCTTACCGGGTGTATTTTTTTTTATTGGCTCAATCAAAAGAGGAGGTCGAAAAATATCCCTTAAATTTTTTTGCGATTTTTTTTAGCACTGCATCATACCTAAAGTGGAGATTAAAAATGTCCCTTGACCTGGAGGCTCCATCCGCAACGCCTATGACGTCATTACATTCTTTGGGTCAACTATTTAATGTTTCTAAACAAACACGTTGCTATGGAAACAAATGATTATTTTTAATAAACAACCAACAATGGAATAATTTTTTACAAGTGTTATATAGTTGAACCAAAGAATGTAATGACGTCATAGGCGTTACGGATGGAGCCTCCAGGTCAAGGGACATTTTTCATCTCCATTTTAGGTATGATGCAGTGCTAAAAAAAATCGCAAAAAAATCTAAGGGATATTTTTCGACCTCCTCTTTTGATTGAGCCAGTAAAAAAAATACACCCTGTAAGCCCATGCATTCTATAACCTTTTACTTTTAACAAAAAAATAACAACATATAAAAATAAATCTTTTTCCCCTCCCCAAAAAAAACAACAACAAGCAAGTCATAGTTTTTTTTTTCTTTTTCTTTTTAAAAAGATTGGGTTGATAATTTTGCTTTGTTCCATAAAAATTGAAATTTGGCCATTCTTTATAGTTAATATATTTTTCAATACTATAAGTAATCAAATGTATGTCTTTAAATTTAAATAAACATAAATGAGCAATATGTTTCATCATCACTATTATGTGTACTTAAAATAATAACAGTGACTTTTTTAGCTAAGCACTCTTATAAATGATACTGCGGACATAAAAAAACAAATTGAAATTGATAAATTTATAATTCTATTATTAATGGAGTATTGACCTCAAAATTTTTTATTGCAGAAATGGATAGAGGGTGCAAAGTTATGCTACTCTGATTTTTTTCAGATTTTTTAGAGCCCGGCAACTATTTTTTAAAAATTATTGAAAGTGCAGAAAAAGTGCCGCCTCTTGCCGCCTCTCTTAATAAAAGATAGGACCCAAAAGGGACGTGGATTCGAACCCGACCTCGCCAAAACGTTTTAGCAATAGTTCCCAGTCCCTAAAAAATCTGAAAAAAATCAGAGTAGCATAACTTTGCACCCTCTATCCATTTCTGCAATAAAAAATTTTGAGGTCGGTACTCCATTAAATTAAAAAAAACTGGACTATAAATTTGTTAAGCCCAAAGAAAATATACATTTACTAACTGTATTACAATTATGGCAACAAAACAAATAAATTAAATTTCCCTCGACAAAGAAATTTAATTAAGGTATAACCTGAGAATTTGTCTGTCAAGGTCAAGAGGCGTGGCTACAGTGGCAACACTGTTTGCATTGGAATGCGCATAAATTTTTAGGAGGGGGTGGTGACAACAGTCCTTGAGAACGTTGCCACATTTCTCATCACATACAGGAAACGATCATCGCCACGGTTCAAAATATATGAAAACAATTCAGAAAAATAGTCTAAAAAATTAGGTTTTAGTAAAAAAAAAAAGTAAAAGAATCTGTTGTATAGTTTTTTTGCAATGCTAATTAACAAATTTAACATTGGAAGGATACAAAATTCTCATTTAAATAAATTAATTATAATTAAACCAACGGTTAAAAAATTCCGAAAAAATTCAGAGCTAATTTGACGATTGTTGTGAGTCCACCAAATTAATTTGAAGAAAATCTGTTGTAGCGAATTTTTCGTCCAAATTTCTCAGGTTAAGCCTTAAAAGAAAAATTAAATCTCATTTTATTGTTACTGACAATGTTGAGATCAATTGTTCTAATCAAAAGAAAATCAAGACTATAAGTTTTATATTTTACACAGTCTGTGTTTTTTAAGAAATATCTTTTTCCAGCAAAATAATAGATGGAAAATATTGAAAATCATAAAATTAATAACAAATTTAATTAAAATGTTAAAGATTTCAGTTAAATATTTTCTTTAACTTAAGTATGAAGTCAAATAAGGAAAATTAACTAGACCAGTAGCAGCTAGAGAGTTATTTTTTGAATTCACTCTTTAAGAGTTAAACTGATATAATTTTCAAAATTTCAGTATTCCTATTTTGGGTAGGAAAAAAATGTAAATTAATCAACTTAATTGCTACTGGATGGAACTAGTTCCAATGACTAGATGGTCTGTGCTGAGGCAGGACTGGATTCATGACTGAGGTAACCGGACTCGTTTTCTGGACTGCTGGATAACTGGTCAGTCGTTCTGTAACATAAAACAACATCAGTCATTTAGATAACATTTGTCGCCTCGAAAGATTCCTAACTTGCAACCTTGTTAATTACCATGCTCTGTGTAATACTATGGGACATGGTGATTAACAAGGCTGCAAAGAGAAATTTTCTGAGACGACGAGTGCACATAATATTATATATTTTTAAGTAAGAAACATCACAAATTTCATAATTTTTTCCACACGGAGGGGGGGTGGGGATGAACATACAGTGTCTATTACTAATTACAGAGACTTTTGAGCCAGAATTGATCAAAAACTTCAGAGCTCATGAAGGTCTGAAAAATTTATTTTGTTTGGGTTAAATTTCTTACCGTGAAACAAAGATGTCCCACATAATTAACATCAAAATAATTATTTCTCCAACGTAGACATAAAAAATAATCAAAATTGCACCTCCTCACGAGATGTACCTGGAATAGTGGAAGACGAGGTCGAGCGCCGCACACAGCATGGTGGACTCGTAGCCGGTCAGAGTGATGAGGTTGTCTGGCCAGGAGGGCAGCAGTTGGAGGTCTATCCTTGCGTGGATCACGGTCGCGGCAGCTAGCATCGAGGGACGGATCTTAAGTGCTCGAACATCTGAAATGTACCCTCATATTTTTAGAAACTTTTTTTGTTATTTTGTTTTGTCTGTAGCAAGCAGTACGTAGCATTTATTAACCACTTCCTTTTTTCATAATATATCCCACTTCCCTAAAGGCTTACTTAAAAAAAGTTAATAATTTCATTTTCTCCAATAAGGTCTCTCACAGAAGGTCCTTTTGGACCTGAAATTTAATTTCTTTCTCTCTGCGACCATTCTCCCATTTCTTCATCTTTCTACCTCCCCCCCCCCCCCCCCGTCCCCTCTTGACTGTCCCTCATTCCCAATTATCATAATGAAGTATCAACCTCAAATTTTTTAATTTTTTATAGCAGAAATGGATAGAGGGTGCAAAGTTATGCTACTCTGATTTTCTTTCAGATTTTTTAGAGTCCAGGAACTATCTTTAAAAAATTATTGAAAGTACAGAGAAAGTGACGCCTCTCTTAATAAAAAGATAGTACCTAAAAGGGGTGTGGGTTCAAACCCAACCTTGGCAAAAATTTTAGCAATAATTCCTGGGCTCTAAAAAAAAATCAGAGTGGCATATAACTTTGCACCTTCCATATATTTTTGCAATAAAAACTGTTGAGGTCGATACTCTATTTAATCTACGGATGTCAAACAACGGTTCCCCCATTTCTTCACCGTAGAGAATGAGCTCCAGGGTCTTCTGCACGAGGTCCCTCATCTCCATTCTGATTTCTCTCTCCGCGGAGGTGCCCTTCTGTCCAGGCTGGAGGTCACAGTCCTGCACGGCCAGAGGAAGAAGGTAGTAGAGGAACTGGGCCGTGTTGGGCAGCATCAGCTGCCAGTTGAGGAACTTCAGTATCTGTGAACAATGGAGGCTTCAAGTCAGCTGATTTTTCGGTGATCCCACCCGCTATACCAAACCTATGTAAAAAAAACGTGAATTCGTTTTTTCACCAAGAATAAGATTTTTCAGGGATAATTCCTTTACGGAACTTTGGTCCAAACTGAAAAATAAAGTAGATAATTCAAGATTTAGATTTTTTACTTGATTTATAACCGAGAAAAGTTAAAAAAACACTTTGCTTCATTTTCAAGTGCAAGATGGACCTTAGCAACAAACAGTTGCGCAGCGAAAGCGCATCACTTGAAGCCTCCATTCGTGTCATATAAACCACAAAGTTTAGTTACAATTTTAGATCCTACGTACATGAAGCACAAGGTCTATAATCGCTTCAAAACGTTGTGTTTTATATGACACTTATCTTACGAGGCGACGATGGAACGTCATAGAATTAGTTATTGGCTTGCTTCTGTGTAATACAGCTATTTTTGCAGACTTAATCATTTAATTATGTAATTAAAATTTCTTGGGTGAACAGAAATTGGAATTTTTTTCAGCTATAATAACTTAGTCTACTTTTTTTTTATATATATTTAGAAGCAAAAAAAAAAAAAAAATAAAAAAATAAAAAAGTAGAATAAGTTATTATAGCTGAAAAAAATTCAATTTCTGTTCACCCAAGAAATTTTAATTTTACATATTATACTGTATAGTTTTAAAATAACCATTTTCATTGTTTCACTAACATTTTATCATAAAAACTATAATAACTAAAACACATCCGACAGTTTTTTTTTTTAAATAAAATGAACCAAATGTTCTGCTATAGCATAAAATATATATTATTATATTACATACCTTTGATTCAACAGCAAGGGTAATTTTTGTGTTTTTTATATCTTCATTCTCAAATTTTCCAATTGCTGTGACTTGGGCGTATGTTGGCATCTTCCCACTCTGCTCAAACTTTGCTAAAACATAAACATCAAAATTAAAGAATGCCCTGACTGTAGAAGTGTTACAATTATTTCTGTATAAATAGTTTAAATCTACTTTTTTAAATTAATTGATAATTATTAAGGATATAATTATACATGTATAATAAAATTATGTATTTTTATTTTAATTATAGGTATTATATAGTCAACATTTGCATATTTATTTATACATCTCTGCTATTTTGTATAAACAAAACTAAACTATAGTTTAACATGTACTGTATATTATTGTGCATAAATAATAAAAATAATGGACAACATGCATATGGAAAAATTTTATTGCAGAAATGAATAGAGGGCACCAAATTATGCTACTATGAATTTTTTCAGATTTTTTTGAGACCCAGAACTATTTTTTAAATAATTATTGAAAGTGCGGCCACGCCCTCTGGAGGCGTCAATAGGCGTCCAGTCTCTATCCTTTTTTATTAAGGATTCAGGGGTGCCAACTGAAATCACAGAGGACTTTCAATAAATATTTAAAAATAGTTCCGGGTCTCAAAAAAATCTGAAAACATTCAGAGTAGCATAATTTGGTACCCTCTTTTCATTTCTGCAATAATTTTTTTTCATGTATGTTGTCCATTCGGTCTCTTCATAAATACACAATCAGAAATAATTCATTTATTATTGATGAAGCTTATATGTCCATGGAACATAAGGTTCATCAATAATAATGAATTATTTCTGATTTTGAATTTACGAACTATTAATAATGACCTGCCAGCATGAGACAGCCCGCTGCGATTGAACGGAGACGATACGTCAGAATGTCATGCCTGTCCATGAACATGTCCATGATGGCAATACCAAGATGAAGAGTCAGGAAGCTTAAATTGGTCTTCAGGCACACCTCCTTTAGCCAGTCTATCAATTCTTTGCGAAACTTGAGCTGTAAAATAGACACACATATATGTATCATAAACAATATTAATATATATATGATCGAAACTTAATATATATATATATATATATATATATATATATATATATATATTATATATATACTATAGATTCGAGTATATAAAAATTAAAGGCCCTTTTTTTCACAAAGTCCGATTTTTTTAAAAAAAATCAAGTGGAGCTTGATTATTAAAACAGTGTATTTTGCAAAAGTATTGCGTATATACGGTTGTATACGTACTGTACAGTATAACAGATCTTAGTTTACGTGTGGATTCGATTACGCGCGGCGGCCATCTTGGAAGTCATAACATGGCTAAGATAGGGGGCGCCAGTCGGTCTAGACGTATAGTCTAGCCATGTCAGGCGTAAACTTAGATTTGTTTTACTGTATATATATATTATATTAATTATATGAAATGTATAATACACTCTGGACATTAATTACCTGGGGTGATTGCAAAACAATTTTTCTTGCTTCCTTTTCTTTAGATTGTAAAAATTCAAAATATTCTCTAGTATAATGTTTTGGCCATGAAAATCCAGTGAATTCCATATTGAAA
Source organism: Siphlonurus alternatus (assembly GCA_949825025.1). Lineage (NCBI taxonomy): Eukaryota > Metazoa > Arthropoda > Insecta > Ephemeroptera > Siphlonuridae > Siphlonurus > Siphlonurus alternatus. The sequence continues at coordinate 21,878,443 of OX463786.1, forward strand.
AAAATGAGTTTTCTATATACCAATATTAATGAAAATCTTATCAAATAACTTTTATAATGATATTTTCAAATATTTGATGTTATAATTTTTAATAAATAAACCTGCACTAGCCCCCTATTTTCTCTAAACACCCTAAAAACATAAACACTTAATCAGCTGGACACATTTTTCAGATTTTCAGTAAAGAAATTTGCAAGTTTGAACATGCTTGCGTCCTCGAGACAAATATTTTTTTAATCGAAAATACTCACATTCTTTTATGAATACTCACAAATTTATGCACAAATGGTTCATTAAGACAATCAGTTCAATTAAAAATATCAGAATAATTGGAAATACTTTTAATTCTTTCATTAAATTACATTTTTACCTGGATTTAGAGGAAAATTTTTTGAAGTTATCCTTCCATTATGACGTCATAAAACAAAATCACATCGGTGATGCGCGCGCAGGTGCAGCTGAGAGTTTCCTGTGCTATAGGTGGGCGTGTTTTAGGTGACCGGATATTTTCTCAGTTTTCTACCAAATTTGACCAGAAAATGTCGTATACTAACAGTAAGTATATTTATTAATATTATTAACATATTTATACATTAAATTATGTCATTGATATTAATATTATTGTATTAAAATACGAGAAAAATAAACCCGGTGTATTTTGTGCGCCCCTCCTTCATTCTTAACTTTTTTCGTAAGAATGTTGTTGAATTTGTGTTCTATTTATAAACTATATTAAATTCATTTTACATTTTAGTATTTAGATATGGTTAATTCTATTTTTGTCAAGTGTTACATTACAAGTGGATACTTGAATTATTCATAATTTTTATAGGAGATACGGTCTAATTACTCGACTAAATAGACGATTTTTTTTCAACGTCATTGTGCTCTGATTTTACTATCGCCTTGATGATGAAGTGATTCATTCGCGCAAGACGTTGACCTTATAAGGAAATTAATTATAAATTATCTTATTGCTTGGATTTTTTTACAGTTATGATTTCATGATCATTTTTTTATATAATTTTTTTTACAGTTTCTTAAAGAATTTATCATACTTTTACAGTTAATGCTTTCTGTATGTATATAACACTGCACTGTATGTAATGCATACAGTATGTATTATCTTATAGTTGTATCATGATGTATTATAATTATTAATTGTTTTTTTAATTACAGAATACATCTATGCTACATTACCGAAAACAAATCGGGGACAACCTATTGTTTTGGGTGGTGATCCGAAAGGGAAAAACTTTCTTTACACTAATGGAAATAGTGTAATTATTCGTAACATTGATGTAAGTTACAGTCAATGTAATGATTTAAGTACCCGTGACCAATGCCTTAATTACTGAACAGTCAAAATAATGCAATTAAAGCTTAAAGCACGCTGAATCATCATTATTTCTAAAAATACAGTATGATATTTATAATGTAAAAAAAAAAAAATATTGGCCTTTTTTTAGGAATACAGTACTGTATATTTTGCTGTCCATTCTTAATTATGAGCATCTTTTAACATAGACTTGCATCTATAGCAGGATATTTGTAACTTTTTGAGCTGTAGTTTTAATTGAAACTGCTCTGTTATCAAAGAAATTAATATTTAACTCGCCCTGCCTGTCACTTTTAATATGTTTCTTGTTTATTTTATTTATTTATTTTTTATTCACCCAAGTACATATACAAAAAAAAACATATATGAATTTGAGGTGAAAAGGATACAATACACGGCACAAGCAGCACCATAACACTTGTACTTTCTTCATGGTAATTTATAATGACTCGTTAATAAAATACTGTACAATGACTCCCAGACAACATACAAAACAAAAATATTAAATATAAGGTAACACGGCTAATGTTAAAAAAATTCCCTCACATGAAAATTATAAAAAAAAAAAATAATAATATAAAATGTTCTCCTCTACACTCTACACCCCCTATCAGTAGCTAAAATATCAGGTATACAAATTCGATCTAGTTTTTGAGTTATGAATTTTTAAAGTTGACTACTTTAATATGGAGAAATGGAAAATCCATATTAAATTAGTCAACTTTAAAAATTCATAACTCAAAAACTAACTTGGATTTGTGTACCTGATATTTTAGCTATTGATAGGGGGTGTAGAGGAGAACATTTTAAATTTTTTTCATAATTTTCATTTGCGGGATTTTTTTAAACATTTTTTGTTTTACCTTACCCTTAAATATGCCCCTAATATGTACGTACTGTAATTCTTGATTTCTACAAATGGATGTTAAATTTTTGATTCAGTGGTACAGTACGGCAATCTAAGAGATGACAAACACCAAGTTGCTAGTAGTGACATGAATGTCATTTAGACCTGACTTGAATTACTATTACATCTCATTTAGATTGCTAACGATGTATTTTTTTACAGAATCCTGCCATTTCTGACATTTACACTGAACATTCTTGTGCTGTCAACGTTGCCAAGTATTCTCCAAGTGGCTTTTATATCGCATCGGGAGGTATGTTAAATGTGTTTTTCTACCTTGTTTGCAAGCATGGGGGCGTTGTCAACATTAAATGGAGTATTGTCCTCATTTTTTTTATTGCAGAAATGGATAGAGCGTGCAAAGTTATGTTACCCTGATTTTTTTCAGATTTTTTAGAGCCCGGGAAGTATTTTTAAAAAATTATTGAAAGTCCTGTTTGTGACGTCACGCGGCGGCAAATCCTATCTTTTTCTTAAGGAGCGGCGTCTCGTGACGTCACGAAAAGAACTTTCAATAATTTTTTAAAAATACTTCCCAGTCTCTAAAAAATCTGAAAAAAATCAGGGTAGCATAACTTTGCACCCTCTATCCATTCCTGCAATAAAAAAAATTGAGGACGATACTCCATTGCCCAACAGGGTACACTAATTCCCACTCTTGTTATTACAAGTCTCATATCCCAGAGAAAAGTGAGATGATTCTATCCTTCCTCTTTGTATTTGAATTGTTTCATAAAAGTTTATAATGGGAGTAAAAGTTTACTTTTTTTTTTCAATGTTTTAATAACCAAAATGGTTAGAAAATGGAGTATCAATCTCAAATTTTTTTATTGCAGAAATGGATAGAGTGTGCAAAGTTATGCTACCCTGATTTTTTTTTGGACTCTTTACAGCTCTGGAAATATTTTTAAAAAATTATTGAAAGTTCTCTTTGTGGCGTCACGAGACGCCGCTGCTTAAGAAAAAGATAGGACTTGCCGCCTTGTGACGTCACAAAAAGGACTTTCAACAATTTTTTAAAAATACTTCCAGGGCTGTAAAAAGTATGAAAAAAATCGGGGTAGCATAACTTTGCACCCTCTATCCATTTCTGCAATAAAAAATTTTTGAGGTTGATGCTCTATTGGATTTTCTTTGTTTCTTGAAGCTGCAGTGTTTGCAAATCAGGTGTGTAAAAAGTTGTTGTTTGTGTTTCAGACCAGTCTGGTAAGATTCGCATCTGGGACACGGTGAACAAGGAGCACCTACTGAAGAATGAGTTCCAGCCGATTGGAGGTCCCATCAAGGACATTGCGTGGTCACCGGACAGTCAGCGCATTGTCGTGGGAGGGGAGGGGAGGGAGAGGTGAGAGATATTGTTGTGGAGTATTTGATAGCATCGTCAAGAAAGCCTGTTTATTAAATCTTCCCCTTTCCTGCATAAGTGTGAAGAAAATTGTTGAGTGTTTTATTTCAATTTTTTCATAGTAGTTACATAAATAATTACGTAGTAATGAAAAATTTTATTTATGGGTAAGGTAGCATGCCAAATGTTAAAAAAAAAAATCCTACACATCAAATTTATGAAACATATCTTAAAATGTTCTCATCTCTGCATCCCCTATCAGTGGCTAAAATATCAGGTATACAAATTCATAACTCAAAAACTAGCTCGAATTTGTATACCTAATATTTTAGCTACTGATTGGGGATATAGAGGAGAGCATTTTAAATTTTTTTCATAATTTTTATGAATGGGATTTTTTTTTTTAACATTGAGTTTTGTTACCTTACCCTTAATGTAGTTTTGTAATTGTTGCAAAATAAATAATAATTTTAATATAAAAACAACTTTTTCCCCTCTTATTAACGGTTATTTTTTTGTTATTCAATACAGTAACTTTTTTTTTCTCTGAAACTTGCTTTCATGTTACCTTCAAAGTGTATTTATGTATTTTAAATTCAAGTTTGATGTATTTTTAAATTTTGAAAGAATAAAATTCAGGTTTACCTTATATGGAAATATTTGCCATAACATTATAGCATTGCCTAGTATGGGTATAATTTATACTGATAAGATAACAACCTCTATTTTTCTTTTCTTCTGCAGTACTTAAATTTAACTAGACATGTTTATGTTGTTGATAAGAGCTGATAAAATTTGACAGGATGTTGTGCTTCCTTGTTTATGGAGAGGAATTGGCTCCAATTTATTGCCTGTAGTCCTAATACTAAAATTAACATTAAAAAAGGACTGTATTTCAACAAATAATGTTCAAATGTTGATTTTTTTAATTTTTTTAAATAATATGTGATCAAGAACCAGTTATGCAGATGGCAAAATAAAATAACTTCTTGTTAATATTTTTGCTCATTATGTAGTACAGTATTTGAAGTTAAAATTAAGAAAAGAAATAAACAAATAAAGAAATTTAGCACAACGTAGATCTGCAAAGTGAAGCCATTTTTGTTTGTTTGATCTATAATTTATTTATTTATCTTATTAAAAGAAAAGGATAGGAATAACCAGCAAGGCCTTAACGATCGAAAGAGTCACAGCAGGTGGAAATTCTTGCGGTCAAAGAGGTTCACTCGAAAGTTTTTACAAAAAAAAAAATGTAAAAACTTTCGAGTGAACCTCTGTGACCGCAAGAATTTCCACCTGCTGTGACTCTTTCGATCGGTAAGGCCTTGCTGGTTATTCCTATCCTTTTCTTTTAATAAGATTATCACAACCTAAATGGTTTATTTTCCTTAATTTGAATATTTTATTTATTAATTAATTTATTTATTTATTTATTTATTTATTTATTTATTTATTTATTTATTTATTTATTTATTTATTTATTTATTTATTTATTTATTTATTTATTTATCTATTTATCTATTTATTTATTATTAATTACATCTCCCCCGCAGGTTTGGCCACGTCTTCATGGCAGAGACAGGTACTTCGGTAGGAGAAATCTCGGGTCAGTCCAAGCCCATCAACTCGTGTGACTTCAAATCGTCTCGTCCGTTCCGCATTGTGACCGGCAGTGAGGACAACACGATCGGAGTGTTCGAAGGACCACCCTTCAAGTTCAAGATGACCAAGCAGGAGCACAGTCGCTTCGTGCAGGCCGTGAGATACTCTCCCAGCGGCAGCCACTTTGCCTCGGCCGGATTTGACGGAAAGGTCTTCATCTACGACGGAAATACCTCGGACCTGGTGGGTGAGGTTGGCAGCCCTGCACATAAGGGAGGAGTCTATGGGGTGAGTGACAGTTTTTAAGTTGTTACTTTTCTAAAATTTCAATCATAGAAATTAGAAATATTTATTTGATAATTTGGCAGTATACAGTGATTAATTAAAATCACAGTAAAAACATAGATCTTGTCACATATTCAGTATTCTATACACTAATCCAACTGAAATATTTCTTTTTTTACCTTATTATTATTTCTTTTTATTCATCTTTTTACACCAATTGAAGTACATATTCACAACATAAGGTAGAACAAATGTAGAGTGCTTTATTTTAAAAATTGTACTGGCTTAAACAATTAAATTTATATTGTACTTAAGTCGTACAGTAAACTGTCAGTATGACATACTTTAACTACTGCAACTTTTTAATTTTTGAGACAAATTACATTGTAGGTAATAGTGAAAAAATATATATAATAACAACAACATTATAATCCAAATTGGTGAATTTAAATGGCTATGGAGCCTATGCCTTGTTTGGTACAGTAAAAATTAAATGAATTAAAAGAATCAAGTTAAATTTTTATTAAAATAATTATATTAATAATTATTTAAATTAAGTAAAATAAACCATCTAGGTTGTGATTATCTTGGTATAAGAAAAGGATAGGAATAACCAGCAAGGCCTTACCGATCGAAAGAGTCACAGCAGGTGAAAATCTTGTGGTCACAGAGGTTCACTCGAAAGTTTTTACATTTTTTTTTTGTAAATAACTTTCAAGTGCACTGTGACCACAAGATTTTCACCTGCTGTGACTCTTTCGATCGGTAAGGCTTTGCTGGTTATTCCTATCCATTTCTTTTACCAAGATTATACTAATAATAATACAGTAAAAACTTGTTATTAAGTATGTAACTTGTTAGAAGGTAAAAACTCAATATTGAGTAACGGAGTAAAGGTCCCATAAAAAATAATTAGTACTGTATTGTAGGTATAGGAAAAACTTGATATAAGGTATACTCGATATAAGGTAAACCCAATTTCCTGGGTCCCTTGACTTTAATAACAAATTTTTACTGTATAAGTTTCAGGGTTAAAATTGACCTTAGTGCTCCACTCCACACCCTCTCAGGTGTCAAGTATTGCAGTGCCTTGTTAACAATAAACACACCTGAGTCTAACCTGGTGCAACGTTGTCAGGTTGCTTGGAGTCCCGACGGCAAGCAGCTGCTGACGGCCTCTGGTGACAAAACGTGCAAGCTGTGGGACGTGGAAACTCGCAGCCTGGTGCTCGAGTGGAACATGGGCAACCAGGTGGAGGACCAGCAGGTACTGTCGTTCATTTATTTATTTATTTATTTATTTATTTATTTATTTATTTATTTATTTATTTATTTATTTATTTATTTATTTATTTATTTATTTATTTATTTATTTTTAATTATTTTCTTTTATATAATATATGCATTATCATTTACCTGTATTTGTTAAAGTTTTATTTGTTTATTTTTTAAAATTTCTTTCTTTAATTTTTGTCAGTTGATTTGCCTGCCGTTTGTTTTAAGTTCAGTAACCATCCATCAATCTCTTGGCATTACCACCCTTGAGTTTTTTTTTAAATAATAAATTGTTTATTGAACACAAAGACAGTGTACAGAATAGATTATAAAATATTATATAATAATACCCTAAAAATAAAAAAGAAAAATATTGATTATATTATACATACATATTATGCAAACCAAAGAGGAATATAATTTGTCCACAATACAAACAATGGGTCTGATATATATCAAGTAAATCAGATATAAAAAATATGATTCTGTCATCTTATTTTCTTACCTTTGCAATATTCCCTCTCATTTTGATATGGAGGCTTCAATAAGTCAGCTGCGTGGCTCAAATAAAATTATAGAATATATTGTGCCTATCTGTACTTCTCATTGTTATAACACGTCATTTTTTTCCACGAGTGTCACAAAAATATAACAAACTTGCCTGTGAAATTAAATCTTTATGTACAAAAAAGTTTAAGCAAGCTTTGTAGTGTATGATATTTATGGTATATAATCATTATTCTTTTTATCCTTGTATTGTGTAATTTTTGTTTTCTCTGCAACTTTTGTTTAGTTGTTTCTTTTCTTTCACAGGATGCAAAATCTCGTTCGGGCAATGCCTTTTTTTGCACCCTCTTGGGCAGTATTTCATATAATCTGACTGTGACAATGTATTTATCTTGTCTGTTTTCTACTCAATAAAATTTATACTATTATTATTAAGTGTTCCCCGGCGGGAAAATGTTCTACATAAGCCTCCATGTTAGAAAATTTGAATTTTTTCTCAGTAACAATTAAAGCTATTATTTTGAAACCATCTCCAACCCCCCCCCCCCCTTTAGGGGTCTTCTGATAATGAATCAAGAACTCATTTTCCTCTAAAAAAATTTCTTTAATACTAAAAAAATTAATTTTGAGTTTTTTTTTTATGTAGGTTTAGATAGGACGGTGGGAACATCGCAAAATCGGCTGACTTGAAGCCTCCATTGACCTTGTTTTTTCGACAGGTATCTTGTCTGTGGCAAGGCCCCCACCTTCTCAGCGTCTCTCTTAGTGGCTTCATCAACTACCTGGACGTTAACAACCCCGCCAAGCCCCTGCGAGTCATCAAGGGACACAACAAGCCAATCACAGTCCTGGAACTCAGCTCCGACAGAAAGTCCATATACACGGGATCTCACGACGGATTCATTACCACCTGGAATGCTGCCACAGGTAGAAATTTGTAATGTTGTCAACATGTAAAGTTGTTTGCTGTTTGTGTGAGCAGTTAGAGAGGCAAATAACAAGTAGGTATAGGATCTCTAGGGGGGGTGGGAAAGAGAAAGTGGCAGGTTAAGAAGATAGGAGCAATGACAGGAAAAAATTAGAAAAATAGTTTTTTATTTAAAAAAAATTTAAATCCAGGCTAGTGACATTTGTAAATCATGTAAAAATGAACCTCAAGAAAGAGGGCATCAGTTATGTTTAGATCTACAGAACTTGACTTATTGCCTGGCAATATGAAGAGAGAAAAGAAAGAAGCTTTTCTTTATTGGCTTACTAGGAATAAAATGGTTTAATAACCAATACATGGACATAAGAAAAGAAGAAGAAACCAGTTTTTTATTGTTTTTGGTGTTGTGATTTTTTCTATAATATATATCGTACATTGGTGTATTTTTACAATTTTTTTATACCCAATTTATTTTGTTTTTTGTTTTGTAAAATTTTCTTTTTGTCTTTGCTTTGTTAAATTGTCAAATTTAACAGTTAAAAATGCTTCATGAGAAATCAGAAACCCTTGCCTTTAAAGCTTTAAATTTTTAATACAGTAGCTAAGTTACAGAGAACATGTAATTCAGAGTAGTGACAGTTTAGTAGCAATTTTTAAAAATGCATACATGAATAGAGTAGTATATATTTATTTGTTTACAGCATTGATGATTTATTTATTTTATTTATTGGTTTGTTTACTATTAAAATTCCTCGACTTTAGTTATTACAGTATTAAAGTCAAAACTACAGCAAACAACTTCTTAATCTTAAATTCTCTGCAGGGGAGAATGAGAGGGTGCAGGGTGTCGGCCACGGTAACCAGATCAACGGCATGAGGTCGACGGACACAACGCTGCTGACGTGCGGGATTGACGACAGTCTGAAGACCATCGGACTTGAGGCCAATCAATATCTTCCCTCGGACGTCAAGCTGGGCTGCCAACCGAGGGGAATGGACCTTCGCGGAGACATCACCATCGTGGGGTGCATCAAGGAGGTGTGTAGAGTTAGCTAGGATTGTCCATATAAAAAGTAGTTAGGTTAACAATGTAAGGTTGGTATATCGTCCAGAATAATGAGCCAAAATCTCGTTGCAACAATGAGCTATCTGCTATTTCAGATGAGCGCAACTTAGTATCAACATAATTTTTTTTATTGCAGAAATGGATAGAGCGTGCAAAGTTACGCTACCCTGATTTTTTTCAGATTTTTTAGAGCCCGGGAACTATTTTTAAAAAATTATTGAAAGTTCTTTTTGTGACGTCACGCGGTGGCAAGTCCTATCTTTTTCTTAAGGAGCGGCGTCTCGTGACGTCACAAAAAGATCTTTTAATAATTTTTTAAAAATAGTTTCCGGGCTCTAAAAAATCTAAAAAAAATCAGGGAAGCATAACTTTGCATGCTCTATCCATTTCTGCAATAAAAAAAAATTGAGGGCAATACTCCATTATGAGCTTTATTTTATGCTTACTTACAGTTCATAATTGTGCTCACCTGAAATAACAGGTAGCTTATTATTGCGGACGAGAGTAAAGAAACTAATGTAATTTTCAGTTAAGAGTGTAAGTTAGTTTTTCTGCATTGCAAGTTGCTTGCTGCAACATAAATTATTTATTTTATGTGTATTGTACAGTATTTAAAAGTAAAATGAAGTACAACTTTTAAAAAAAAAATACAATGATTGTCTAGAAAAAAAATATCTAAGGTAAAAAGTTAAATTTTATAACTTTTAGCTTGCTGTTTATTTTACGTATCTTATAATCTCTACTTTGAAATTTAGTCACTTTGTTTTGTTAAAAAAAGAGCAACTATCATTGAAACTTGATGAAACATTTTACAAAAAATGTTCAACTATTAAATACTTCTCTATTTTAATTTAATATTTTAATTTTAATTAATTTCTTTAATTTCTTGATCTAACATTTGAAATGTCCTGCCAGGTTGTGGTTGTCCAGGCAGGTCGCAAAGCGTCCTCTCTGCCCGTTGACTACGAGCCGTCGTCGGTATCTGTGAACCAGGAGAACGGAGACATTGCCGTGGGGGGAGCCGCTGATAACACGGTACGTTGTACAGAGTCAAATGTAAGAAAATTCTGTCTACATGGAATATCACAGGCCAGCCACAAACACTGAAAGGCCTTAGTTGCACAAAATGACAGATGATTGACTGTGATAAAGCAAGCTATTTGCATAGAAAAGGCATTTTTTTTTTTAATTTATACTTCAGCATGAAACTTATTACTTGTAAATAACAAAATTATTCTAAATAAAATCAATTTGCATGTACATAAATTAAATATTTTTCCCTTACAAACTTTACTGTAATTAGAATTAAGTTGTGTTCTTCATAAACAGATAAATTGGAAGCTATTGTTATTTAATTTTGAACTCATAATTAAAACTCGTGCAATTCTACCAATACTTATTCAGCTACCCTAATACAACACAAGTTTATTTATTTATTTATTTATTTATTTATTTATTTATTTATTTATTTATTTATTTATTTATTTATTTATTTATTTATTTATTTATTCATTCATTCATTCATTCATTCATTCATTCATTCATTCATTCATTCATTCATTCATTCATTCATTCATTCATTCATTCATTCATTCATTCATTCATTTATTTATTTATTTAATTATTTAATTTCATGTTCACCTCCTTTAACACTGTGTCTTCCTCAGGTGCACATCTACACACTGGTAGGCACCGATCTGGTCCCCAAGACGACTCTGGAGCACCTCGGGCCGGTGACGGACTGCAGCTACTCTCCGAACGGACAGTACCTCGTGGCCTGCGACACCAACCGTAAGGTCATCCTCTACAAGGCCTCGGACTACCAGGTGGGTTTGAGTTAGTAACAAACAATTTGTCATCTGTCTCAAGCAAAACATATTTCTCCACAAGAAAAATTTTAAATTTTTTTTTACTATAAACTTTTATAAAAATCATTCATGCTATTTGATGTTTTAATTTACTGTTAAAATTTTAAGAAGTATTTTACAATTCAGAAGAGTTGAAATTTTATTTTTAAAAAAAAAAGTATACTGCTACCGGTACAGGATTCTATTCTAGAAAAAGAATGTGCTGTAAAATTCTGTCTTTTTACGTAAAATATTGTAGTATGAAAACTGTATGAAATACAAATCTAGATAAATATTTACAAGATGAAGAAAAATTATAAATTTAATAAATAAATCATCACTACTAATCTTAATTGGATGCGAAAGATGCATTTTTTTTACAGTGCAGTATGAAATAATTTTAGAATACACTCGAGACATAAATAGTTTTTCCAATATTTCCTGCATCTTATTAAACTGTGTCTTTTTCTCTTATAAATTTTAATGCAAATCATTGGAAAATAATTGGCAGAGTGTAAGTGAAATAAAAAGTTCAAGCATGGTTTGGAGTTCATGTGTTTCCTGTTAATGCAATGTGTTAATGTTTCTTGTCTTTTGCAAATGGTAGTGCACTGAAGAATGGGTTGTTTTGTACCAATTTGATATTTAAGAAATAAGTGATACTGTATGTGTAGCAAAATGCATGTCTTTTTATTAGCTTCAATTATTTAGGTAATTTCTCATTCTATTTATTGCTGTTTATTCCTATTCTTTAGTTTTAACCTAACACACAACCTATTGCGTGTTTTTTTTTCTATAAATATAAATACGTATTTTTTTTTAATTTATTTAGAATTTAACTATATATTAAAAAAATAAATAAATAAAACACTTTTTATTATTATTTGTGCCGCATGACTTAATACATTTTTTTTTAACGTTTGTCACCATATTTATTTGAATGGAGTGTACATACTTGATCCTTACATGCATCCTGATTGGTTTACTATCTCACAACAACTTTCAACTTTATATCCCATCTAACATTATCTCTGTACAGCACGCTCACAACAAGGAGTGGGGCTACCACACTGCGCGGGTCAACACGGTGGCCTGGTCTCCGGACTCGATGCAAGTCGCCAGCGGTTCTCTGGACACCACCATCATCGTGTGGAGCGTCGCACATCCCGCCAAGCATATTGTCATCAAGAGTGAGTCGTTTTATCCATCTGCATGTTCACTTCAGAATTTTTTATTGCAGAAATGAATAGAGGGTACCAAATTATGCTACTCTGAAATTTTTCACATTTTTTTGACACCAAGAACTATTTTTAAATAATTATTAGAAGTGTGGCCATGCCCTCTGGAGGCGGCCCTAAGGATTCAGGGATGCCAACTTAATTTACAGAACTTTCAATAATTATTTAAAAATAGTTCTGGGACTCGAAACTCAAAAAATTCAGAGTAGCATAACTTGGTGCCCTCTATTCATTTGTGCAATAAAATTTTTCATGCAGGTTGCCATTGAAATGGAAACGTACTGCTTAAAATTTTTAAATAGAGGAAGATTTTCAGATTGCTTTAACTTTTGACCCTTCCACACATAAAATCGAGGGGAAAACGCTGTGATGTCATAGTCATGCAACGTCTTTCCCTACACTTGTGAGTTAAATATTTGCATGACTGTGACGTCACAGCGTTTTGCAGCACGATTTTAAGGTAGAGATAACGCCAAACAGCTGTTTGACGTAATCCCCTTTGATTAACATGTAAACCTTAGCAAATTAACAAAAATTCTGAAATTTTTTGAGAGGCAGATATTAGTGCCTAAAAGCCATAGAAAAAGTTTCAAAACAATTTAACGAGCCGATTTTTTAAAATTAAATTCTTAATTTGTCTCTCCATGGGAAAGCCTTATGCTGAAAATTAAAAAAGTTAATTAAAAAAAAATCGGCTCGTTAAATTGTTTTGAAATTTTTTCTATGGCTTTTAGGCACTAATATCTGCCTCTCAAAAAATTTCAGAATTTTTGTTAATTTGCTAAGGTTTACATGTTAATCAAATGAAGCTACGTCGAACAGCTGACCGGCGTTATCTCTACCTTAATCCTAAAAGAAAAGTTACAATTTACATTTATCTATCCAAATCTGCAGTAAAATATTTTCAAGCAGAAATTTAGAGAAGGATGTTAGCTTATATTTTAATCAGCAGTTGTTTCAATAATATTTGAGATTTTCAATGTACACTTGTCGCCTTGGAAAATTTCCCACTTGCAGCCTTGCTAATCACCATGCTCTGTTATTCTTGCATGGTGATTAGCAAGGTCTCAAAAGGAAATTTTTCCAAGGCGATGAGTGTCAATTGTTCTGACGGGTTTTTGTTTCAGACGCTCACCCCCAGAGTCAAATCACTCGTCTGGCGTGGCTCGACAACGAAACCCTCGTCTCCGTGGGTCAAGATTGCAACACCAAGATCTGGGGTGTCACCCCCTTCTAGACTTACCTCCCCTAGCCAAGCTGTTGGTAAAATCTGAGTGATTCAAAATTAATTAAACCCTATTTTTTAATACAAATCTTATTTCACACTTTTTCTTATAAGAATTACAGTAAAAACTTGTTATTATGTATAGTCAAGGGACCCTGAAAATTAGGTTTACCTTACATTGAGTATTACCTTATATCAAGTTTTTCCTATATCACGAAATGCTAATTATTTTTCTCGGGACCGCAATCTCCTTTACCTAACAACAAGTTGTGTAATAACGAGTTTTTACCTTGATTGGTAAATTTTTCTTTACAGAAGAATTTGAAAATTATTAAATTTTACAGCTTTTTAGTAATTATTTTTTGACAAAGATTTTACTTGCAGCTTTTGATGATACATAAACAGTATATTTTTTAAAACTTCGAGCCTTACAACATGAGTGATTAGAGGATACTTTGAAAAAAATAAAGTACAAGCTGCCATGATACGGCAGTTTTCCTCTTCATCAATTTCTCGTAAGTCGTAGTTTTAAAAAAGACTGAAACCTTGTCCCTCACTCTGTAGAGTGAATGCTTCCGCCACGTTTCATAGCCTGCCTTTGAATCCATCCCTACCACCCTCCAGACATATGTACTGTACTGATAAGCAAGCAGAAATAACATAGAGTTCAGTTCACATGGTTTTGCATTTACTTCTGAAAACTTCCTTACGTTGTTAGTTTGAATTAAAATGTATTAAAATTTGTATTTGAATTAAAATTGAATTCAGCATAAAAAAATATATCAATATAAATAAAATTAACAAAAATTATAATTAATAAATTAAAAATATTTATTCTGATATATAATTGTTTAAATAAATATAAAAGAGGAAACTACGTATTAATTTTAACACCAACAAAAATGCATGTGGTAAAATTGTCAATTATTTTTGCATTTCTTCAACCAAGCAAGCTTGTTTGGTGTTAAGCCAATGAATATTAAGGATACAATTTTTCAAGTTATGGCATTTTTTTTTTTATATGGAGATAAAATTTTCTTGCAACAAAAAATTGTATGCAATATTGTATACTGTAATACAGGTTTTAAGAAACTTACATCCAATTTTGAAAATTATCCCTGTTCTAATATATTTTAAAACAACATAAACAGCTTTTTTTAATTTTGTTTAGTATGTAGTCACAATGTATCAACTGATATCTAATGTGAAATAAATAAATAAATAAATAAATAAATAAATAAATAAATAAATAAATAAATAAAATAAATAACTAATAAAAAATGTTTCTGAAAATGTATCCTGCTTGCTAAATTATCACAGTACTTTGTCTTAATATGCATGTTTATAAAAATTAACCTGCTTTTGTAAATCTAAATGTGAAAAAATAAGACATAATTATTGCAAGCTCTCTCAAATATTTTATACTTTGTCGTAAATAAACTAGCTTGCATTAAAAATATTGTCTTTAGGCCTATTTAATAAAAATATATATATATATATAATATATGATAAATTTTATGAAATAATCGGTTTATTAAAAAAATATTAACAAAATATCAAGTCAAAAAAAGCCAAAAACAAACAAATAACACTTGATATGTAAAATTTGTGTTTAATTTTTTGGAATCGATATTTTTTTTGGTCTCATAAAATTAATATTATTATTTTGTTATAATGATTGGTGTTTTTTTTTCCGTAGATAATGTAGTATATCTACAGTATTAAGTGGCTCAAATATGTGGTAAAGAAACATTGGTTAATTCTGATCATCATAATATTACCTTTCTGTTCCATAGTATGATAATCATTGTTTTTTGGGTACCATTATATGACCATCAAAAAGTATTTAAACAACAATATATCGTCTGTTGCTAATTTTAACAGACAAGATGATTGACATGTACAAAATTTTGATTTTTTTAATTTTTTTGTTAGAATTTATAAAGCTAGAAATTTTCTACATAAAACAGGCCCCTCTAGTAGCAGTTGCAATATAAGTAAATTGCCTTTATAAAAAAATATGACCCTTTTTCTACTAATAAATATATTTTATAAGAAAATAATGCTAGTAGATGCAATTAAAAATATTAAAAATAATATTTTGTTTATTAATATTTAATTTATTTAAAACATGCAATTTTTCCCCGAAGGTTAACAGGTTTTTTATCGTTCCTTTTTAATTGTTTTTGTTACCATTTCTTTGCCTAATTTTTTTATTATTTAATTGTTGCTGTGTTTCAATATTACTAATTTCAGTAGCCACCTTTGAGAGAATGAAATATATTAATATTTAGTTCTATGTCTGTGTTTGCAATCATTTTTAATGTTATACAAGTTTTTCAAAAATATATATTTAACACATTTTTTTTTACTCGATTAATATTTATGACATTTTTTTCTGTGTACTGATTTAATTATAAGTAATTTGGTGTGATTTTTTTTATTTAATTGTTTCAATTGATAATATCATCACATTTGAAGCAATTTAATTAAAAAAAAGAAGTTATTTAAAAATAATATGTAAATTAACTAACTGTGTTCAATTATTAAATTAAATACAGTTTATATGATTTTTGTATTTTATTTATCTAAACCCTGTGTATAAACTATTCTAATAAATAGGGTACTTGAAAATTTAAATATTTTATTACCAAGGAAGATAATTTAAAAACACGGCTATGACGGATGAAATGCAATACAGTACTGAATTTGATTGGCTGACCTCTAAAAGGTACAAACAATTTGATTGGTTGAATATTTAAGAGGTGTGGCCACCTACTAAAGAAAAGCAAGTTACCTCCTAGAGTTTTATGTTTGCCTGATACAAATCTTCTTCAAAATATCCTTCCAGAGCTGCTCTCTCGGCCAGTATCGAGCTAAAATGGACTGTCGTATTAGGCAAACATAAACATCTAGGAGGTAACATTAGTTTCTTATCAGACTGAGGTATGATTCATAGCTTATCAGCTAGCTTTCCAAGAACTAATCGATTTCTAAAATATTAATCATATGACGAAGTACTTGCTGTTTTATCAGTTGATATTTTGATTGTAATTAGAATTACTTCCCAAAGTTTATTTATTTTAATTTAAAGAACATTTAATTAAAATATTTTAATTGACTTTATTATAATTTAGTTTCAAGGTTGATCATATATTGCATGCAATAATCTTTTACTTCAATTTAACCGATTAGCAATTATTATACACAAAGTTTTTTATCAATAATTTTCAGAAAATACCTTGATATTCATTCTCTAATTAGTTCCTTAATTCTCTCTTACATTTAAAGGTAAAATTAAAACACAATTTAAACATAATAACATTTAATATACACGACAACTCATCTCACGCTACATTTTTCTGTCAAATACTGAACGAGGTCCAACAAGTTTAACTCCGTTATGTCTCCCGACAAGGTCTCATGAACTTCAAACACGGGCGTTGCTCCCATGGCAGATTTACCAGCGATCACGATGTAGGGGTAACCGGTCCGACTGGCATCTCTCAAACGTCGACCAATCGTCAAGCTCGTTCTGTCGTCCAGTAAAATGTCATCGTGGAGAGACGAGTCAAGGACGGAGTACAGAGTCTTGGCATTGTCTGTCGCAGCCATCTCTTTGCTGCCGTCCTGTAAGAAATAATGATCATTGAGGTGGTTTGAAGAAATTTAGTATTTATTTACTTAGTTTTTATTTAGTATTATGTACATACAGAACCCGGTATATAGTTCAAATTAATAGACTCATGAATTAGTTCTATTTGACTGGCTGAAAAGCCTTCTATATTGATTTTTTTTTGTAGAAAAAAAGTAAAAATATTAAAATATATCCTTGATGCCATTTGTACCCTTTTAGGTGTGGCCATGTATTTAAGAAAAAAAATAATAACAAATAAAAGTACTGAAATTGGGGTGAATACTTTTAAATAAACTAACCCACCCACCACCACCGGTAGTAATGTTAAGTCCAAAATAAGGTTAAAATTAGATCATGATGAGATTTTGGCAATCAATTAACTTTGATAAAAGACAGATTAAAAAAAAAAAAATGCTTAAAATTTTTTTAAAGCAAAAAGAAAATAAGGAGAGCAAATATTTTAGTTTCATATTTTCTGACTTTTCTCACCTCAGAATTTCATTTATTTTTAAAATATACAGTAATTATTGTAGAGTAGATGTAACACGGATCAGCTGTTTGATGCAGCTCCATTTGATTAACATGTAAACCCTAGCAAATTCACAAGAATTCTGAAAAAAATTTGAGAGACAGAATTTAGTGCCTAAAAGCAATTGACATATTGCTTAAATATGTCAAAACAATTTTCAAAACAATTAAAAAACTTGATTTTTTTTAATTATTATTAATTTTTTTAATTTTCAGCATAGGGTTTTTCTATGGAGAGACAAACTAAAAACTTAATTAAAAAAATCGTCTTGTTAAATTGTTTTGAAATTTTTTCTATGACATTAATTAAGGCACTTAATCTGCCTCTCAAAAAAATTTCAGAATTGTTGTGAATTTGTTTACATGTTAATCAAAGGGGACTAAATCAAACAGCTGATTTGTGTTATCTCTACCTTACAACAGGGTTGTACCAGTCAGTTATAATGTTGATATGGCAAGGGCCTACACACCTTGGGAGGAATGATGCACACGGTGTAGGGTGCCAGGGAGAGAGGCCATCTCAGCTGCTCCGACGTGGAGAGGCACTCAGCGGTGGCGGCCAGGATCCTGGTAAGCCCGAGGCCGTGACAACCCATGTGGAGGGGCTCCGGCTTGCCTCCGCTGCTCAGGAAGTTGGCGCGCAGAGGCGAGGAGTAGCGAGTGCCCAGGATGAAACAGTGGCCAACCTGGGGGTGTGCTCATTTTAGATCAAGGAATAAAATATGAGAAGTTTAGGGCTCACTAAATTTTGACATAAAAAAAAAAATAGAAAATCGGGCCTTAAGCCTTAGTGAATGCTCTTTGAGATGTCTGAACACAAATATAAAATTACAGTTTATCATTATTTGATATTCCAATACTAATATTTATATAGATATGTACTGTATTCTTATTTTGATACTGTATAATATGTTTGTATAATATGTATGTCGTATGTCATGTATAATATAATCAATATATATATATATATATTTTTATTTTTAGGGCATTATTATATTTTATAATCTATTCTGTACACTGTTTTTGTGTTCAATAAATAATTTATTTATTATTTGATATGCTAGAGAGTATGAATGATTATTTACAGTAAATAAATTTTATAGTTACAATGGCTCTTATTTAAAATAGAAGGATAGAAAATTATATTTTTAAATGGAGAACGGGAAATATTACCTTTTAGAGACTCAACAAAAAGATAGGGGAAAAAAATACCAAGGAAAAAAAGAAGCATAAATTTTGTTTCCAAAATGCCTAAAAGATTTCTATCTCTCTTTTTGATACCCCCTTTTTTTAATTAAAACTACTACAGTCAATACTTATTTATGTTTACTGTAAAAGTTATAACCTTCAGTTTCATCCGGCAGTTACAATAAAAAGGGTCCTGCTTGATTATAAGTTTTTTTTCCAGTCATTTTAACTGATATTGTCTTTAATAATTGCACACACTGTGCTGGTATATTGTACGTACTAACACTTTTATGGTGCAAGAGAGCGGGCGAGCGTTTTTAAATGCAGATTCAGATTCTGAATTTAAAGTCGCTCGCCCGCTTTAAATTTGTGAGAATCCTAGTAAGTAGGCAGCGCCGCAATATTGCGGAGTATTGCGGGTTGCATTTGCATGTTGACAGGGGCTAACGATTCCGCATGCTGCAGCGTTTGATAATAATGACTGTGTAAACACTTGGTGACTAGAGTTGAAATAAATGTTTTATTAACTTTTAATGTCTCCTCATCCTTTCTCCTCCTATTTTGACAATTTTGAGTGAAAATAAGAGAGAAAATGACGAGATTATTTATATGTCTTCTTTCCTCTTCTGAGCAAATAATGATAAGAAAATTATGTATTTTTCAAACTCACTTTAAGTGGGAAACAAATATAATAGGTCTGTTCTTTTAAGCGAGAAACAAATATAATAGGTCTGTTCTTAAGGTAGAGATAACATCGAACAGCTGTTCGACGTAATCCCCTTTGATTAACAAGTAAACCTTAGCAAATTGACAAAAATTCTGAAAATTTGTTGAGAGGCAGATATTAGTGCCTAAAAGCCATAGAAAAAATTTCAAATCAATTTAACGAGCTGATTTTTTTTTAATTAATTTTTTTTAATTTTCAGCATAGGGCTTTCCCATGGAGAGCCAAACTAAAAAATTAATTTAAAAAAATCAGCTCGTTAAATTGCATTGAATTTTTTTCTATGGCTTATATATAGGCACTAAAATAGAATCTGCCTGTCAAAAAAATTTCAGAGTTTTTGTGAATTTGCTAAGGTTTACATATTAATCAAAGGGAACTACGTCGAACAGCTGATTTGTGTTATCTCTACCTTAAATTTTGTATAAGTACAAGACTTTTTAATCAGATCAGCCATAAAAATATTAAAAATATATTATTGTGCATTGAATAAAAAATACATATAGAGGAAACATTATAAGTTTTATACAAGTCTGACCTATGACTTGTATACATTGTATACATTGAGTGTCCTATGAGCTTAATCAATGTAAAAAAAAAATTAAAAATCTTGAATCAATTACCTCAATTCCCCGAGAAAGGGTGACCTCCTTACTTCCACAGCTGGCACATTTCTGGACATCACCCATCTCGGCATTGCTGCCGTGACCGCACACCGAGCATGTGACCAGCTGATCTTCCCCCACGTCCGCTAGTAAGTGGAACTCCTCGGAGATGGAGCCACCCATCGACGCTGCGTCGCCGTGCACTGAAATGACAATATCACAACACATAGGAGAGTGTTTTGAGATCAATAAAAAAGCAGCAGATATTCAGTACAGTACTAACAAATAATGGACAAACTGCATTAAAAAAAAAAAATAATAATAAAAAAAAAAAAAAATAAACAGAGGGTACCAAATTATGCTACTCTGAATTTCTTCAGATTTTTTTTGAGTCTCGGAACTATTTTTAAATAATTATTGAAAGTTCTGTAAGTTTAGTTGGTACCCCTGAATCCTTAATAAAAAGAATAGGGCCTAGATGCCTATTGACATCTCCAGGGGGCGTGGCCGCACTTTCAATAATTATTTAAAAATAGTTCTAGGACTCAAAAAAATTCATCTTAACATAATTTAGTACCCTCTATTCATTTCTGCAATAAAAATTTTTCATGCAGGTTGTCCATTGTTCTATTTATGTGCCTTGTCATGCAATGTATGAAGGTGTGGTGAAATATATACAGAATAAATTATTTTGTTATTGCCAGATTTCATGCTCTGTCCCAAAATTACAAATCCTGCATTCAATTTTATCTCCTTATTTCTTTAGCAAATCATTGAGAGGTAAAATTCGTACTACTGTCCCGAGATATTAGCTTTCTTTTGATTTTTTTTGTGCAAAATGAGGTTGAAATTTAACATAAAGCCTCACCGATGGCCACCAGAAATAGAGGTATTGTAAGAAAATATGAACAAAAAGAACGACTTTTAGAGTAATTCTCAAACAAATTACTTTACACCGACAGAAATATTTCAGAAAGACAAGCCACCACTCACCGGTAACGTACTTGACTCCTAGAGCAGAGAAGAGACGATGGTAGGCGTCCCTGACCAGACAGTAAGAGACCTTGGCAGTCTCCAGTCCCGTGTCAAAGGTGTAGAGATCTTTCATGAGGAATTCCCGGGCCCGCAGCAAGCCTGAGCGGGGCTTGGCCTCGTCTCGGAACTTGGCGGACATCTGGTACAGCAGCAGCGGAAGTTGGCGGTAAGACGGGACGCCGAGAGAGGCAATCATGTCAGTCACAGCCTCTTCGTGGGTCTAAGTGTCGTTAGAGACCATGAGACCTTCATGATATTTTTTTATTGCAGAAATGAATAGAAGGTATTAAATTATATTACCATGATTTTTTTCATATTTCTTAGAGTCCAGGAAGTATTGCTAAAAAGTTTTGCCGAGGTTGGGTTTGAACCCACGCCCCTTTTACACTTTTCATCACTAAAAAGTGTAAGAATTGATGGCTCTCTTTCAAAATCTTTTTAAAAATAGTCCCCGGGCTCTAAAAATTTTGAAAAAATTATAATCTGAGTAGCATAACTTTGCATAACTTCGTGCCTGAATACGCCTGTAGCAAGCAATAAGTAGGCAAAATGCAATGTTCCATTGTGACATCAGCAGCAATTTTCTAAAGTTATTTATTTAATTCAGTAAAGATGAATCAATTAACGAAATGCAGGTTGCATACTTGCCACATTTAGGTACATGTATAGGGGAAAAAAATATATTTAAATGCTCATATATAAAATTAGAAAAACGCTGTGCATTCCTCTCTTTTAATTTCCAAAAATGACACAAAATTAAAAAGTTATGTGAATTTGGGAAAAAGAAGTAAAAAAATTCAAGCAAATCAACTCATATTATATTGAATAGTTTTATGTAGCTCCCAGTTCTAGTAGATAAAATTTACTCACAGGACCAACAACGAAATCTTGTTTGTGTCTATCTTGAAGACGGAATAATTCCGGACCAGCAGCCTTCCACCTTCCTAAACGAAACAAATATTAAAAATATGAAACTTTATTGTGTTTTTTCACAGCAATGCCATGCTTAATTGCAATCAAACATCATGATAATATGTATTGTATGTTTATTGCATTATTGCTAATTGAATTTAGAAGGAGGAAAAAAAGTTGCGTTATTTTTTTATGAAGGATGATTAATTATAACCAGCAAGGCCGATAAAAAAACATGAAAATTATAAAAATTAAAGAGTTTTAAATTTGTTGTGTGTTTTAATGATATTGAAAATATCCAATGGGTTGGCTGCACGGCCAATTTTAAGTGGCGGAAACGAAAGAGGAGGTGCTGAAATGCAGGTGTGAATTTTATGCGAATTTTTTGAGCACTGTAACTTTGTATAAATGCAGTTTTAAAAGATGCATTTCACCTGGAAGCCATCGCCTACCGCCTTTGACGTCATCGAAATGTCAGGTTCGGTTCACTATAGATATGCACACCTGTACGCACCTGCATAACAGGTAGCCAATCAAAAACAATCTAGCCAAAATTCAAAATTACTAGCCTATCGAAGTGGATGAGTTTTAAAACTTAAAAAATGCACATTATTCCTTGTACGCGTACTGTAAAAACACACTGGGAGATAAGTAATATTACAAACGTACCTTTCATCATGTTTAAATAATAGAAATTGTTTCTCAAATAGTTTCATTTTATTGAAGAGAAGATGCAATATCAAGTCCTTCCACCACTTTCAGTTTTTAAATGATTGGCGCCGTTAGCAGCAATCAGCCAATGAAAATGTGTAAATTTATCATACTGGACTCCTTCCGTATCTGCTGAATATCTATTGAATTATTATATTAAACCTAAAACTGAGTCTCTTTTCTTATCTACGAAGATAGTAGGATGCCGTAGGATTCATATTTAACTTTATTAAGACCCTTGAATCATAATTTTTAAATATCTTTTTAACCCCCTATTTGCTGCTGCTAAAACCATTAGTGGAATGATTGAAAAATAAATACAGTTTTAATTTCGACTATCCTAGCATGGGCGTCTGTGGGCTAGTGGAAGTACACTTGTCATCCACGCAGAAGTTTTAGGTTCAAATCCCCTCTGGGTCATTTTATATTTTTAGTAGCACGAGGAAGTTTAAATCACATTTTTAATTCAGACGGGGTAAAATTGTTTTGTTTTTTATGATTTAATTGTTATTTATTTTTCTATCATTGTATGACACGCTTTTTTTTTTTTTGCAAAGTTTTTGAAGTGCGTATTTATATGAAAAAGTGTGACTTATAATAGTATAATATAATTATATTGTAAGAAATAATAATATTATTTTACCCCGTCTGCATTAAAAATGTGAAATAAACTTCCTCGTGCTACTAAAAATATAAATTGACCCAGAGGGGATTTGAACCTAAAACTTCTGCGTGGATGACAAGTGTACTTCCACTAGCCCACAGACACCAATGCTAGGAATGTTGAAATTAAAACTGTATTTATTTTTCAATCATTCCACTAATGGTTTAAGCAGCAGCAAATAGGGGGTTAAAAAGATATTTAAAAATTATGATTCAAGGGTCTTAATAAAGTTAAATATGAATCTTACGGCATCCTACTATCTTCGTAGATAAGAAAAGAGACTCAGTTTTAGGTTTAATATAATAATTCAATAGATATTCAGCAGATACGGAAGGAGTCTAGTATGATAAATTTACACATTTTCATTGGCTGATTGCTGCTAACGGCGCCAATCATTTAAAAACTGAAAGTGGTGGAAGGACTTGATATTGCATCTTCTCTTCAATAAAATGAAACTATTTGAGAAACAATTTCTATTATTTAAACATGATGAAAGGTACGTTTGTAATATTACTTATCTCCCAGTGTGTTTTTACAGTACGCGTACATGGAATAATGTGCATTTTTTAAGTTTTAAAACTCATCCACTTCGATAGGCTAGTAATTTTGAATTTTGGCTAGATTGTTTTTGATTGGCTACCTGTTATGCAGGTGCGTACAGGTGTGCATATCTATAGTGAACCGAACCTGACATTTCGATGACGTCAAAGGCGGTAGGCGATGGCTTCCAGGTGAAATGCATCTTTTAAAACTGCATTTATACAAAGTTACAGTGCTCAAAAAATTCGCATAAAATTCACACCTGCATTTCAGCACCTCCTCTTTCGTTTCCGCCACTTAAAATCGGCCGTGCAGCCAACCCATTGCAATACAAAAATTCCAACTTTTTAATCTTCCACTTCATTGGTATGGCAAGTTTTTTGAGTTTTGAATCAGTCAAGAGTTTTTTTTTTTTACTTTAGAATGAATATTATATTTTTGTAAATCAGTTCAACTGTATTTTCCCCTCATAATGTTCTTCACTGAGTGCTAATTTTATTTATTTCTGTAACATAAAAGCTTACCAGTTGTTTTCCATAGCTCACCAGAAGTCAGAGTGGGTAAGAGGATTTTCTGAGCTCCGACGGCTCTCATTTCTCTGTCTACCATCTGAACAAGTTTCTGAAGAGATCTTTGGGCAAGAGGAAGGAGAGAAAATGTTCCCGGAGATGCCTGACGGATGAACCCAAGGTCTAGCATCAGCTGTGGAGCAAATTATAAATATTGATACGTACAACAATACACATAAAATATATCTCAGGACCAATGAATGGGCAGTTTCACAAATATCATACATGATCATATATCATCAAGTTTGAATAATTCAGACTGCCAGCTTCAAAACCGGTTCTTTAAGGGTAAGGTAACACGAACAATCGATTGTTGTAGTCCCATTTGATTAACATGTAAACCTTAGCAACCTCATAATGATTCTGAATTTTTTTTGAGAGACAGTTCTTGGCATTAAAAAAATATGGAGAAAATTTCAAAACAATCGGACGATCCAATTTTTTTAAATGAATTTTTTAAATTTTCAGTATAGGGCTTTCCCATGGAGACAGAAACTAAAAAATTAATTTAAAAAAATTGAATCGTCCGATTGTTTTGAAATTTTCTCCATATTTTTTTAATGCCAAGAACTGTCTCTAAAAAAAAATTCAGAATCATTATGAGGTTGCTAAGGTTTACATGTTAATCAAATGGGACTACCAACAATCGATTGTTCGTGTTATCTTACCCTTAATTTTCTAATAAAGTCTTGTCAGGTCAGATCTTGCGATAAGGAATACAGTATACAAGCAAGGTCCCTCTACATAAGGTTGGACGCTTAGGTTCACATTTTCGTCCAGTTCGCGCAGGACCAATCAGAGAGGACTGTTACTCTCGAGCCTATTTCGTGGCAGTCAGTGATTGGTCGTGACGTCACAGGCTCCAACAAAACCTGCGTCAAGATGGTGGAGCGTCAAACCTTATGTAGAGTAATCTTGGTATACAAGTATACAGTACAATAAAGTAGCTTGAATCTTTCCGAAAAGTCAAAGAGGCGGTTTTGAAGCTGACGGTCTCTTTTATTTTTGGACTGTAACTTGCTAATAGTCCATGTGACTTAATTGGAGGTCATCGTATGGCCACAGACAAACAGACGAAGCACCGTGCAGGATTTTTAGGCCTCTTAGACAAGCCGTGTCTACATCTAGCAAGACGTCATGTGAGAGAGGATATGTTAAGAGATAGGGACAACCAGTGCTGCCATCTGCGTTGATGTACTGTACTGGACACTAATAATACAAAGCCATATTTTGAGAGGAAACGATCGGAAGAAACAGGCCCAAAAATACGACTTGTAAGTTTGTCTGTAGTATGGTCTTTCTGTGTCCTAGACTTTGCTTATAGAATCCTAAATTAAGTATGCATATTTATCAGTCGGTCAAGAAATTATTCGAAATGAATTCAGAAAATATTGCATGATTGCAAAAAGTGTGATCAAAGTTATGCATACTGTATGCATATGCATACTGAGGGTTAAAGTTATAATGTAGTCTACAGAAAATTAGCAGAGACAAGATAGACTCATCTCTAAGAAATCACTTCCCAGGTCTAATTAGTCTTACCTTTTGACTCTTTGAAGTAATTTCCTCCTGTTTAACATGAGCATCCTTGGGTATCAAGTTGATGGGTTGAAATATTTTTGACATTAAATTTGCAGGTTTACTATAGTGTTTTATGCAATACGAGCATGTGTGCTTATAAAATAGAGTTTTATGGGTTATGTTTGTGACCCCGAACATATTTTTAACACGAAAAACCATTGTAAAACAATAATTTTCACCTGATACAAAAACTCACGTTGTCGGCCATATTGAAAACAATGTAACAATGTTTAAAATTCCCGCGGAAATATAAACAAATGAAATAAAATTATTTCATCATGTTTGCTAAATTTTAGTTTTATCCAGAGTAGGGTATTAATTATTAACCATTTTTTAATAAATATGATAATGGCTTCATTTCATTTAACAAGCATGAATATTAACATAATAAAGTTTACTATATATATATACTGTTCCTCCGTTACTCTCACTTGCCCGGATAGCTCAGTCGGTAGAGCATTAGGCTTTTAACCTAAGGGTCCAGGGTTCGAGTCCCTGTTCGGGCGAAGCTTTTTACTCAATTTACATTTTTACATAACTAATTTTTTACATTGCAAATGCATTGTAATATGATTAAATTATAAATGTTTATTTCAAAATAAATAAATATATTACATTTAATCAAATTTTATAAATTTATACCGATTCCATCCAAATTAATAATTTACAGCCAGTTATTTTAGTTATTTATAATTATTATTATTTTTATAAATAGGGTAATGGGTATAGGGACAAGCTATATAGAGCAGTGGCGTGCGGTCCATTAATGCGTTGGATGCGGCGCATCTAGGGAAAATTTGAGCTTTCTTTAAAGAATATAAATATTTTCTTTTTCAATTTCATCACGTCAAATTTCAATAAAAAAAAATAATTTATCTTTGTCTATGTGAAAATCTTCGTTTGAATTTATTGAAGCGTTTACCGCAAAAACGTAAATGAATTCGCGGTGCAATGCAAACATGCAAAGACGCCCTCTTGCATGAAAGCGGTAGACTCACTCAGCTTTGTTTTCCCCATGCATGAATCTACATTTCCCCTCCCACGCCCGTTTTTTCGTATAGTTTTATCATCAAAGAAAAAGCTGAGCTTTCTACCGATTTAGGAGGTGGGGGCGAGCTTCAGTCCTGGGAGGGAGTTGAGGGAGGGGAGCGACGACGATCGAGGAGCCGATGTTTTTGCCTCGTGGATTATCGTAAATTATATGCTGCCGGGGAAAAAAATATAAGATTCGAAAACTTTATCTCTTATTTTTAAAGCAAAACAAATATATAGTTTCACAATTATGAAATCCACACTATAATTATTTTAAACGATTAAACTCATGTTCTTAAATTGACTTTACCTTTCAAAACAACAAATTATTTGAAAGAAATTACGTATCTTAGAAAATAAAATATTGATTTATCGACTGCTATCCTGATCAATCCGCGTCGCGGATCACAATTAGAATTTAATTGACTGCAGAGAATAAAATGCGTATTTTTTTTTCACGTATTGCAGCTGTACATAGTCGGAATCACAATACAAAAATTATACGTATTGTTTTTAGTGAAAATAGTTATATTATATATTAATTATGTGCTGATCGATCATGAATATAACTGTCATACGATCGATATAAAAAAAGACATTATACCGACAAAAATTTAACTCGTCTTACAAATTGATTTAAAAAATTATTTGTGATTGATTTTAGAATTGTATAAAACGTCGAAATATAATATATTTTTGTGTTATTTTTATGCTTAAAAAGTCGCCTGCCACGCCCCCTTTTTAAAAAAATTTTCGCCTGCGGCGGGCTATCCGGGGGGCTCCGCCCCCCGGACCCCCCTTTTGCTGTGTCCAGTCCCATAATTTTGCCGCCGCATTACTGCCTGCTAAACCCACCGCACGCCACTGATATAGAGAGAGAACGGATGGTGGCCACGGCCTGTTACACTTAATTCCCAGCATTTGCTGAGGTGAGACTGAGGGAACCGTAGAAAACCTCGATCAGTCAGAGGACAGACCTCTAAAAAAAAAATGTAAAAAGTAGAGGTACGCCGTACCTCTTATACTTTTTATCAAAATGGACCAAAGTGAATGCATGTCCAAAGCCTCTAGCTGGAGAAACACACACAAGTGCATGAAAAGTGAAATGAATTTACCCCAGGGAGGGAGCAACATAAATTTTTTTACTTTAATCTGCTATTTTTATTGACCAAAATGTAAACATTATGACATATATAATGCTCTTTTTTGCTGCAGAAGCCACAATTATTTTTTACCAAATATTGATTTTGACAGCTTTCGCTAACAACATAATATATTAAGAATATAATGTTCAGTGTTAAATATATTTTAATTATTAATTAATAAATATACAATTCATGATCCACATTTTGATCCTTCAGAATTACATCAAATATTCTAAAACTTAAAAATAATGAAAAACAAAAAAAAATTGAATTAATTTTTTTCAGCCAAATAAAGTAATTAAATAAATTCGTAACGAGAAAAATTAGCTACTTGGCATTAATTGATACCAACACCAAACCTATTGATTTGTTTATATTAATGTGCAGTCATTCATACAATACAAAGTTACTCAACATTAGCCTGCAAATATTCTCAGATAATTTATGACAAAAAAACAAAAACTTTTTTTTTCCGATAAAGTTTCAATTAAAGTTAAGGCCCCAATTTCATTAAACAATTAAAACATACTCTAGCTGCAGTTAAGGGGGTAAAAAGGTAACACACCCAATGTTTAAAAAATGTGCACATAAAAATTGTGAGACATATCTTAAAATGTTCTCCTCTACATCCCCTATCAGTAGCTAAAATATCAGGTATACAAATTAATAACTAAAAAAAAAACTAGCTCGCATTTTTATACCTGATATTTTAGCTACTGATAGGGGATGTAGAGGAGAACATTTTAAGATCGATATTATACATGTTTCATAATTTTTATGTGTAAGATTTTTTTTAACATTTTGGGCGTTATCTTACCCTTAAACCAACTAGAAATAAAAACAAAAATATAATCAATATAATGAACAATTTGATGTGATACAAAAAATCTCCTAAAAAACAGACTATACAATTTTGAGATTTCAAAAATTAGAAATTGAACTTTAGAACCAAACCAAGGATATACAATTCTAATCTGAGAATCTTAGACTTCAATTAGACAAAAAAATAAACTAAACATCAATAATTTACATTTATAGTTAGACATGCTTCAATGTAACGGGTATACAGTATTCTATTTCCCCAGACTAGCTAAGTTATTTACTGAATCTAAGAAAAATGGAAAACAAAAGCTATCTAACATCATTGTATAAAAAAAGTACATAGATTGTGTTAACAAAATTAAGACAACAACTTTTTTTGGTTAATATTTCAACATTAGTTAAAAGTAAACGTGTCTAGCGTCGTTTGGGTTTTGCTCCACGGGGCAGTACGGACATTTCAGTCTGAAAAAAACAACAACAGGAAATACAGTTTAGTATAAATAAATAGATGGATAAAAAATAAATAAATAAATAAATAAATAAATAAATAAATAAATAAATAAATAAATAAATAAACTTTATACTGTTCATCTCATTATTATTGTTAATTCTTTTTACTCATTAAAGCTACTAATTTAATAATTATCCCCCCCCCCTATTTTTAATCAATTAAGATAATATTTTCTCTAAAATCCATGCTTTCATGTTACTGAAACAGGCATTTTTATAGTCAGCTTACTTGAAGCACTACTAAAAAAACATTCCTCTCTATAGGTTAAGCCATCAATTTGCCCAAAAGGCTTCACATTAAAGTATTTTAGACCCTAGCAAAACTTTCAAATGCATCATGCAATGTTAATTTTGAAATTTCTCAGTACAAAATTGACACTCCAACATCACGAGTGACTGTATGAAAAAGATTGCAATAAAATTTGTTACTCACTTGTTTCCGCTGCTGAGTTTGTTGAGGGCGTCGCGAGAGATGACGTGTCCACACACGAGTCGCATGGGAGGGTTGCTCTCCGTGCTTTGTTGACGCAGGATCGGACATGCAAACACGGAGTGATAGCGGCTCTCCTGGCCTAGGTCAATCTCGATCTGAAATCACCGTAGTAACTAAGTAAACAAACAACGTAATTCTGTTGTCGTGGTAACTAATGTAAACAATGTAAGTCTTCATGGTTACCAAGTAAATAAAATAAATCACCATAGTATGATAGCAAGTTACAGATAAACATTGAGTAGTACTCTATATAGATATCAAAGAAGGAAGGAATTAAGGATTAATGTCAACGTGGCTGCTCAATATTCTCTAAAAATAAATTGAAAATATTTTTAGTTCATAAAATAACTATTAGTTTGCTGATGTTAAAAAACTACAAATTTGGTGTAGATTTTGAGTTATTAATTTTTTCGTGTGCAAAATTCACAGCAGTCCCCATTTAAAACAATGCTAAATATATAAAAGAAAAATATTTTTTATTTTTTTTTTTTTTTTTTTCTTTTCCATGTAAAATTATTTGATGGTGTCAGGAAAGTTTACTGAAATTTTCAAATTGGTTCACCATCTACTAAGCCCACCAACATTAATCTTTAACATTTTTGGTGCTTTCCATGTAATAAAAATAACAAGCTGAAATTGTATTTTGAAAAAAACATTTGATTAGATATATAAGTTTGCTACAGTAAACTGATTTTCTTGCTTATCAAACAAACTGAAATGTCACGCTCTTTTTTAATAGAAAATTACAACAAAAAATAAATAAATAAATATGGTACATAATATGTACTTCCTTGCTAGAATAAAAAATGTCCTCACCGGTAGTTCGTCTTTGCCGTTCCAAATGCCGGTGACCTGTCGCTGTTGCATGACTTGCTTGATGTTGAGAAGAGCCGGCAGTGCCGTGCAGCCGGCGTTCACACTGAAACATGTCAATAGAGGCTTCAAGTGATGCTCATTTGTGTTGCTAAGGTCTATCTTGCACTTGAAATGAAGCAGTGTTTTCAACTTTTCTTGGCTATAAATTATGTAAAAAATCTAAACCTAAAAATAAAAAATGACTAATACAGAAAAATACCAAAAACCAATAAACAAAGGGAGAAATTTTTTATCATTGAAATTCCATGATTTTCTAGCAAAATTTGTAAAATTCCAGGCGTTTTCCAGCTTTTTTGTAGGAAAAAAAAAAAAAAAAAACAAGAGTATTTCAGGTTTTCTATGATTTCAAGACTGCTATACACCCTGCTTTATGAGGTCAATACTTATTACTTACATGGTAGGTATACATAATAGAGTATTAACCTCAAAATTTTAATCATAAAAATGGATAGAGGCTGCAAAGTTATGCCACTCAGATTTTTTTTCGTATTTTTTTTCAGCCTGCGAAGTATTGCTAAAAAGTTTTGCCGAGGTTGGGTTTGAACTCAAGCTCCTTTAAGGTCCTATCTTTTTATTAAGAGAGGCGTCACTTTCTCTGTAATTTCAATAATTTTTAAAAAATAGTTACCGTAAAAAATCTGGAAAAAATCAGAGTAGCATAACTTTGCACTCTCTAACCATTTGTGCAGTAAAAAATTTGGAGATTGATACTCCATTTATTTGCGTCTCACCAGACAGAGAGTGGACTGTCAACACTCAGTCCCAGCAGAGCGCAGGCGTCCTTCATGAAGACTTCGTGGATCTCCACCCACAGACGAGGGTCCAGCAGGTGACTGTAGGGGGAGCTTGGCAGACCCTGTCACATATCATCTACGTCAGACTTCATTACTTTGAAAACTTGCTGATCCAATATAAATAAAATCCAGTTGTTTAAAGATTTAATAATAAAAAAAAATATTAAGTAGAATGAAAATATATTAATTTTTTATTGCCAAGTATTCATCGGTAAATTTATGAGCCTACGCTACCAAACAAGTTGTTAGTGTACAGTTAGTATTTATACAGAAGTTAATATTTGACTTATTTCAGCCTAATTTATATTTAAATGTTCTCAAATCGTAAAAAGGAATAATCATGTTTAAAACAATAACCGGGGAAACGGCTCCTCTTAAAAAGTTTTACATTTTAAATTTGACACAAGTTACAAATTGATTCAAGCCATTTTGCACTACAGCATATTAATAAATCAACTAGCATCAATACCTGAGGCAGGAAGAGCAGGGATCCCATGAGGGCCTGGATCTCGCGGTCGTGTCTGGCTACGAACTGTGACAAGTGGGTGCGGGCGTAGGCGACGGCCTCTGCCTGATGAGACATTCCCTTCTCCACTAGACCGATGAATTGCAGGCGGTGAAGCTTGAACTCCAGCGACGAGTTCTGCGGACAGTCAGAGGAAACAATCAGGATGATTTTCAACCGTAACTAAATACAGTATTTAAAGAAATTAGACAATTTATTATGCTTTTATGTAGTCACAATGTATCAACTGATAGTTATTTTGAATAAATAAAAAATAAAATAAACAATAAAATTAAATAAAATAAGATTTTGTTTAAAAAAAAAAATAGAGTAAAAAAGTAAGTTGTTGCTATAGTGTACCTCTATTCATTAAGGATTAATGTCAGTGGGCTTAGTAGATGGTGAACCACTCTGAACATTTCAGTAAACCTTCCTGACATCATGAAAAAAAAAAATAGAAGAAATTTGGTGATTTTTTTAGATATTCAGCATTAGCATTGTTTTAAATGGAGACTGCTGTGACTTTTAGTCAAATCAGTATCTTTTGTACACGAAAAAATAAATTACTCAAAATCTACACCAAATTTGTTGTTTTTTCACATCAGCAAACCAACAGTTATTTTGTCCTTTATTTTATGGACTAAGACTATCATCGGCAAATATTGAGCAATGGTGACATTAATCCTCAAGAAATTCACTTGTACCTGAGAGGCGAGGGTCTCGCGGTGACCGTTGGCCCAGGCCAGGGCAGGTCCGAGGTCCCTCTGCTTCAGACAGTCAAGGATGTTGTTGAGCTCTGAGAACGGCTCTTTGCTGCACGCCTCCGTCTTCATACCGGCCTCCTGGCGGCAAAAACACCGCAACTTAGGCAACGTTGATTACATCCTCGTTGTTGTTGTTGTTTTCAATATGATTATAAGTTTGGTGAAATTTAAATAATAAATAAATAAATAAATAAATAAATAAATAAATAAATAAATAAATAAATAAATAAATAAATAAATCGATGGTGTTCCGTCAAAAACGACTAACACATTTTATCGCGTCCTCTCAAAAACGACTAACTCGTTTTATCGCGAGCCGAGATGGTCGCTTTTGCACCATGGGTTTCCAGGTATACATTTTTTTTATACCTGGAAACCCATAGTGCAAAACCGACCATCTCGGTTTGCGATAAAACGAGTTAGTCGTTTTTGAGAGGACGCGATAAAATGAGTTAGTCGTTTTTGACGAAACACCATCGAAATAAATAAATAAAATAAAAAAATGTGAGATTATTTTTTAAATGATTTAATGCAACTGAATAATTTACAGGTTGCATTGATCAGTAAATCAAGCTTATACAATCAACCGGGGTAACTTTGAAAATGAGGAAAATAAAGATTTGTAATTTTTTATAGACCAATCTAATGTGTACACTGAAGTTTTTTCTCACTATATGGTAGGAACATGTTATTAACTAATAGAGAAAAATAGATTTAAGGGTTGCAGCTGATAAATTGACTAATCTAGTTATCAAGCTTACATACATTCTTTGACTAACTTTGTAGTAATCATTTACATAATTTGCTAGCATCTTATAAATAGTAAATACTTAAATTTGGCAATATATCAAGAAAGAACAAGATCATGGTCTATGTTTTTTTTTATTGAAAATAATTTATCAAAAGGTAGACTTGAATAAAATATGGTACAGTACTCTACCTGGACTAATTGTCAAGAACACTTTTTAAGTAAAATATTTACTACATTTTTTTGTGTTTTTATGTCTGTGTTTTTAGTCTCAATAATAAAAAGTAAGCTTACTAAATTTGATTTCTCTTACCAAGTTCCCGACCTACCCACCCTCTGTAGTTACCTTGGAGAGCTCCTCTGCAATGTCGAGCATTCCTTGTCGGTAGAAGTGCTGGCAGATCACTTTGTTCAGCAGCTGCACCTTTTCCGGGCCAGCGAAGACCTCCTCTCGGCTTGTGGACGCAAAGTCAGACACAAAGTTCTGAAACAAAATCGTGGACATAACAATTAATTAAACATGGAAATTTATACAGAGATACTGTATACAGTGTACAGTACATTATTAACAGTTTGACATAACTAGATAATAATTATTTCAATAAATATGATATAAATCTCACAGTATTGTGTGTCTTCAAGTCCAATGACAACTTCAATTTACTTGTCCCACGGTATAGGGTAGCGTCACGAGACTGTTGGGTTGACTACTTACAGGATAACGCTCAGCTGTTTACCTCCCCTCCCTTCCCCTACTGTTGTCATACCGTACGCTCTAAAGCATTGAAAAAAATAGAAAATAAAGAAAAAAATTAATCACAGTACGTATAAATTATTTTACGGCAATTATTACATTTATATCGTTTTCATAATTAATACCTTCTAGTTTATAAAGAACAGCTACATTTTTGTGTCCTTAAATAATTATACTTGGCAACAAAGTCAATTTTTCAAATTTTTTTCAATGATTTAGAGCGTATGATTGCTCTTCAGAAGGGGAAGTGAGGGGGGGATGTTAGCCTGTAAGTAGGCAACCTAACAATCTCGTAACGCTATACCTTACTTATGGAGTCTCCAGCGATCTGACGAAGGTACTCACCCTGTCAATGGCTTTGCCGACCTTGGAGACGGTGCTGTGAAGGTCGCGGTGGTCTGCGGCCAGTCTCTGAACGGTCTCGCGGACTTTGTTCACCGTCTGTTTCATGATGATCACCTGGGCTGCAGTCAGCTCATGGTTCTCAGGAGCTGAGAGAAAGATACTGTGTAACATCGGTGCAGCGTGTATGTAAAGAATAGACAATAATGGTTGCATTTTTTTATTTCATAATTAGAAAATATACCTAAAATTATGCTTTTCTGAATTTTTTCGGATTTTTTAGAGTGTGGGAACTAATTTTAAAAAAATATTTAAAATACCTGAATTTGGGTGGTACACCTGATGGGACAACCGTGACGTCATTTGTCGTGCTGTGATTGGCTGTTGATGATGTCACGGCTGCTGTGATTGGCTGTCGATGACGTCACGGTTGTCCCAACAGGTGTACCACCCAAATTCAGACATTTTAAATATTTTTTTAAAATTAGTTCCCGCACTCCAAAAAATCTGAAAAAATTCAGAAAAGCTTAATTTAATGTATATTTTCTAATTATGAAATAAAAAAATGCAACCATTATTGTCTATTGTTATTACTGTATGTTATGTCAACTGACCCAGGAAATTAGGTTTACTTTATATGTATGCATATTTCAGTACATACTATTTCAAGTAGATTTGATAAAAAAATATCAATATTTGTTTATTAATAATAGGGCAATTTGTAGACGGCCGAGGTAATAATGCTGCTGGCTTACCCCATAAAGGGATATGGCGTCATGTTATGTATGTATGCTGTATGTAGAATTCCTTGCACGAGTGCATTATTTTTGAAAATTAGTATGCTATGCATACCAAATAATTACGATTCTATTATGTTTATGTACCAGTATGCATAATATATTATATCGGACATTCAATAAAATATGACATCGTTTTGATTTTTACAAATTAAAAAAAAAATATATATCTCTGGAAAATTCTTTTTTATCAATAAAATTATTATAGAGTAATTGGGAATGCATAACCGATGAACGTAACTGCATACTTGTCTTTAGTCCTTACAAAATTTTACA
This sequence comes from Siphlonurus alternatus, assembly GCA_949825025.1. NCBI lineage: Eukaryota > Metazoa > Arthropoda > Insecta > Ephemeroptera > Siphlonuridae > Siphlonurus > Siphlonurus alternatus. Next base: position 21,914,559 of record OX463786.1, read on the forward strand.
TGGTTGAAGCAACAATGTTTTCATTGGCCGTTAGCATGCAGTGACTGAAATGAAATGACTTGTTTAGATCTTACAAATTTTATTTTTTATTTATTTCCTAGCATTGTTGACTTATTCTACAAATTCAAAGTGTTAATAAAAAGTCAATAGACTCATTACACCCGAAGAAATGTCATTAAAACATTAAAAACTTGACTTTTCTAAAATAAATACAATCATTTTGCAGAGTCATGTTAGAATGATATTTAGAGAATCAAAACATAAAAAATACTTACACTCGTCCAATCCATTTTTAAGTCCTTCAATATGGTTACATAAATCACGTAATATTCTATCTCCATGATCATTAATTCCACCAAATTTACTTAAAACTTTATCAACTTCTTTTTCTACTGCGTTGCACGCATCCATGTTTGTTATTTATGAATCAGCTGTTATCAAGGCCAAATGGTTGCCGATGTTATGACGTCACACGTCGATGATATTTTTATCAAATGCGCATGCGCTAACTTTTTTTTTTGTGCGTAAAATTTGAAAGTTATGGCGCATACTCGTGCCGAACGTTCAATATTTGAGTTTCTATATCTAACTTAAAATTCATGTTATACGTAACCCTCAGGGTTTATATGATATCTATCCATTTTACTAACTTTATACTTACTAAAGTAAATTTGAATTAGTATTATTTATTATATCATTTAATGCAATCTAAATCGTAGAAATTAGCAAAGTTTATATTTGAGTATATATCTACCATGTTATAATATTATGCCTAGAGGCCTTTACATTAAAATTTCGTGGCATTGTGGGATATCAACTTGATTTAATTGCAGTAATTGTACAATACCAGGTCAAATTGAATTTAAAGGGAAAGGATATTTATATTGTATTTTATATAGACCTCATGCAATTAAATTAATTTGAATATATACAAACTTTATACATATTATATCGTACAGACCATATATAATTAACATATAAGGCAATTATGAAAGTTTCTGGTTTAATAAATAAAGCGATTCACATATTATCCTTTGACAGTGGCATGTAAATGCTATTTATTGTAAGTTTTAAAATGATTATTTTAATCTAACTGAAAACATAGAAATTGAATGCTTGAGCTTGATGACAATAAGTAAAACACTATGTATTTCATGCACCAGCAATTGAAATTATGCTTAAAACAATCTTGACTGGAGTTTTTATTGTGTATAAATTTTGGGAAATAAAAATTAGTAATAAACATTAAGTTCCCCTATACGTGAATAGTAATAAGGACGTTGATTAAAAATAAAACTTCATATTTTTTCTTCCGATAATGTTTCAACAGAAGAATAAATTTTATCAAAAATCTATTGGGTGCGATTCACGAAGTACTAAGCCAGGTTTCTAACCACGTTTAGCTTAACCACGTTTAACTAAACCTGTTTAACACGTAAAAATAGGTATAAGTTAAACGTGGTTAGAAACGTGAATAACTTTTTCGTGAATCGCGCCCATTATGGTTATTAGTGGATTCAAACTGTTTTTAATAGTTTTTACCAAGACATGTGAAAAATATCGTAGATAGCAAACAATTTAAAAGAGAATGTATTTTATTTGTTAAAAAAATGTTTTTAAAAAATAAATATAATATATAAACTGATTAGTTGTGACAACAGGAGGTAGTTAATGATGAAAATTCTAATATTATCATAAATATTTTATTATAAAAGTTGGATGTTCCTGAAACATGTGAAAAATATATGATATTATGTTATGCAAAAAATATGTATGTACTAGCATTTTGCTAAATAAAAAAACTTTACCTACTTAACAATTAACTAGCAGATCATTTTAATTTAATAATTTATAATTATAAATCATAATTCTATGGTCATTAAACAAGCCTATTATATATATTATAACTTAATTTAATAAGTTAATTTTACTGATTATTACGATAATTAATATATACCACAAAATATCACATGCATTATACGTTTTATAGTTCTCTTTAGACTCTAGAGCTCAATTTCTTAACTTCAAATTGTTTTCCTAAGTACCTTAATTAATTGAATTTTGTATAATAACGAATGCTGTTTAATCACGAAAAGCTATTAATTAGATTACATGCATGACATCCAGTGTATGTATTTTTTGTTCGTAAATGGGGGGAAAAAAATGAGTTCAAACAATCATTAAACAACAAGAAAAAAAAATTTTTTTTGAAGACCTCCATTGAACAAAGGTATATTATTTGATTGATTTGCCATTTAATTTTTTCCGACTTCCTTTTTATCTTCTTAATGACTATCATAAACCACACAAAAAGCTGACCTGATCATTTGTCAAATAATATTCCTTGGAGAAATTTGAACCATTTATTACAAATATGAGAGAAGCTTCTCATCAAATACATATATGACGTTTTATTACAGTCATTATTTACGTTCTATTTAAATAGTAGTTAATGGGAGGTGTGGCGCAGTGCGCTTGACCGGGTCTCGTCAGATCACAGAAGTCAAGCAACGCCGAGCGTGATTAGTAGTTGGATGGGTGAAGGGTGACCATTTTCAATAAAAAAACACGTTTCCCACCCAGAGGTATATATACAACGTTGCGCTTTTCCACTGTGGTTTTCCTGGCTTTGAACCATTAATTGCATTTCCGGTTTATTGACAAAAGCTGTAGCGTCCATCCTGGCTGAGGTTTCCACGTTTTCCTCAGTCGCAGACAAATGCCGGGATGGATTGCAAGGCCCCGTTCCGGAAGAGCCCGCGAAATGCTCAAGTTAGGGTTTCGGAAGTTTCGGGGTTTCAAAAAGTAGTATATTTTATTTATAATTAGTATTAAGTAGAAGTACCCAAATTAGGGTTTGATCAAAAATAAAAAAATATATATATTAATTTATAGAAGGGGGTAATATAACAATTTTTTACATGAATCAACATCGAAGTTTTTATTACGAACAAATTGGAATACAATATTTTTTTAATATAAATGATTTATATTATATAATTTTTTATACAAAAGATTTTTTTTTTTCATGAATACTTTTTTTTAAAAACACAATAAGTAAATATAGATTATTATATTTTATTTTTTAGTTGGCCATTGAGAAATTTTTTTTATTTTATTTATTTTTTTTTTCTTTGTGCAAAACTAAATTTTCAACACAAAAAATAATAACCTTTCATCAGAATTAAGCAATCTTTATAATTAACAAGGTGACACAAACATGTTAACTTTGTTCCAAGTATTAATACAAAATTTATAAACATATTAAGTTTTTCAATTTAACGAATTTCATATTACTAGCCGGAAGAATGAGGGGTTTTGACTCATTCATTCATTCATTCATTCATTCATTCATTCATTCATTCATTCATTCATTCATTCATTCATTCATTCATTCATTCATTCATTCATTCATTCATTCATTCATTCATTCATTCATTCATTCATTCATTCATTCATTTTTTTTTTTTTTTTTTTTTTTTTTTTTTTTTTTTAAATTTGGTATCAGAGAGAGAATGGAGTATCGACCTCCATTTTATTTATTTCAGAAATGGATAGAGGGTAAAAAGTTATGCAACCCTGATTTTTTTTTCAGATTGTTTACGGCCCTGGAAGTATTTTTAAAAAGTTATTGAAAGTCCTTTTTGTGACGTTACGCGGCGGCAAGTCCTATCCTTAATATAATAAATAAATATAATAAATAAATCATTTTCTTAAGAAGCGGCACCACGTGACGTCACAAAAATAACTTTCAATCATTTTTTAAAAATACTTTCAGGACTAAAAAATCTGAAAAAAAATCAGAGTAGCATAACATTTGAACCCACTATCCATTTCTGTAATAAAAAAATGTCATCCATTCGGCCAGTAATACAAATGTTGTTTAGTGCATGTGTATTATACTTAATTATAATATTTTTTTAATATCACATTTGAAATTTAACATAAGGAACACCAACAATGTGAATATTTAATGAATAAATAATGTACATGTTTTAGCTTCATATTATTATTTTTTAAAATCAGGTATAGAAATGTAAATAAAAGAAAGCAGAGGTCACTACGTTTACATGACGGTATTTAATACGTATTCGTTGACGACGGATAATGTTATTCTTATGAGGCGTCGTCAACGAATACGCATTAAACACCGTCATGTAAACGTAGTGAATGTACACGCCAGCATAATAATTAACTCTATACTATAAGTTTATTACACTGAAAAATGTAAATAATTTAGCATAAAATTTATTGTATTTTAAAATAATTAAAAAATCACACTTATTTTTAAAATTGATAACAAAAAATATTATGTAACATTTATAATTATATTTATATATTAAAAGTTATTTGCTTATAATAATATAGTCTTATATTTTTTAATAGCATATATTTTTTTAATATTTTTGGTATATCATAATTTTTATAATAAAAGCATCACAACACTGCACACGATTTGCATAATTTTTCATTATAATTATAAACAATGTCTCTTGTCATTGCAAAACACCATATAATAATATATTTAATATTTCAGACAGTAAAACACTTTATTTCTCAATTATTTGACTGTTATAATTCAAGAATCAAGAATTAATTAAATTTTTGATTTAACAGGTTTTTCCCTTTATAAACAATCTATATGCAGAGTTTATTTTATTAATATTTTACACAATACATAGTTCTGGAGACTAGTACAAACAAAACGCTCCTCTCAAAAAAACAAAAAAAACAAAAAGTCAAACAAAAAACTTTCTAAAGAGAATATTTAAATATTCTTCTGTAATTTTATTTAAATAATAATTAATCTATTTTTAGCTGCAACATGGCTGTAGCTCCATAGTGTGGCTGCAATGGTGTACCGACCTCAATTTTTTTTATGACAGAAATGGATAGAGGGTGCAAAAATATGATACTCTGATTTTTTTCAGATTTTTCTGAGACCTGGAAGTATATTTAAAAAATTATTGAAAGTTTGTTTTATGACGTCACGGGCGTTGATGTCCTATCCTTTTCTTAAGGGGAGGCGCCTCATGACGTCATCAAAATGGAATTTCAAATTTTTTTTTTTAAAAATACTTCCCGGTCTCAGAAAAATCTGAAAAAATTCAGAGTAGCTTATTTTTGCACCCTCTATCCATTTCTGCAATAAAAAAATTTTGAGGTCGGTACTTCATTGTAACTCTGAATCTGACGTCACATGCATTAAGGGACCTATAAGTCTATGGTAGAATATTTTCTTTTATTAATTTTTTTCATGCATCTGACATCATAAAATTTTTAAGTATAATATTTTGTAAGCGTTTTTTTGACATCAAACTTTATAAATGTGAATAAAAATTTAGCTCATTAATAAAATAAAAACTGCATGAAAATCGTCTCTTTTCTGCAATTTTCTGTAATCTTTATTTAAAATCGAAACCTTGTATTTTGTCATAATAACAATCATTATAATATATTTTTCATTATATAATATCACAAATATATATATTTTTTGTGCCCATTCACATCATGTTTTTCAATTAATTCATCACCTTGTTAAAATATTAGAATAATAATTATGAACACAGTAAAATGCAAGAAGATTTATAAATATTATTAAAGACGAAGGAATTTTCGTATAGGCAGAATTCCAAACTGCCTCATCTCTTAGACATCTTCTAAAATCTACATATCCCAATTTAGTGATGGTACAATAGTGTAAGTGTTGACACGACCTATCACAAGGTAATGGCGACTCTAGACTGGAACTACTGTAACCATTACTGTAACTGTAAGATGTTACAGGTTGCATGTTTACTGTATTAGCTCTTACGTATTTATCAAACAATTCTGTATCTTCTGTATCTCTAAACGATTCAGCAAGACGATGTAGAGATTTAGGAGATATATCCGAGAGTCCGTAGTGAGTTGTCAGGTTGTATTCAGGCTGCCACTCAGCTCGCCCTCGTTGGTTTGCAAGATTTAGGTCGAGGTAGAATTGAGTGTAGTCAAGGACCTGAAACATAGGGTGGGATTGTTAGTACAAAATTTACATTCAATTTTATACATTTCCGGGCAGCATGAATTAACATATTTTTTTCTTACATTTTCTGTCTGGAAATTCCACTTCAAATCACAAGTAATGGACAATTTGCATGACATTTTTTTATTGCAGAAATGAATAGAGGGTACCAAATTATGCTACTCTGAATTCTTTCAGATTTTTTTGAGACCCAGAACTATTTTTAAATAATTATTGAAAGTGCGGCCACGCTCCCTGGAGGCGTCAATAGGCGTCCAGTCTCTATCCTTTTTATTAAGGCTGCAGGGGTGCCAACTGAAATCACAGGACTTTCACTAATTATTTAAAAATAATTCCGGGTCTCAAAAAAATCTGAAAAAATTCAGAGTAGCATAATTTGGTACCATCTATTCATTTCTACAATAAATTTTTTTCATGTGTTTTCCATTGTATTGTAACTGTATATAAAAAAAAATCACCTGTTCTTCATTGTTTTAGCAGTCAGTCGGCATTGATTGTTTGAAACAAGCTGAGTCCTGTTCAACAGATTTGTTGTGAACTTGAGGCCGTTGTACCCACATAATTTACATAAAAGTGGAGTGACTACTGTTAACAATTCTCCTCTGTAATACAGGTGACTTAATTTAAAATTCATTCCGGAAATGAAGAATTTCTAGTATTTAGAGTAAGTATTTAAAGTTAAAATTCAAAATTTGTTCTGTGAATTCTTGGAGAAAGTATATAAATATATATTAGATTAAATATATATGGACAAGGAAAGAGAGAAAACCTAATTTTTCGAGGGATTGTTGTATTAATTTTACTATAGTCTTACATTTACATGTATAGTGGATCAGCAAGCTATGTTGTTCATGTTACATGGAGAGAGTTGAATATATTTTACACGTTAAATTACAACAATATATTGTCATATGGAATTTATCACCAAGAAATGTTATAATTTATTACACGTGTATTTGAAAACGGAGTATTGTCCTCAATTTTTTTTAATGCATAAATGGATAGAGCGTGCAAAGTTATGCTACCCTGATTTTTTTCAGATTTTTTAGAGCCCGGGAAGTATTGTTAAAAAAATATTGGAAGTCATTTTTGTGACGTCACGCGGCGGCAAGTCCTATCTTTTTCTTAAGGAGCGGCGTCTCGTGACGTCACAAAAATAACTTTCAATCATTTTTTAAAAATAGTTCCCGGGCTCTAAAAAATCTGAAAAAAATCAGGGTAGCATAACTTTGCACCCTCTATCCATTTCTGCAATAAAAAAATTGAGGTCCATTAAATTACTCCATTAAATTTGACATAAGAATTATGACAATAATTTTCATTATGCCTATTGCATAAAAACAGGTATTGCCGTTTACTCGGAGTGAATATTATGAAATATATTTTTTTTCTGCAATAACATATATGTTTGGAAATATATTGGGTGCGATTCACGAATTAAGCAGTTAGCCAGGTTTCTAACCACGTTTAACTATAGGTGGTTTAACATAATATAAAACAGGTATAGTTAAACGTGGTTAAGCTCATTAAATTATATTACAAATTTTTTTTTTTCAATAAATTGACTAGAATGAAGAATAATTTTGTCATGTCTCAAAAACGTCTAGGTATGAATGGTACTTTTTCACACATATCTTATTGCTCCAGCTATACTATAGTATAATATATAATAATATATGTGAACTTCAACTGTACTATAGTATAATATATAATAATAATAATATAATATATGTATCCCATTTAGTGACAATGTTAACCCCAAAGGATTTCCCCGTACTAAGGGCGGAGGATGATTTGTATCCAGGTCATGCATATTGCACATTTGTATTTCACGCTTGTAAAACTCTCGTATTTGTTTTGTAAAATAAAATATATACTTTCCATGGCTACTGAACCAACGTGTTGTTATCTTTGGTACACTTGCATAAAAAAATTGATTGAATTTATTCAAGTTGAAATAAATAATGAGGATTTATCTTCTGGTGTATTATTTCGGATGAAAAAAAAAAAAAAAAAGACGTTGAGATTACTGAGGATGGCATATTATTTAGATTATCCCTAGTTGAAAAATTACATCTTCAACTCATCCTTTACATGTCTAAAGCTCATATTTGTACCTCTAAGACACATCCAATTTCCTTTTCGTTCAAAGTGAGGATGAAATAGACAATATTTCTAACATTTTATGCACAAGAAGAGTAAAAAAGACGTAATCTCGTCTAAAATGGTGCAAAATAGGAAGGAATTAGACGAACAGAGAGTTTAAAGCGGATAAAAGATGAAATTTACTTCAATTCGATTATGTTAGCCATTGTAAAAATGCCATAAAAGTGTTATTGTTGAAAATTTGTTATTATAATGTATCTAGTTAATAGTTATGTTACATTTAGTTTTTATTTGGAAGTGTCTTATTATTTCATGCAGAGTGCCTTCATTATAATTGTATCTGTATGACCAATAAAATTGAATTATATATAATGAACGTAAATTATTATTTTTTGGTGTTACAGTTTTCATTATTCATTTGTTTTTTCCTTCCATATGTTTTTTATTGACAGTTTCTGGGAGTGTTTATATTTGCACCAACAATGTGATATTATTAATTTGATCTCTTCTTGGTAAAAATAATAAATTTTTACATAATGATAAAATCAACATTTGTAAGTAAAGGATATGAAACTATAGATAAAGATAATACGTGTTTTCGAGATAAAAATATTATTTTTCGTCATGTAGAATTATTTTGGGATGAAAATTTTCAAAACGGTTTTTAACGCCTTTTCCCATATTAATGCTTGTGTGTTCAATATTTGCAAGACTATGACGTCACACCCTTTTCATCACATTTATAATGTGTTCATTTCTTTCACATAATTTGAATGATTTCCTTGTTTTTCTCAATATTGTACAATAATTATAATAATATTGTTTTTAAATTCGATGTTTTATTTTTTATTTTTTTTTCTTTAATTTCTTACCATTATTTTAATTCTGTTTTAACAGTAAATTGATAAGTAAAATTAAAATAATTTTGTTTTTCAATGACCTCTATCATACCCTTAGAAGTTTTAATATTTACGTGTCAGAGGTGAACAGGAAATCTACATAAAAAAATATATATAAATTTATCATACAACGTTTTGTTTTTTTTACATAAAAGAATATTAAAATATGTATTAATAAAAATATTACATATAACACTTTCTTAAAATAATATATATTCGTTATTTGATTTTAATGATTTTAAATTTTGTAATTATAATGTTAAATTAAATGATTATAGCAAAAATTTTATTAATGCGCAAATTTGTATTTTGTACTTTGGGTGAAATAAATAAATAAAATAAATAAATATAATAATATGTGAAAATTTGAGTTTCGGGTTAAATTTATTATTGTAACAAATTTAGTAAAAAAATTTGCAATCTTCACCATCTTGTCTAAAATTTGAGTAAAACTCTTTTTCCCCGTTTACAAAATTTCCATACTCTTGGGGTGTATTGTAATATAGTCTATGTAAAATGTCATATATTTTTTGGAATAAACAAATAAAAAAACAAACAAGCTTTCATATAAATTAGAATTTGCTAACATATTTTTCAGTGTAGAAAACATTATTTTACATTTCTACGTCACATACGATTCCATTCAACTGCTATAAATGCTCATTATAAACGATCCTATAACGTTGTAAAGGTTCATAGAAGGAAAAGCTGTGATGAGAGAGACTCAAAAGCTGCTGTTGTTTTCGTTCCCTTTGGGTTCACACACAAACATATTGAGTTTGAACTAATGATTATAATCCTTCAAATTAATCATTAAAATAAGTATGCTTTTGTGTTGGAATAATTTCCTATATAAACCATTTTACTTGTTGATTTCTAGTATCTAAACAATAGCATTGTAAAATTGAGTTATATCGTTTCTATTTATTTAGACATTTAATTTAGATGTGATTGTAAAATGGAGTTGTATTGTTTCTATTTATTTAGACATTTAATTTAGATGTGATTTGAAAATGGAGTTATATCGTTTCTATTTGTTTAGACATTTAATTTAGATGTGATTTCAAAATGGAGTTACATCGTTTCTATTTGTTAGTTATACACCTGTGGACACCACGAAAGAAACTTATTAACTTGAAGGAACTGAAAAAGAACTTAAAGTAGAAATAACGTCGATCGAAATTTTCCGAGTCGCTTATCTTTCCCGCCTGCATATTTATGCAACCCGCTGTGCATAAGTGCTAAATAGGTTGCCTAACTTTAAGGCAGAATGCTCATGGCATCCACATAAAAATCAGTGATAAATGGCAATATGTTATCAGAACAAAATCATTTAAGGATCATGAAAATTTGAATCTGTATACTTATGAAGTAAAAACGTAGATGGTTAAAGAAAACTAGGCAATAAACAATGTTTTTTTTTTTTTTTTTTTTCATTTTTGAGCATTACAAATTATAACAATTTCACCATAATATATTATAATGGGTGCGATTCACGAAGTAGATAGTCAGGTTTCTAACCACTTTTAGCTTAACCACGTTTAACTAGATGGTTTAAAACAGGTATAGTTAAACGTGGTTAAGGTAAACGTGCAGGTTAGAAACCTGGCTAACTTCTTCGTGAATTGCAACAATAGTGTAATATATTTTGGTTATATTGGATGGCTGAACACTTATTTTTAGTCATAAATTGAGTAGTGTATATGTTTTTTTTTTTGTATTTTTTTCTATTTTGATCAATAAATATATTTTTATATTATTATATTGTAATACTTATTTGAAAGAAATTAATTCTGAATTCACAATATCATAAAAAAAAACATTTAGCCAATTTAATTTAAGATTAGATATATAATCGTATTTAGAAATTAGAACTTTACCTGTCCAGTATCAGTGTCAAACTTGTACAGCCTCAGTCCGGGGTTGCTGGAGTCGCTGGGGGGGCGCCAGGGGGTGACGCTCGGAGCCACGAACAGCCAGGACACCGGGTCACCTGAAACAACGAACAGCCTTCAGAACAATGGCACAAGACATCCTCGCTACTAATACATTGTCTGCAGTGGCAAAAACAGCCTTGAGTTGTGACGTCAGCAAGGACTAAATTTCCTACTTCGCACGGTCGCACCGCACGTGGAGGAAAATAATGCAAATGTTGATATCTACTCTAACAATACTTGGTGATTGACTAATTTGTAACTTAAATGCACTTTTTCTATGTCTAAAAAAATATGCGAATTATAAAATCAGGTCAATCTGCTTTCAGTTAAATAAAATATTGTACAACCATTTTTTATTATTCAATTTGATTAACATGTAAACCTTAGCAAATTTACAAAAATTCTGAAAAAAAAATGAGTCAGATTTTATAGTGCCTATAAAAGCCATGAAAAAAATTTCAAGGTAATTATTTGAGCCGATTTTTTCTAACTAATTTTTTTTTATTTTCAACATAAGGCTTTCCCATGCAGAGAAAACTAAAAACTAAAAAAAAAAAAAAAAAAAAAACTCAGCTCTTTTATATTGTTTTGAAATTTTTTCTATGGCTTTTAGGCACTAATATTAAAAAAAAAATCTGAATATTTGTGAATTTGCTAAGGTTTACAAGTTAATCAAATAAGACTATAAAAACAAGCTGTTTCGTGTTATCTCTACCTTAAGTAGCTTCCTATCCCTGTTATTAATGAATATTGATTATTAGAATAAAAATGAAAAACAAAATTATTTTTTGTAAATTCCAAAGCGTGGTAAATTCCACCCCACGAAATTTACCAAAGCAAACAGTAATATAGCTTTGCGGCGGACTGTTTGCTTTGACTTGATATGATCGGAATATTATCTTTATGTGGTCTCTACCCCCAGGAAAGGATGGTCAAAAGAAAAAGAACACACAACTATATTTATATTGCAGCTTTAACAAATATACTTCTTCTTTATATTGGTTGCTTAAGTAAATAAATATATCAACAAATATTTTATGAAGCTTCAATGTTACGGGATTATCAGCTTTATACCAATTGGAATTATTGTAGTCTACACTGAAAAAAACAATAAGATATCAACCCGAGTTGAAATAAATTTCATATTTTCTTCACTATTAAAGCTCGACTCTTGTCTAATTTCCTCCTATTTTGCACAATTTTAGAGGAAAAACACGAGATTACGTCTTCTTTCCTCTTCTTGAGCATAAAATGTTAGAAATATTGTCTTCATTTCATCCTCACTTTGAACGAAGAGGAAATGTGTTTTAGAGGTAAAAAGATTAGGTTTAGACGTGTAAAGGATGAGTTGAAGATATAATTTTTCAACTAGAGTATTATGTTAAAATGGTTGAGGGAAATAAGTGCATTGACTGGTTCTTGTTAGGTCACCAAAATCAAGCAACGCCAAGCGTGAATAGTATTTGGATAGGTGACCATTTCTAGTAAAAATCACATTGCTCCCTCTCTGGGGTAAATTCATCTCACTTTCCAACCCAATGCAGTATTGCACTAAATTGTGTTTGGTTCCCCAGGCTTATAATATTACTGTTTATTGGTAAATGTATATTATGTTGGTACATCACAAAGAAGATGGCGAGATGTGAAAACAGAAAAAAACTGTAATATATTAGCAATTAAGTTAATTTTTTTGTTTACATATTAGATAAATGACCCTTATCATTGGTAATAACTTGTGCAATAAGCTGACAATAATTATGCATTTCATAACCTGATATTCAAATATCTGGTTAATGTCATATCATTTTATATTTTACATAATTCTAATTCTATTTTTTAATAATCGTAACATTATTGTATATAGATCATTACTTTACTGCAATGTTTTTTATACCTAAAATAAATATGTAATAAATTATTATTAAAATTTGTTATTATATTTAATTAATTAATAATAACAAGTAAAGATGAAAAAATAATTAATTTGCTTCATTTTCCATGTTCGAAGTATTATTAATAATATCATTAAAAATAGGAAAACAAATTTTAAATAATAATTTTGTGTGAATTTAAATATTATTTCCAAAAATATTGATCATGTTTAGTGAGATTTCATCTCTCGGACTTCAAAAATTTAACAGTTCTTAATCAGTAACCTGAAATAAATTCTTAAATAGATAAAAGTTTAAATTGATCATACAATAATAATTATCATATAATATATTTTGACTGTCACAATGTTATTATATATATATTAAAGGTATACAGGCTTCAAATTACAAATTAGACAGTCACCAAGTGGGTTTAGAGTATATAATCAACATTTGCATCATTTTTTTCCACGCGTGATGCATCCGTGCGAAGTCGCAGTTCAAAGTAAGAAATTTAGTCCTTGATGACGTCACGAAGTCCTTGATGACGTCACAACTCAATGCTAATCGGTGCTAGCTGTGAGTTGTGACGTCAGCAAGGACTTTCTTTACAGCGCGACTTCACACAGACGCACCGCGCGCAGGTAAAAATAATACGAATGTTGATTATAAACTTGAGCAACACTTAATGTCTGTCTAATTTGTAATTTGAGGCCTGTATACCTTTAACCCTAAAAAACACATTTTATTTTATAAAGGTTTTTGTGTGGTAAGTGTACTTTTTGAAAATATAATAATAAAATAATGTTGATGCTTCCACGTTGCTTGTCCAGTGTTAAAAAGTCTGCCAACAAAAACATGGAGGTGACCGCAGGGGAAAAACTCTGAAGGCTGAGAGTGCTAAAAGGGTTTAAATTGCTGCCCATGATGTTGGCAAGGTGCAAGGTACGATGGTCCCATGCACTACCTAGAGTATTTAATAATTATTATTAGTCTTTTATTAAACACAAAAAGTGTACATACAACATAGTATTATAAATATATATTCATTATAAATTAATATTTAATAATAAGGTTGTTATGAAGAGATGATGTATACTGCAAAAACTAAGCGTTATTTTTTTTTTTTATTTCTAACGCTTGAAATATTCCCTAGTTGAAAAATTACGTCTTCAACTCATCCTTTACACGTCTAAACCTAATATTTTTACCTCTAAAACACATCTTATTTCCTCTTCGTTCAAAGTGAGGATGAAATGAAGACAATATTTATAACATTTTATGTTCAAGAAGAGGAAAAAATACGTAATCTCGTCTCTTTTTCCTCTAAAATGCTGCAAAATAGGAGGAAATTAGACGAGGAGATAGCGAATAAAAGATGAAATTTATTTCAATTTGGGAAGTAACATTGTTGCTGTCTCGATGTGTATATATTTTTAAAATGCACCCACCATATGCAATGTAAACTCTTGTTATTTCTGTGCAATTGAAATCAGAGTAACTGGTCACCTTAGGCGATGTTATTTCTTGTTATTAAAAACAGCGCCTCTGGTGGCAACTGCCCCACTTACCAAGTGATAATGTATACTAGCTAGAAAAATATATTACAATGTAAATGTGTGCTAGATGAGTTGAATAGATTCAAATTATGATTTTTCTAGTTCGAAATCTGTAATTTTAATGATTATAGAGTGAATGATATGATTGGTTTACATATAATTTTAATATTAATGTTAATTAAGTTTCTTCTTGATTCCATCAAGAATTTGCAAGAATAAAATATGTGCAATTACTGTTTACAGACAATGTTTTATTTACTACTTTTATATAGTACATTAATTAACTATACATATAGTATTAATACTATAATTAAAGCATAATTAGAATATGCTTGAAAAATATTGTTCAAATTGTAATTTTTTTACTTGTAAAAGTTTTGTTTAGTGTTCATTTTTTTTTTTTAATATATTATGAAGTCTTGATGTAGACTCAGGTAAGAAAAAATGATAAAGAGTGTATTAAATTGCCGACCCTTCATAATGAGGTTTCCATGGTTTCCTCATGAATAATTTTGTTAAGATTTTCTGTTATAGACTTTGGTCGTTTCGATTCAAAAGTTAAACATAATGGGTGCGATTCACGAAGCAGTTAGCCAGGTTTCTAACCACGTTTAGCTTAAACACGTTTAACTAGGTAGTTTAACACGTAAAACAGGTATAGTTAAACGTGGTTAGAAACTTGGCTAACTCCTTCGTGAATTGCACTCATTAAATAAAATTGTTATAAAACAAAATAATATAATACAGATCTGAATTCAATGGACAACATACATGAATTTTTTTATTGCAGAAATGAATAGAGGGTACCAAATTATGCTACTCTGAATTTTTTCAGATTTTTTTGAGTCTCAGAACTATTTTCAAATAATTAATTGAAAGTGCGGCCACACCCCCTGGAGGCGTCAATAGGCGTCTAGCCTTTATCATTTTTATGAAGGATTCAGGGGTGCCAACTTAACTTACTTTTTAATAATTATTTAAAAATAGTTTCGGAACTCAAAAAAGTATAAAAAAAAATCAGAGTAGCATAATTTGGCACCCTCTATTCATTTCTGCAATAAAAAAATTGCATGCAGGTTGTCCATTGAGAAAAATAGCTAATAGTAATAAGGAAATAAAAATAAAATAATGTTGTCAATGATATTTATCATATGTGAATTGCAAATATATTAATAGAACAAGAATATATTGTATTCTATTTTTAAAGTTACATTGTACAAAAACTTGGTTCTTATATTTTTACAATAGGAAAACGATGAAAATCCAATTTATTTTGTATTTTCTATACTAATCAATCACTTGGTTTTGTTGGTTTCTTTTTGAAAAGGAAGAAAAATTATTGTTATGGCTTCTCATTGAAAAAGTAATAGAAATTATTTCCGTTGATTTGTAGTCCCGTTTGAATGGAAAATAATTTTATATTATATTTTTATATGATAACTTATTAGTTCGAACAAAATTTTATTTTCCTCACATTGATAAAGGGTTTGGCGAAATTAAGTACTACATCGCCAATTTGTTAAACAATGAAAAAGGATTCATCGGACATACAATAATAAACAATGGTTTGTTACAACCATTACGAGTAGAAAATATTTCGCATTTTTCTTGTAAATGAAAAACCTGTATGGAAAAATTTTATTGCAGAAATGAAAAGAGGGTACCAAATTATGCAACTCTGAATTTTTGTTAGATTTTTTTTTGAGTCCCACAACTATTTTTAAATAATTATTGAAAGTTATGTAAGTTAAGTTAGCTTTCCTGAATCCTTAATAAAAAGGATAGGGACTAGACGCCTATTGACGCCTCCAGGGGGCGTGACCGCACTTTTAATAATTATTTAAAAATAGTTCTAAACCTCAAAAAATCAGAAAAAAAAATCAGAGTACCATAATTTGGTACCCTCTATATCATTTCTGCAATAAAAATTTTCATGCAGGTTGCCTATTATTTAACTTTATAACCCACTTTTAAATTGACAATATATTTTATCAGTGTATTTTTTTAGACTCTCCCTTCTATAGGTTTTATATTTAATTGAATCAAAATCGATTTTTTACTAGCTACAACAACCTGTTCAGAATTGTAAACCACCTAGATAAGGTCAAGCGATATTTGATACGAGAAATATATTCTCTGTTATCAGAAAGAGCCACAAGTGTGTACCTCAAATATGTTTTATAGATGATACAAAAATTTGATATATATTCTCGATGTGACATATAGCCACGTCACTTATAAAATTGATTATATTTTCCATAGAAATTTATTTTAAAAAGTGAAATATTCTTTCAGTTTGAAGTCACGAAATTTATAAGGCAGCGCCACGAGACTGTTGGGTTGCCTACTTACAGGATAACGCTCAGCTGTTTACCTCCCCTCACTTCCCCTACTTTTGTCACACCGTACGCTCTAAAGCATTGGAAAAAAAAAATTAGATTTTAGAAAAATTTACTTTGGTTGCCATGAAAATGTAGTTTGTGTATTCTTTATAAACTAGCAGATGATATTGAAACGATATAAAATGTAATAATTGCCGTATGTAATTTATAATTATTTTTTTTAAGATTCAAGATTCAAGATAGGTTTTATTTCATCTCATTTGGAATGAGATAAAATAAAAAATAAATTTACATGATACATAAAGTACATGAACATAACACAATTTAAGGTTAGCCAACAGGCTTTTACCGTTATCTACCAAAAAGGTTAAAAAAAAAAAATTAAAATTAAACACAATTATATTAATTAGAGCATTTTGACGAACATGTTATTTAAATTGCATTTTTTTTTTTTAAGTAATTAGTTAGTCAGATAAAATATTCAAATGTCCACAGTTCAGTCTTTTTCTTGATTCAAAATTTTTCCTACGAGAACGAGTCACACAAGTATGGCCAAATTTATAAACACTTTTAATAGTTTCATCATTAACAAATTTTAAATTTTTTGACATGTTTTCAAATGATTTTACAGGTGAACTCGTTGAGATATTTTTTAATTGACACAATTTTTTTGCATTCTTGGGGATAAAATCAATTAATTTTTGCTTACTGCGAGGGAGGGCTAACACTCGACACCGTCTCATGTTATTTGATCTCTTCTCTGCTGTTGGTGGCGGTACGGTGATGCTTAGTGAGGGGGAGAGAGGGCGTGACGGGCTCTCCTGCATCATACGCGCTGCATCCATTAATGCGTCTGGTGATGGAGGTACAGCAGGGAGAGGATTTGTCGTCTGTTTTTTCTTACGGCTTGGACGGGGGGACAGGCGAGCTGCAGTTCTCACTGGTGCAGCACTCGGGCTCGGCTGTGGCGTTGCATTCTCGAGCTCGTCGTCCTCGCTGCAGCTACTCACGCTCACTTGTTGAGGGGGTGCACGTGACCTTGGGGTCAAGGGCTGATTTTGGGCAGGGTTGCCAGTTGTACCGCTCTGTATTGTTGCAGCATCCTCCTTACTGAATGCCGTCCCATCTATAATAAGTTTTCCATCTCTAATGACAGCGCGGAAACCCCTGCTACGTGCATTGTCTAATTTTGGTTTCAACTTTTTACGGTCAATGCGATCTTGTTTCGTAAGGTCATGCAACACAGTAATATTCTCACATGACTTTGACTTTTGCATAAGCTCTTGTTTTTGAAAAAAAGTTGAAAATTTGCATAGAATAGGTCTGTTTCCCTTTGCCTTGCCCAGACGGAATGAATCTATAATAGCTCCTTCCGGTAATTTCATGTCCATTTTATCGCAAATGTTCTTTACTGTATCATTACAGCACTCGGAGTTTAATGGATCAGGGATACCAAATATGATCACGTTGTTTTTACGTTGTTGTCGTTCTAAACTAGCAACTTTGTTTTTCAAATTTTTATTGTCATGGGCAAGGCTTTCAATTTTTTGCTGTAAATTGTCAATTTGATTTTTGTTTTTAATTTCATGCGCTGCAAACTGGTACCTGAGAGCTGCCATATCCTTCTTGAATTCACAACGTAGCGCGGCGAACTTCTCATTTATGTACGCGCAGACTCCAGGATCATTTGTTGGCCCAGGGTTGCTCTCAATGCCGGCAGCGATCAGGAGGATTGCAGTAATTAGTCCGTGGTAGAACTCAAATTTATATGCATTTAGTAGGTTAATTTTCTTAAGTGAACACACTCGTGAAACACTAACACAGTGGCTGCCTATTCTGGCGCGCCACACACTCAGATCCACCCCCATGACGGGAGCGACAAAAAAACACGTCCGACGTCTAGCTCTGACAAACTCGAACCATCTAATTATTTTTTTATATTTTCTCCCCTTACACGCTGCAACACTATGGTTCCTGTAAAGTATGCAATATGTGTTGCAGTGACGTCACGTGGGCCTGTTGGTTTATCCTTTGTCATCATATACAATCTTTATGTGCGTGACGTCATATAAATGTTGACAGAAACGGATCATACAATTTTTTTTTTGTAGTTATGTTCTGAAATGACTGAGGGAACTGTGGAAAACTTAGTTAGAATGAACGGTATACGTACAGTCGTCTTCTCGGAAAATTTTCCTTTGACGCCTTGTTAATCATCATGCATAATGCCTCGTAAGAATAACACAGGGTAGGTTGATTAACAAGGCTGCAAGTGGGAAATTTTTCAAGGCGGCGACTGTACATATTTTACTGGCTATGTGCGAAAGGGGAAATACCTTACATGACTGCAAGAAAAAAGAACACGATTAATATTCAATATAAAATATGCTCAAATTTTCTCCTGAGTTTTAAGAATTAAGTTTCAAATACTTTTATGTTTTCAATGTATTACTATCATTATTTATCATATTTTAACATGATAATAAAATATATTTTTGCTATATTACTGAAGGTGTTCTGGGCATTTAACATAATAAAATTAAACATATTTCAGAAAAAAAGCTAATAATTTCATATAAAAAAAATAATATACATTATCGTTTGTATGGTTTTTGATCAAATTTTATTACATTCAGGCTATATTATTATAGAGATAAAATACAATAAATAACTCCATCAAAATTAAAATGCGGTTACTATTTGTAACCACTTTCAATTATTCAAATGGTGTTATACTGAGGGAACTGTGGTAAACCTCATTCAAGAGAGATGTATTAAAATGTAGTAGTAAAATCAATAAATTGGACATCCAAAGCTGATAAAATAACATCCTCTCAGTAAATAAATGTTAAATACGAAGTGCTTTTAACTGAAATCAATATGTTTTTTTTTCTCTTCGTTAATAATGTAATCAATTAAATAAACGCTTCCTTTTTATCTCTGAGAAAATTTTATCTTAAGGTCATTATTCTTTCAACTGCGACTGCATGCTGTGTTAAATTTGTCACAATTTTTTTATATAAAATAACTTGAATTAACTAAAATAAATTATTTAATCTAAAATATATTACGAAAAAAAATCACTTTTAGACTCCTTGCCTCTGAAAATTTCCCACTTGCAGCCTTGTTAATCACCGTACCCTGTGTTATTCTTACGGAACATAGTAATTAAAAAGGCTGCAGAAGGAAACTTTTCAGAGCCGAGGAGTGTACATTTCAAAATTAAAGTAAGCCTCTACGTATAATATATTTATCGCTTCTATTCTAGGTAAAGTGAAATGGAGTATCAACCTCAATTTTTTTATTGCAGAAATGGATAGAGGGTGCAAAGTTATGCTACCCTGATTTTTTTCAGATTTTTTAGAGCCCGGGAAGTATTTTTAAAAAATAATATTGAAATTTCTTTTTGTGACGTCACGAGACGCCGCTCCTTCAGAAAAAGACAGGACTTGTCGCCACGTGACGTCACAAAAAGGACTTTCAATAATTTTTTAAAAATAGTTTCCGGATGTAAACTTTTCAAGTAAAAAAAAAGTGATATTTTTTTCTTTTTTTAATCACAAAATAATGACAAATTTTAAGCCACTAAAATTTTGATCAAATTCTCTATATTAGTACCTATAACTCAATATTTCATATTATTAAGTACTTATAAAAAATTTAACAAGTTTTTAATTTGATTTTATTTCGCAGTTTAATTGAAGCCTGTAGCTTCAAGTTTAATTTTTTATATTCGACTACTTTTTTTATATTAAATAGCCCGAGGACTTTTTTAAGTTTAAAAACTGTCAATAACTCTTAGCGAGAATAAAAAAATGAAGTTACTAAATTGTACAGTAAAAAATATAGGAAAATTGTCAAATAAAACAACATTAAAATAAATTATGGAAGTAAACTAGAAGTAGACAAATTCTGAGAAGGAAATGGTTCTCGACAAATAATTAATTTAATAACAAACAAAAGCACAAAAAGTAAATACAAAAATATGAAACAAAATTAATATTTTCAAGAAGCCAAACATTTAATAATTCTTTTATATCTGTTATTGGTTCATCTTAAACAAGAACGTCTAAATTAGTAAAGAATTCAGGAAATATTTAAAGGTGTAGAGCTAGACGCAGTGCATGGATTGACCAGGGAGTTTTGTTTTGGTACATACTTTATGAAAATTAATAATTAATTAATTCATTATGCCAGTTTTTAATAAAAATTATTTTATTTTTTTCTGCATACAACTTTTAAAATGCTAAAAAAATAATTAAAAGCAAATTAAATGAATTCTCCTTCCCATAAAAAAGAAGCATTTAAATTTTCAAGTAGAGAAAAATGGTAAATTTTATAAATATATTTTCTTATAATACATATTTTAAGACATTTATGATATAAAAATGTCTATAATAAAATTGATGAAAATGATTTATTTCTGATATAGAGATAGCAATACCTTAGAGAGAAGAAATTCCCGCATATTCAATACGATTGATGTTTCATCAATTTGAAAAGAGCTGAAAAAAAAAAATCGCAAAAAAGGTATATCCTCTTGCTTATATCACTTATGGATTCACTTGAAAGTCAAATTGAATTTTCTTTGATAAAAAGCATCATGGTAAAAAAAAAATGTCACTACCATTGAAATATATTTTCTCTTTTTTCTGCTTTTTTATTTCATTTCTTAAAATATAAATTGAGATTTTATAAAGATTTATCCAATTTAATGATATTTATTTTATACGTAAATATAATTATATTTTTTTGCCTACCCCAAGTCCCAACCTAAAAATTATGCCAAAGAGTTTTTATTTATTTATGTTTATGTGTCGGATTCATGAGTTTCTGTCACTAATGGACAACCTAAATGAAATTTTTTTATTGCAGAAATGAATAGAGGGTAACAAATTATGCTACTCTGAATTTTTTCAAATTGTTTTGAAACCCAGAACTATTTTTAAATAATTATTGAAAGTGCGGCCACGCCCCCTGGAGGCGTCAATAGGCGTCTCATGTCTATCCTTTTTTATTAAGGATTCAGGGGTGCCAACTTAACTTACAGAACTTTAAATAATTATTTAAAAATAGTTCCAGGTCTCAAAAAAATCTGAAAAATTCAGAGTAGCATAATTTGGTGCCCTCTATTCATTTCTGCAATGAAAAATTTTCATGTATGTATGTTGTCCGTTTCATTATTTAATTTTGAAATAAAACCAAATAAAATATTTAAAAAATGATTTACTTCATATTACATTGCACAGCAAGTTTAATATGCACAAACGTATTTTAGTAATTAAAACATATCAAGTTCAATAAAATTATATGATGTGGTAAAAATAAATTTGAATTTCAATGTAATTATTATAAAATAACATCACAAAAACCTGCTTCATTTGCTAATTTAAAATGGATTGTTCTCATAATAGCTTTATAGTGGTATAAACAAAGCTTGAAAAATCAACAATAACTCATACAAATAAAAAATAAAATAAAATTGAAATATGCTAACTAAAAAAATTATAATATTGTTCAAGCATTACTAAAATACACCATTACCGCAAAAGGTACTTACAAAAATTAGTTTGTTTTTTTACAACATAAATTTTCTAAATGGGTTTATATTATACTGTATTTCGATGTAAAAGATGATTATTTTTATTAATATCATTTTATCATTTTTACACTTGAATTTTATTAATTTAAAGATAAATTTTTGTATGGGATATTATTATATCAATGTTTTCATAAAAAAATATCCTCAATATTTTATATTTTTATAAATATTTCAAACTATTAAAAGAAATATCTTACACCCTAAAAAGTGTACAATTTTTTCAGCGTTTGACTTTATGGGCGTGTATTGCAACATCTATATATATATATATTTATATATTTTTAATATATTAGGGATATTAGAGGGTTTTAATACACGAGAAAAAATTGTGAAAAGAGGCTTCAAGTCAGCTGATTTTGTGGTGTTCCCACCGTCCTATCTAAACCTATGAAAAAAAAAAGTGGAAATGCTTTTTTTGGCGTTAAAGGAATTTTTTAGAGGAAAATAAGTTCTTGATTCATTATCAGAAGATCCTTAAATGGGGGGTAGGAGATGTTTTCTATAAATAATAGCTTTAATACTGAGAAAAAATTCAAAATATCTAACATGGAGGCTTATGGAGAAAAATTTCACGCCGGGGAACAATTGCAGCCTCTAATTAATTTTGCATTAAAAAAAAAAAAAAACACATGCACGTTGTTTTTTAATTTTCATGACAACTCTCACAGACAGGACAAAGTTATAGCATTTATTATTTCACGAAGTGTACATTAAGCTGAACATTCCAGGGTACACTTTTGTAATATTCGATCAGTAATAGCTCTGTTCATAAATACGCAATCAGAAAGAATCGATTATTATTGATGTACAAGGAACATAAGCATCATCAACAAAAATCTATTCTTTCTGATGGAGTACAATTTTTTTTTACTACAGAAATGGATAGAGGGTGCAAAAATATGCTACTCTGAATTTTTTTCAAATTTTTCTGAGACCGGGAAGTATTTTTAAAAAATTATTGAAAGTCCGTTTTATGACGCCACGGGCGTTAAATGTCCTATCCTTTTCTTAAGGAAAGGCGCTACGTCGTGACGTTATCAAAATGGACTTTCAATAATTTTTTAAAAATACTTCCCGGTCTCAAAAAAATCTGAAAAAATTCACAGTAGCATATTTTTGCACCCTCTATCCATTTCTGTAATAAAAAAATTTTGAGGTCGGTACTCGATTGTGTATTTACGAACAGAGCTAGTTTCTTTTCAGTAGAACTTATGGAAACATTAATTATATTTTTGTTGTATTAACTTGACTATTCTATTTTTATTACATTTTAATGTAAAAAAAAAGCAAACAAAAACGTATTTAAAAAAAATTGTTAATGAAATATATTAAAAACGAGAAGTGACAGTTTTTTTTATAAATAACTAAATCAATGGTGCATTTTTAACACTATAACAACTTTAAATAACTAATTTTTATTTAAAATATAATAATATATCAATGAATTAAATGCATGATAGAATACAATACATGAATGCTTTAAAAAAATTATATATCTATAATATATTATAATATAAGGCTTACTTAATTCATCCTTAATCCTAAGCACTCTATCACATAAAAAAAGTTTAAAATAATAAAAGGAGAAAATTTGCATTAATTCTGAGTGTTCTTGAGATCCACGCGGATCATGTTAACGTTAAAGCTGTATTAAAGTCTCACGGAATATAAATTCGTGAGAGAATTTTAATCCGTCTCACACGACATTATATGCGTGCAAGAATCTCTCGTGCAAATTTACTAAAAAGGTAACATAAAAAATCAAGACGTTATGTCTAGTTAACAATGGAGTATTGTCCTCAAATTTTTTTATTGCAGAAATGGATAGAGCGTGCAAAGTTATACTACCCTGATTTTTTTCAGATTTTTTAGAGCCCGGGAACTATTTTTAAAAAATTATTGAAAGTCCTGTTTGTGACGTCACGCGGCGGCAAGTCCTATCTTTTTGTTAAGGAGTGGCGTCTCGTGACGTCACAAAAAGAACTTTCGATAATTTTTTAAAAATAGTTCCCGGTCTGTAAAAAATCTGAAAAAAATCAAGGTAGCACAACTTTTCACCCTCTATCCATTTCTGCAATAAAAAAATTGAGGACAATACTCTATTTACGTATTTAACTCATCCTTAACACGTCTTAGTTTAATCTTATTTCTTCTTTTAATCTAAAAAAATATTAAGTTGAAATAAATTTCATCTTTTATTCGCTAAAAATCTCTCCTCTCGTCTAATTCCCTCTTATTTTGCACCATTTTATAGGGAAAAAGAGATGAAAAGACGAGACTACCTATTTTTTCATCTTCTTGAACATAAAATGTTAGAAATATTGTCTTCATTTCATCCTTACTTTGAGCAAAGATGAAATAAGATATGTTTTAGAAGTAAAAAGATTAGGTTTAGACGTGTAAAGGATGAGTTGAAGACGTAATTTTTCAACTAGGGTTATTTTTACCTTGTTCTAGGAGTTTTTTTACTTAACGAAGTTGTATGCAGTGTACACTTTGCTAGGTAGATTTGATTATCTTTTTAACACTATTTTGATTTGAAATGAGAGAATCGTGTAACCCTCATAACAGTTTAGATTATCTAATTAAATATATCTTTCGTGTGTCTAAGAAAAACAAATTGAAATGAATTAACAATTTAAAACTATTCACTGTACACATCCAATGCTAAATACAAGTTACTTAAAGGTGTATTTCCATACAAGTTGTTTAAAGGTGTATTTACATAAGAAAATCGCGTGCCGCAGCCATTCAGAGGCTCAGTATTTCCTCGCCTTGCAGGGAGCAATTTTATCGCCAACATGGCCGCCATACGAGATTGAAGCAAGTGCGCTTTTTTCTTAACTGAACATCAATCAAGCGTTTCTCTGCCCCTGTTACATATGCAACCTGTTCCATTTACTTGCTGAGCATGTTGCCTATCATACAGGGGAGATCATCTTTTTATAAATTTCTTCTTGTCTTTTTTCTTCCTATTTTGCATCATTTACAATGAAAAAATATATAAATATATAAGATTCTACTAACTGAGCGTGAAATGTTAGGAATATTGTCTCCATTTTATCCTCACTTTGAGCGAAGATTGTTTTTTTTTGTTAGGTAAAATATGTAATAAGATTGTGAAAATTTTCACTCGGATCTATGTTCAATGTATAGAGGTGAACAGTTCGTGAACTTTAAAGTTTTATATACTGAATCTTAACTCAGCTCAAATTAAAAATATAGTTAAAAAAATGTAAGATTGTACCGGAAGTGGAAGAATTTTGTCTGAACTTTGATCATGAAAACTCCAAGACTCTACAAATCTCTATAATAAAAAGTAAATAAAAATTAAATGTTGTAAATGAAAACAATGTTAAATATTTGGCTTATATTGCTACTGCAATAAGTCAGTCTGTGTGAACGTCAACAACAAAATTCTTTCAGGATATTTGACAAATACTATCAAAACTGCCCTGGTAAAATTTCAACATTTCAGAATTAAAATTATGTCCGTGGTTGCAGCTAGAGTGAACCTATCTTTTACAGAGATTTCCCTATACCGTCGCCGCTGAATGGGTACAAATGACGTCACAGGTAGTGCTGTTGAAAATTTTCGGATTTCGGATATTCGGATATTTTATTATCCGGATATCCGGATTTTGGAGAAATGGATATCCGGATAGTCGGATTTTCGGATATCCGGATATCCGATTATCCGTTCGAAATTTCAGATATCCGAAATCCGATCGGATATTCGGATATCTGAACTCCAATCGGATTTCAAATATCCGAAATTTCGATCGGATATCCGGATATCCGAAAATCCAGTAATCCCATCGGAATTTCAAATATTCTACAATCCGAAACCTACAATCGAATTTCGATCGAATTTCTGAATTTCAGCTTTTGCTTTCGGATAATTTGGATGTGAAATTAAGCATGACTGTAATTAGTATAATACTGTAATTCAAATATTTAGTTTTAAATTGTTATGTGTATTCGCAATTGCAAATTGCATTACATTTACAAATTTTAAACCAATAAATTTTTGTTAAATTAATTTGAATATTTTTAATATAAATTGAATAATGTATATTGTATTTAAAATGTAGAGGTAATAAGTTAATAACTCTAATAATTAAGCAATATAAATAATTATAAATACTTTAAATTATAAATAGTACAAATACTACAAATAGTGTAATACAAAATACAAATGTACAAATCACAAAATAGAAAATACCACCTTATAAAGAATACTATATATAATTATATAGTTATATACTAGATAATCTAGTAATTTAAAATTTAAAATTAAAAAAAAAAAAAAAAAAAAACTGGGCTACGTAGGTATAACTAGTAAGTATAAGTACGTTACTATATTATATACTAACTACCTAACTACGTACATTTTGTACCCTAAATTATAAATTGCCACATAAAGATTATATCGAGTTTAAAGTTTAAAGTTAAAGAGTATAATAATTAATCAATTTAATCTAATCACGGTACTATCTATATTCTATATAAATAATACGTACATAATGTCATAATATCTATTTATCTATACGAGTACGAGGTGAAAGAATTAAACTGCGTGAGGTGAGAAACGAAATTTAAATGCCAGAGAGCTGAACGCTCCAACTCTAACGTCCTTGAAATCGCGTGATCTACTTGTGAACTCTTGAGGCCTGTTCGTAAACCCTGCTCGGTGTACACTTTCTGCACCCAATCGACCTTATGTACATGCGATATAAGGTCGATTGGGTGTAGAAAGTGTACACCGAGCAGGGTTTACGAACAGGCCTTTGAACAAGAATGAGAGATAATTTAACAGCCAGGCGCCGGCCGGACGTGCACGGGCGCGCAGCATTGGTTTCTGGAATTTCGTCCACACTCCACAAAGTCGCAAATATTCTCTCCACATTTCACATCCTGCCGATGCTACTGTTTGCAAGGCTAAAAATACATTCTGAGTCATTCTGACTGCTGAAATATTCTGAATATTATTCTGATTGGATGACTGATATTATTCAGAATGTTATATAGGGTGCTCCACTGCAGGACTTCAACTAACATTAACGCAAGAAATATTGAAGACAGTGTGAAAACACGTGCGTCTTCAATCTTCATGTAAAAAAATATCAGTTACATTAACTTATAATAACTTTATAACTTATATTTCTTTTACTGTAGTAGAAAAACTGGAAAATTTTCATACTTTTATAGTTTATAATTCGTAATATATTATATAATATCGTATATTATATAACATATTTTACAATTATAATTATATTATAAATATAATTCAAAATCAGTTTCGGATATCCGGATATCCGAGAATTCGAAATCAGTTTCGGATATCCGAAAATTCGAAATCAGTTTCGGATATCCGGATATCCGAAAATTCGAAATCAGTTTCGGATATCCGGATATCCGAAAATTCGAAATCAGTTTCGGATATCCGGATATCCGAAATCAGTTTCGGATATCCGGATATCCGAAAATCTGAATATAGTTTCGGATATCCGATTATCCGCAAATCCGAAAATTCGGATTTTCGGATATTTTCGAATCCGGATTTCGGATTTTGAAATATCCGGATATCAACAGCACTAATATAAATCATTCTAAATACTTTAAATTATAAATAGTACAAATACTACAAATATAGTATACAGTAATACAAATATACAAATCACAAAATACAACCTTATAAAGAATACTATATTCACATCCTGCCGATGCACTGTTTGCAAGGCTAAAAATACATTCTGAGTCATTCTGACTTCTGAAAATATTCTGAATATTATTCTGATTGGTTAACTGATATTATTCAGAATGTTATAAAAATAGGGTGCTCCACTAGCTGCAGCTAACAATGCAAAAAATATTGAAAACAGTGAAAACAGGCAGGCGCGGATCCAGGGGGGGGGGCTGCAGCCCCCCCCCCCTTCCCGCCGAAATTTTGGATTTAACATGTGCAATATAGGCATTTCCCCCACTCCAATTTTTTTTTAACATTTGCCTTATGAAGGCAGTTCCCCCCCCCCCCCCCCCCGAAATTTTTTTCTGGATCCGCGCTTGAAAACACGCGCGTCTTCATATAATAAAAAAATATCAGTTATAATAAGAAAATTTCTTTTATTGTAGTAGAAAAACTGGAAAACATTCAAAGTTTCAGAAATTTAGGCTCGGTTATTAATTAATGACAATGTACTGTACTTTATGTTTTATGTTGTTATGTTTATTTGTTTATAATTATAACTTATGGTCATTATACTTATACTTTATACTCTTTATAGTTATACTTATACATTTTATATTTATAGTTTATAATTAGTAATATATTATGTAATATTATATATATAACATGTTATATAATTATAATTATATTATATATAATTTATTTATTTATTTCTCTTGTGGCTGTACATAATACAACATAGAGACAAAAAAAAACGTGTATAATATATATACAATTCAAAATCAGTTTCGGATATCCGGATATCCGAGAATTCGAAATTAGTTTCGGATATCCGGATATCCGAAAATTCGAAATCAGTTTCGGATATCCGGATATCCGAAAATTCGAAATCAGTTTCGGATATCCGGATATGCGAAAATTCGAAATCAGTTTCGGATATCTGGATATCCGAAATCAGTTTCGGATATCCGGATATCTGCGAATCCGAAAACTGTTTCGGATATCCGATTATCCACAAATCCGAAAATTCGGATTTCGGATTTTCGGATATTTTCGAATCCGGATTTCGGATTTTGAAATATCCGGATATC
Source organism: Siphlonurus alternatus (assembly GCA_949825025.1). Taxonomy (NCBI): domain Eukaryota; kingdom Metazoa; phylum Arthropoda; class Insecta; order Ephemeroptera; family Siphlonuridae; genus Siphlonurus; species Siphlonurus alternatus. Next base: position 21,943,680 of record OX463786.1, read on the forward strand.
AACAGCACTAGTTACAAGTGCCTTTTCATCGGCTATTATCTCTGATATTATTGCTGCTGGAACAATTTTCTTTATGTAGCCATATCATACTGAGGCAATACTAACTGTGGACTTAATACTGTGAAATGGTCATAGGGCCTTTAACGCTACAGATCCAGTAATTTTTATAGAATAGAATTCAACGAATCTACAAGCAGCTACTTGTACATCTGATTGTGATTTTGCTTCAATATAATAATATTTTTCCTATATAACGAGCTAGTAAAATGATTTGTTATACGTATTATATAAATAACTGTGTTTTATCTTAATACCATATTGTAGGTAAAAATATGCGGGAATTAAAAAAAAAAAAAAACATTACTTATTTTTTTATATTTCATTGTATAAAACTTAGCTTTAAAAGTATGGTTAAAAAAAATGTAAAGTTTTTTAATGTCATTTTGAGAGCTTAATGGCTTATTTCTTAAGCTTACTAAACGCAAATGAATTCATGTAAAATATAAAAAAGTTACATAGAAATACGCACGTAAAGGTATAATATTCATGTTACATTTTTATATAACTTATTTACTAATTCGACTCTCTCTCTCTCTCTCTCTCTCTCTCTCTCTCTCTCTCTCTCTCTCTCTCTCTCTCTAGCCTAAGTTAGTGCAGTAAAAGACTAATGACAGCCTTCAATAAAATCAATACCGGACAATGTATTTAAAAGGCTATGTATCGATTAGTATACTACCACTGTATAGCACATAAAAAAACACATTGAAAAAACTTTTTCGTTACACTGTAAAATATGTTATGTCAAAATTAATACAAAAAAGTGCAAGATCATAGTATTATACTTGGTGTTCTGTATTTAAAAAAATTGGTTATTATTTGAAAAAATTCAAGAAGGCAGTTTTCTCAAAACAGCTTCATAGGCAGTTTTCAATTTTAATTTTGACATAATTCTTTATAAGATTGATGAAACAATTAACTTCAAAATTTGTTTTTTTTTTTCTATGGCGAATTCAAAGTACCGCGAAAGTCTCATTAAAATCAAATAAGTCAATTCCAAGATGATAAACTGAGATTCGATCATCTCTCTTCCATAAATACAGTATTACAAATCTTAGTTTACGTGTGGATTCAACTGCACGCGGCCGCCATCTTGAAAATAAATATTAAGGATCTTATGGATGCCGACATTCGGTCTAGACTGTCTGGAGCTTGGCGCCATAGTGTCTACAGGTATTCTAAGATCTGTTAGACTAGATAGATTGCTGTAGTGGAACCGATGTTATAATCAGTAGCGAAGTTTAAAAAGTGTCTACATACAGTCCGCCTTACGGGTGACGTCATAAAAGATGTTTGGCATCAAAGTATGAGTGATAAGAAAAGCAGCATCGCCTGACCGTCCCCTTCTCAAATACACATTGTTGCAGAAACGATTTAAACGACAAGACACTTTTTAAACCCCCACTCGGTACATGGTATATGGCTATACAAGATCTTTTATATACTCCTTATAGAACTTTGGTTTATTAAATAGCATGTACTTTTATTACTCAGAGCTGTTTTTTTGTAGGCTTTATAATAAAATTAATGTTGATTAAAATATTTATTTTGTAGAGTACATTATATTAACAACAATTTTACACCATTGAACCAAGAGACACTAATGAATTGCGCAATAAGAGCACCTTATATTAGGTGAAAGTTTCATTATTTTTTATTAAAAATTTAATCAATTAAAACCATCAATATAGTTTGAAAGTAGAAATTAATATATACTTATTAAAATTAAAAATACATTACATTATTTTTTTAAATAACACTAAGTTATATCATCAAAATAAAATGTAATAATAAAATTTATTTATTAAACATAAATTTTACAAACTACAATATCAATTTTTTTCAGTGTACCGTGTCTTAACTCTTGAATGAATTTACAATTTATATTTACTACACTATTAAGTTATATTTTTATAGAAACAACGGTATAAAAAATAATAAAAAGCTATACATTGTTTTGCGATCGAGTATCAGAAAACATGTGTTGGTTTTACCACATTATGTTCACACATAACCGACTGAGTTTATAGTGCAAACGAATTAGTTAAATGGACTGTAATGCTAGCTCGTTATTGTTTATCGAAGAGAGAAAATAAAAAATTAAAGGAATTTTTCTTTGCTCATTATTTTTCAATTTTTGTAATGTTATTATAAGACGGTTCATTTTTATAATAATGCAATTAAAAAATTGATAGAAAAGAAATAAATTTAGAGGAAATTATTATTAAATTTATCGAACATTTGTTAAATGAAGTTAAAAGTATAGCGTTGGTATTGAAACTGTCTGGATTGAAATAATTTGTGTCATTAAATTTTGTATTAATTTCATTTCTTTGGTATTTTCTTTTAAAACGTAGGTAAATTTAGTTAAACCAAAGGGGAAGGGGGTGGAAACAACCCACAACTCTAGCAGGGGAAGAAAAAGATATAAAATTTTGTATTATAAGTTTAGTTAGCCATTCAGCAATGTTTTTCCTAAAAAAGAAGTGAGAAAACTTTTTTTTTGTAATGTTAGGGTAAATTGAGGGTAGTCAAATAAACTGCTTACAGATCGTAGGAAGTTAAATTATACAGATTTTACACTTTTATTCAGAAATCATGACTTGATAATGCCGTTTTTATGTAATATATATTTTTTTTCAAATTTTTAATAAAAACTTTTTAGATTTAATTTATTGTAGCAATTTCTATAACAATTGTAAGTCCTATTATTATTGAAGTATAAAATTTGCCTTGGTGCTTAAAATTTAATAATTTTAAGTGTTTAAAAATCATATTTACAAAAAGCAATGGTTCTAAATTACATTACTACATTTACATATGCAGAGGCAATATTTCAAACTTATCGTATAAATTGTTAACTTTTCTGATGATAGTTTTACTATCAATAAGTAGATAAGTACAGTATCAACAATTCGATAGCTTTCAACGGCAATAACTCAGACACGATTTTGATATTTATGTGCTACAACGATAACGCCCATATTCGCGACTGTCATATGAAAATAATGTCACGATACGAATTCCAGATTTATTGTCTAGTACGTTTATTTATTTATTTATTTATTTTTATTTTGGAACTTCTTTTTGGTTGTACAAGACAAACATATGTTCAAGTCAAAATTGGACAAAATACAACATAAAAACATCAAACTTAAACACATTTACATAAGTTATTTAACACTATCAAACACAATCACTGACAAAAATAATAAAAACAAAATACAAGCCAAAGTCACCATTAATACTGATAAATTTTAGTTTATGTGGAACATATATATATACATATATATATATATATACATACATATATACATACATACATACATACACACACACACACACACATATATATATATATATATACATACATATACACACATACATACATATACATATATATATATATACATACATACACATACACATACATATACATACACATATACATATATATATATATATATATATCAGTCAATACAATGTATATGTAAATTTATAATTTTGTTTATTTTATAATCCTGATAATACTTTTTCAGACATTTTATTACTCTCAAAAGCTTTAATAGAGTAAAACTCTTTATTGATCAATACATTCTTTAATTTTGTGCGAAAAAGTTTACTGGTTTTTATTTCTTTCAAACATGCTGGTAAAAATTCATAAAATTTTGCTGTTTGATACATTGCACAGTTTTTGAAAAATTGTGTGTTATGTCTTTCAGTAACTACATTCGATTTATTTCTAGTATTATAGTCATGATAGCCATCATTCTGAACATAAAAATTTGGATGATTTTTTTTGAATGAGGCACAATTTAAAATATAAATGCAAGGGACAGTTAACATTTTATTAGCCTTAAAATGTGAAACACACGACTGTCCTTTTGGTATTCTTAAAATCGTTCTAAGTGCTCTCTTTTGCAAAACAAAACATCGATTCAATAGTTCAGATTTACATCCCCAATTTATTATGCCATATGCCAAATGTGGATAAACATACGCATAATATATGGTTAGCAAGGTTTCATGAGATACATGATTCCTGATTGTATATAACATAAAATTGGCCGAATTTATCTTCTTACAAATCGCATTTACATGTAAAGACCAATCCAAACTTTCATTAATGTGTATACCAAGAAACTTAACAGACTCTGCTCTTTTAATTGTTTTTCCGGCTAATTGCAACAAATAACTATTCAAAGGGATTTGTCTAGGGGAATGAAATTGGATGTATTCGGTTTTAGTTGAATTTAATATTAGCTTATTATTTGTACACCATGTATGTACCTCTTCAATAGTAAGTTTAATCTTACGAATTAATTCATCTTCGGCTTCTGCTGTGATTATAGCTGTAATATCATCAGCATACTTTACTAATACCGCATTCTTGACATGATCTGATAAGTCATTTGTTCCTGTATTAAACAATGTGGCTGACATTTTTCCTCCTTGAGGAATTCCAAGTGTAATCGGTAATTTGTCTGATTTATATGTAATATTTTGGCCGTTAGAATTTGAATTTAATTCAACATATTGTTGTCTGTTTGTTAGATATGAATCTAATAGATTACGACTCGAAACTCCTATTCCCATGTTATCAAATTTATTCAATAATACATCTTTATTTAGACTATCAAACGCTTTAGATAAATCAAAAAATATTGCAATGCAAAATAGTTTATTATCTATTGCCATATAAACGTGGCTTAAAAGATCAAATAGTGCTGTATCAGTAGAACGGTCTTTCAAGAATCCATGTTGACAGGGAGCAATTAAATGATTTTCTGTTTGATAATCCGTAATTTGATCGTCTAATGTATTCTCAAATAATTTGCCAAAAACAGATGTATTTGATATTGGTCTGTAATTATCAATAATGAAAGTTGGGCCTTTTTTATGAGTTGCATAAATCTTAGAATCCTTTAAACAATCAGGAAATATACCATCTGATATTGAATGGTTAATTAAATTAGATAAAGGGACAGACAAAACAGAAGCACAATATTTTACAACAGTATATGGTATTTCGTCTGGGCCAGCTGCATACTTATTAGGAAGGGATTTCATTCGATTTAAAATATAAATCGGGTCTATCGAACAAAAATTTAATTTCGTTTTACTTTTATCAGAATCGACAATAATTAAAGTATTAGAATAATTAAAAGGAAATTTTTCTGTTATTATATTTTCAATTGTCTTGACAAAAAAATTATTAAATAAATTGCAAATTAGTTTGGGGTCTGTAATCGTTACACTATTTATACATAATTCATAATTATTCTTATTATTAACATTTGTTTTCTTTGTTTTGCATTCTTTATTAATTATATTCCACGTAGCTTTAATTTTATTATTAGCTCCTTTTATTTCATGGTCATTCTCTTTAAATTTAGCGGTGGCCATATTTTGTTTATAAGATTTCATTTCTTTTTTATAAGTAGACTCTAAATTTGGGTCAGTAAATTTTACATCATAGTGTAAGCGTTTTAAAGAAATCCCTTGTTCGTAAAGATGGGGGTTATTGAGTATCCAGGAAGGTTTATTTTTGTTACTTGAAATTTTTCTTTTAACAACAGGAAAAGCCTCGTTGAAATGATAAATAAAAATTTCAAGAAATTTTGACCATCTCTCATTTGAATTGAGATCAGGATTTAATAAATCATTCCATTCTTCACGAATTAATAGGAGCAGAAAATTATCTAAATTGCATTTGTCAAATATTCGTTTATAATAAAATTGTTTTTCTTGTATTTTATCAATGTTCTTCGAGTTATTTAATGTTATTGTGACTATAGTATAGTTATGGTCCGACAGAGTTGTTTTTTCAGTTTTATAATTAGTATTAATAGCAGATGTACTTTTAATAATATGATCAATTAAAGTAGCCGTTTTCATTGTTTCTCTAGTAGCGGAACTATTAACAATTTCCAACTTGTATGAGTCCAGTATATCTTTATATAAAATTACATTTGCATCATCAATAAATAAATTAAGATTTACGTCACCCGCAATAATAAAAAAATCATCATTATTTTTACAGTATTTAATTAATTTTTTGCATAACATTTCAAACTCTTTTAAGAATGGTTTTATATTATTTTCTGTGTTGTCAAAATTCTGAATTTTTTTCATCACTCTAGATATATTAGGTGGGCGATATATAGAAGCAAAATAAATGTTTGTTGTCTTGTTAATTACTAATTTCGCTATGCAGCATTCAAAAACTGATTCAATGGATTTTATTTTAATATCATTTATATTTGAACCTTTACGAGATAGAATTACTACTCCCCCACATTTTTGAATATCTCTACAGTAATATGAAACTATCATAAAATTTTTAAAATTTATTGTTATAAATTAACAATATTAAATTAACGTTATATTATTAAAATCATTTTATTGTAATATTTCTGGTATAGAACACCTTGCAACGCATCAAACGTTATAATAGATTCAAAATAACCCAAGTTGAAATAAATTTCATCTTTTCTTCGCTATTAAGCTCTCCTCTCGTCTAATTTTCTCTAATTTTCCACCATTTTAGAGGAAAAAAGAAGGAAAAAGACGAGAATACGTCTTTTTGTAGCATAAAATTTTGGAAATATTGTCTTCATTTCATCCTCACTTTGACCAAAGAATTGTAGATATTAATTCTTTGCTTTGACTGAAGAGGAAATAAAATATGTTTTAGAAGTAAAAAAATTAGGTTTAGACGTGTAAAGGATGAGTTGAAGACGTAATTTTTCAACTAGGGAATATTGTAGATTTTCAATTTTCGGAAACTTATTTTGCCATTTTGATACTTTGACTGATGCAGCGTTCAAAAGCGGAAAGAAAATAATGTTGATTGAATGGCAATGTCAAAAACAAGATAAATCGTTATTTGATGTTTCGGAGTCCATTTTTTTTTTTTTTTATTATTATTAAGGGCTATTTTGTTCATTTTAATAGCACCAATGGGTTTAAGTTAATTTATCGTTCAAAAATTCGTGCATATTGAATAATTTTTTTATCGCTTTAATTTATTATATTTATATAACCATAAAAAAGATTTACAATGGACAACATACATTAAAAAAAAATATTGCATAAATAAATAGAGGGTACCAAATTATGCTACTCTGAATTTTTTCAGATTTTTTTGAAACCCAGAACTATTTTTAAATAATTATTGAAAGTCCTGTTATTTCAGTTGGCACCCCTGAATCCTTAATAAAAAGGATAGAGACTGGACGCCTATTGACGCCTCCAGGGGGCGTGGCCGCACTTTTAACAATTAGTTAAAAATAGTTCTGGGACTCAACAAAATCTGAAAAATTCAGAGTAGCATAATTTGGTACCCTCTATTCATTTCTGCAATAGTTTTTTTCAAGCAGATTGTCCATTGTTCAATATTTGGTTTAAAGACCTCAAAGAGGGTTGCTAAAAAATTTTTACTGCAATTTCACCACCAAAGGCATACCAGGGTATCTCAATTACCAGGGTAGAAAATTTCAAAGTTAAAAAAAATATAAATAAATAAATAAATCCTGAACGAAAATGTGACTCACTCTGTATAAGTAACAATCTAGGTATACATGTACGAACTCCATTTAATTAGATGCTACACTATTGTAACAAAGATACAAAGCTAGTGCTGTGATTGGATAATGATTGTCTCATCAATTCGAATCTTTGATCTCTATACTCTTAATTAGAAACAGTGAGACAACTATAATGTACTATCAGGAGCATGTAAATTGTCCATATAAGATCACTACAGTAAGTTTTTAGTACACTTTTCACCTGGGAATATTTCCCTCGACAACACGGTACATGGCTGCAATTTAGCAATAGTGCATTAGTATATTTCTATAACGAGGCTATTACCATTTCTTGGTAAGATTTTTTTTTTAAATTTTACGGATAAATAAAAAAAAATAATATACGTATAATAATACATTGTAAAATAATAATATACAGACATATATAAGGCATATTTTATTGTATACATTTTTATATAGCCCTGTGTCATGGATATCATACTGAATATAAGTTAATATAACAAATATTTTAAACGTTTTAAATTCCAGTTTGTAATGAAAATAAGTGATATTGAGGGGAAAAAAATGAAAAAAGTCATGTAAAAATGTTTCTTCTTAATTTGAAATGTTTTTAAAGTAAAATTAGGAAATAAAATAGTCTGTTCTCTGCCCTTTTGACTTTTCTTATAAAAGCTAATTGTTTTTATTGTAGTTTTTAATAATAATGTGCAGCAATTATAGTAAAATTTGAAGAACAAATAATTCAATTTTAAAAAAAAAATCTAAAATATTTCTAAACATTGAAATAATTTAAATATGATTTATAATTTTAAATTATACTGTATGGATTGCATTGGTAGATTACCGAAGTCAAGCAACACTGAGTAGATGGATGGGTGACCATTTTCAAATAAAATTACATTTTCCACTACGGCTCATTGACAAATTAAGCTACAGCGACCATCCTGAATGAAGTTTCCACATTTCCCTCAGTCAGATGCAGGTAAATTTCAGAACAGGCCGTTGCGTTGCAGACTCTGTTTATGGGAAAATCCCGCGAAACGCTCAGCTTAGTTTGAGGTTTTGTGAATAATTAGTAAGTAGATGTTATAATAATTGTGGTTTGAAAAAATAAAAACTACCTCTTTGTTTTGTAGATCATGTTTTTGTATAATGTGTTGTAGACTAAGTTCGCATCATTTAATACAAGTACCGTCTCTCCATATAGAGCTGCCGACAATGTCACAGAATACATAAGAGCTTTACTGCTAAAGGTTTCACTCTGTATACAAGCATGTTCTATATAACAGAGCTGTTTCATTCGTAAAGCATATTGCTTACTGAAGTATATACTAATATCATTGCTGTATATAATATTAAGGGAGATAGGTTTTAACACACGGTTAAGCAATGTAATTTGTCTAATATATTTTTTTTTAGTTTTTAATCAAACCCTATTGGGTACTTCTATTTACTAATTACATACTACTTTGAAACCCCGAACCTTCCGAAACCCTAACTTGAGCGTTTCGCGGGCTCTTCTGGAACGAGGGCGGCCACGGTCTTGCAAATCCATCCCGGCATTTGCCTGCGGCTGAGGGAAACGTGGAAACCTCAGCCAGGATGGACGCTACAGCTTTTGTCAATGAACCGGAAGTGCAATGGTCCAAAGCCAGGGGAACCACATGGTGGAAAAGCGCAACGTTTTACCCCTGGGTGGGAAACGTGGTTTTTGTTGAAAATGGTCACCCATCCAACTACTAACCACGCGCGGCGTTGCTTGACTTCGGTGATCTGACGAGACCCGGTCAAGCGCACTGCGCCACACCTCCCACTTGTCTAATATATAACATCCGTATAATAATGTTACACTATATCAAGGTTCAAACTGTTTTTTTATATACATAAGATGGGAGTTTTTTTAAAAAAATTATTGTAATCTCTACCTTTTTTTATTATCAAATTTCTTGTTTTATAATTTGTTGTTAAATCTTGTTATAAAATAATTTATCGTTTTATGCTGAAGATGAGGAAAAAATACGTAATCAAGTCTTTTCCTCTAAAACGGTGCAAAATAGGAGGAAATTAGACGAGAGGAGAGCTTAATAGAGAATAAAAGATGAAATTCGGGTACGTTTATTTAACATTGCATTTCCGGTAATAATTTTATATTTGTTAAACTATAGTGTTATTTTCTTCACGCATACAACGTTGTTTTTGTTTTTACGTTCTAAAAACACAACAAAACTTTTTTGTTTACAATGTTTTTGTTGTTGACAAATAATATGTTTATTTTTTTGTGTCGACATAAATTTGCATAAGAGAGTCCCAAGCGAGAGATAATTTTCAAACTGATGTTTGCACTTTATTTACAAAAAATTAACTTGTTTGCGTGACCTTTTTATCAGTTAAAATTATGTTTTTATATACAATACACAAAAGAAACGCACCGGATAAGCAATGGTTTTTTAGAGTTCCTATCATGTTAAAATGAAGGTTCATAACTCATAATGCACCCTATTAATCATTCCATATTATAAATTCGGTAGTCTTCCGGTAAAACATTTTATTATATGTCTAATGAGAGGAAAGAAGACGTTATCTCATTTTCTTCCACCTTTAAAATGTTGGAAAATAGGAGGAAATTAGACGAGGAAAGAGCTCAATAGCGAAGAAAAGATGAAATTTATTTCAACTTAGATTTTCCCACAAATTATTTTATTTGCATATTAAATTGTAATTAATACTTTTTTATTTCATATACTAGTACTTCAGATTCTAACTGGAAACTGTTATTGCTTTCAAATGCTCCCTCTCACCCTATATATGTATATAGTAATGAAGCAAGTGTATATTCTATTGTTTATATGTACATATATTAAACAAAACATATTCTCTGAGAGATGTTTATATAAAATGAATGATATTTATTCATGTAAGCTGAATTGTTTTTATACCAAGTTCATCTTGAAACGAGAATATCTAAATAATTAGAAACTTTAGTAAAACGTGGAATAATATTTGCTCTAATATATATAACATGGTTCTACTAAGATGGAATCTTATCATAATTGAAAAATATATATAAACTCATACAAGAATAATGTATACTTTTAAGATTCAATTTTGTGAAATATATTTAAAATAGAATATTAAAATAATGGAAAATTAAAAATATGCGCATATTTAATATAAATCAAATGTCAAATACATAATTTTATATAAAAACTTGCAAGATAATATTTTATATTTAATGAATATAAATAAATTAATGAAATTAAATTTATTGTTATTTATTTCTTATCAATAAATTTAATTTACATTGATTATATCGTTCAAGGTTAATTCGTCTTTATAAAATTAAAATTAGTGATTCGCTTGGAAGAACAGAATTATAATTTAAGGTTAATTACATATCGAATTTTCCATTTAAAATTTTATTAATTGTAATAGCACATAAATTTTTTTCTAACATAGGTTTCGTTTCGTACGGTGATTAAAAATCTAATTAAAAACATTGAGGGCTGTCTTTATGAACTTCACAACACGATCATACACGTGCAAAATTGAATTCGATGACCAGTGTACAGTTATGGTAAAAAGGAATGGAACATTTGACATTCGTGATTGTTTAAATGAGCAACATCACTCGGTGAAATGGCAACACTGTAGGAGCTCAGATAAAGTCTTCTCCTCCGGGTTAACATGGCCACAGTGTTGCCATTCAGCACTATTGGTGGCTACTCATGTCAAGTGTACCACTCTCATTTACCTTAACTGTACAAGAGATAAAATATATCAAGAAAAGAGCATTGACTTTAGTAACGTTATCTCAAAAACCACGCTTCCATGGATTTGAGGTGTTCTGTTTCAAAATGTTAATTAAGGTTCAATTTTCTATATTTTTCTTAACTGATATCAACCTTATGGACGTATAATCATGGCTTGTATTAGTTTTTGAACCTTCAGTGGATTTTTTTTTTCTTCATAAAAGAGTTTGAAGAGAGAAAATTGTGTCTGTAAAACGAAGTCAAAGGAATAATTTCAGAGCTATCGTTTTAATCAAATAGTCTCGAAAATTAAACAAACAAGGCTTCTTGTTTCACTTTTGTCTGTTTTTTGTAAACAAACCAGGTATAGAGTTAACTTTTGTTTCAACCTTTTTTTATTGCAAATATTTGTCACCATACTTTATTATATTTTTATTGATTTTATTAAAAATTTAATTAATTTTTAAGTGTCTCTTACATACCCTTTTTGTTTGTACGATTTATTATTTTTTCGTCACCATTTTCATACGTAATATTTTTCAATTAATTTTCCTTTTAAAATAAAATTTAATAAATTGTTTTCTTTTATAATATTTAATTAATAAATTGAAATTTCAAATTACGTTCATAATTATATATTGTAATCAAGTAGAAAATTAATTAATTATAATGATAAATGATATTTCAATAAAAAAATTTTAAAAATTAAAAAACATCCAGGTGGAATCAGGTACCACGTCATTTCATAAATACTTTTGCATAAACTTAGCAGTGATCTTATTTATCTTAATTGGCGTCATAAAGTTAGTGCGAACCTAGTGGTAACTGCTGGAACTACGTACGTCTGGCGAGGATTGCTGTATATGATTAAAATTGTAAAAACATGTAAATGCTCTGTCAGCAGCCACAGCATAATTTTAGAGAAATAATAACACCATAATTAGTTGTCAAACACTATAGGACAAATATATAAAAAAAAATCAACTTCGTAAGTGATTTCTTTCCTAAAAATTTGATAATTTTTGTGATTCTCCCCATGATATATAGGTATTGCCGTATCCTCGATGCAAAGAGCAAAATTTGCAGACGTCAGCGCCATCTCTTGGTCCTTTATGTCCTTTTTCTGAGAGTAATATTTCATAACTGCATGAGCTATTAAACCATAATGATACTCTTTAAATCAGCTACTAAAATTTATGTTGTCAAGTTATTTAAATAGTCTCACCTTTTACAAAAATAAAAATCCCCAATTAAAATATAATTGCTGTATTTTTTTTTCACTAGCATTATTTTATAAAATAGAAAACTGCCTATCAATACAAAATCTCTTAAAATAAATTTTGTAATACATCATCACTGTATATATATATTTCAATATTTCTAGGGTAGAATACACATACTTATATAACATCAGTTATGTACTGCGTACATCCTTTCGTTGTATATATTTAGAATAAAATGAAAAAATATAGAAGTGTTATTTGTAATAAAAACTAGTAATGATGTCGTGCCTCATGGCTTTTTATGAGTTCACATAAGCTGAAAATCATCATTATTTTTATATTACAATTTCTTAAGAAAAATAATATTTTATATTACAAACTTCTTGATATACGTTACATATATTTATTATAATAAATAATATTCTGGTATAGAAATGAGATTCTTTTTTCTCTGAAACTTTTCGTAATACTCCAAATTTATTAAGGTCAATTTCGAAGTTGTGTTCAAAGTTTAGAAAAAGGTCTTAACCTACTCTCTAAAATTATCGTTAATTATAGTGAAATTGTTTTTAATTTATTAACGAAATTAAACATTTATGAATTAAAATGTTAAATAAAGAGAAGAGCAACGAAGTGTTTCTAATCCCGATTTGATATTAAACTAGGGATATATTAAGTTGTCTCTGCCATGTTATTTTCCCTCCAATAACATAAGAAATTCAAAGTTTTTATTATACAATAAAATGGCAAAGTCAAATTTAAAATATATATAATTATATTTTTTATGATCCCAGAATTCTCATTAATTGTTTAAATGAACTTATTTAGCACGTTTTTAAGCTCTTAAATGTTTGAATAAAATTTTAAAAATTTTGACGGCAACTGTTTTTAACATGAAATTAAGTGATTTTAACAAATTCACAATGTTTTATGGTTTCAACTTTCTAGCTGAAATATTTAAAAATTTATCAAACCTAGTCTAGTTAATCTCATTCAAATATAAAAAAAATGTAATTTTATATCGTATAAATTTTTAATAATTTGCTTTTTTTCAGTGTAATAAGATACTTAATTTTCATGACCAAGTTTTGATTTAAGATAGGAAAGAGCTATTATTAGCGGGCAATGACTCGACAGTACTATATAAGAGATGATACACTGACGGTTTTGTCGTCAGCTGTAATCAATCATCAAAGAAGATCATCAGAGAAGAATCGAAACTTCGCAGTTGATCAAAAGTTTCTAATCTAAACGATAAATCTCCGAGAAATGTAACTTTTATTGTAACTAATATTTCAAAGTTTTATTTTTTTTTTTCTGATTTCAACAGTAGATTCCCAATAGATTTGATTTTTATTATGTCCAATATTTCTATTTCTAATGGTTATTTGAAGAAAAAAAAAAAACTCGTCAATCTTTCATTTTCATTTTCATTTTTTACTGTTCTGATGAGAGAGAAAAAAGGTCAAAATTCACACGCCTAAAATTATGTGTAATTTTTTGCACCCTCTTGGGCAGAATTTCCAATTTGACTGTGACATGGTATCATTTCTCTTCTGGTCAATAAAATCTATATAATATATAGAGGCTTCAAGTCAGCTGATTTTTCGGTGTTCCCACTGTCCTATCTAAACCTACGTAAAAAAACTCGTGAATGCATTTTTTTCACTATAAGAAGATTTTTTAGGGAAAATTCTTTTACGGAACTTTGGTTCAAACCGAAAAATACAGTTGATAATTGAATAATTAGATTTTTTTTACGTTATTTATAACCAAAAAAAAAAAAAATAAAAAACATTTTGCTTCATTTTCAAGTGCAAGATGGACCTTAAGCCGGTATTACACGATGCAATTTTGCATACAATTTTTCCTTGCAAGAAAATTTCATCTCCATACAAACAAATGGAGTGGAAGTTTTCTTGTAAGGAGAAATTGTATACAATAACTAGAAAAATTGTATCGTGTAATACCGGCTTTAGCGACACAAATGAACATCGCGAGGCGCACCAACTATCATGTTTCTATTCACTCCTGGACTTATGCTATTTTACATTCAACCTATTACATCAATTTTGTCACCTATCCAAGTTGGTAAAATGAATAAATTACATTTTTTTTCTATGGATTTTAGGACCAAATCAATACTTACAATTGAACAAAAAAATAAAATATTTTAAAAATTGGTAAGCCTTTCTTGAAAATTTCCAAATATCATTCTGTTTGATCACTGTAGGACATTTATCCCAATTTCCTAATAATTTAATGGAAAATTCGATAAACAGCTTCAGGATATATAAATCATTATTACAAAAATAAGTGAAAAGTTTTGTTTTTATTATTTTAAATTCCCTTACTCATATCTTTTATAAAATTTAATGAAATAAAACCCCTAGCAGAGGAATTTTAATAATTTGAAAATATAATACCAAGAATTATTTTACAAAAAAAAAATGTTGAAATTTAATTTTAAATATGATCCATTTTTTTATTTCATATTTTATAAGATATCTAGAAAAATATATTTAAATTGAAAATTGTCTTGAATTGTGTTCAAATTTCTTTATTAAACTGCTTGTAATTTTTATATGAAATATTTTGTTATATATTAAATAAGTGAGAACAAAATATATTCTGGATTTCTCAAAAAAATATAAATATTAATTTTTTTGTTTTTATACAAAAATAATAATAATAATAAAAAGCATGCTCTCAAGCGTGAATTTACTTGCTATTGCAATTATACTTTGAAATAAATGTATGTGCATTAAAATAATACTCTCTTTAAGCCTATATTACACGATACAATTTTTCTGATTGTTGTATACAATTTTTCCTTGCAAGAAAATTTTCTCTCTATACAAACAAATGGAGATTAAGCTTTCTTGTAAGGAAAAATTGTAAACAATAAATAGAAAAATTGCATCGTGTAATACCGGCTTTAGTTGTGAGTGCATTTATAGAAATGTGTTGATACTACATGAATGTTAAAAACACTTCTACAATACGCTGAGAATATGCATTGTGTTAAATGTACAGTTATATAAGGTAATGTTAAGACTGCATTTATAATTAATTATCTGTATTTAAATATATTGTTTTAGTATCTGTGTTTAAATAATACAATATAAGTTTAATAATACAGTTTAAAAAAAATACATTATTGTTCTGCTATATTCCTGTTTCAATTGTTGAAATTAATTAAAAATAGGTTGTAAGTTATTTTGTTAGGAATTGCTCATTTCTCGGTGGCAAAATTTGTCCCCATAAGTTATGTTAATTTTTTTCTTAATTTAATTAATATAATACTAAATTTAAATAAATTTAATCTTTTATTTGCTATTAAGCTCTCCTCTTTTGTCCTATTTTGCACCATTTTAGAGGAAAAAATAAGGAAAAAGACGAGATTACGTATTTTTTCCTCGTCTTGAGCTTACAATGTTAAAAATTTAATCTTCATTTCATCCTCACTTTGAGCGAAGAGTAAATAAGATGTGTTTTAGAGGTAAAAATATTAAGTTTAGACGTGTAAAGGATGAGTTGAAGACGCAATGTTTCAACTAGAATAATTTGAAAACAACTCATTTTATATCATACCTTTTCATTTTCAATATTGGATGTTTATTATTTTAAAAAGAAAAGCTTTAAAACATGTCATATGCCACCAAAATACACTATTTATAATGAAAAAGTATATATCTTGTATCCTTTTAAAGTTCCACTTACTTCTTAAGTAAAGAAATTGTATAAAATTTGAAATGAAATGAGTTCACTTATTAGCAATAAAAATTAAAATAAGAAGTAATTATTACTTAATAAAGATGAAGACAAAGAATTTATTTTTGTGCCCTTTTTTTTTAAGAAAAAAAGAGCTGAGAGAGAGAGAGAGAGAGAGAGAGAGCTATAGTTATAAAAAAAGCCATTGAAAAGAGCTAGGAGAGAAAAGCAAACCATGATGAGCTCAGTGCTGCATTATAAAGTTACATAGTAACGTGATATATATAAGAAAATTGAGACATTACTCTTTTGTATGTGTAGGAAGAGAGGAGCTTGAAAAGGAATTACATTTGATCGTTGTGTGTCGTCGTTCAAAAACTTCAAAGCAAAAACTTAAATCTTCTTAAAAGCATGGAGAACAAATGAAGAGCGCAATGTAAGACTTAAGTCTTCTTCGTGTGCTTAAAACAGAATAATAGAATGAAAAAATTATTTAATAAAATGTAGTCTTTAATAAATTTGTCATTTGTCTTGAATTTGTCAAGATTGTATAAATAGTTTTTATTGTTTAAATAAATAATATAATCGTACCTGGACAGGAGTTTTATATATTATTCTATAGTTTAAAAAAATATGCATTATTGCCCTGCTATATGGTTTACAATTTTATTAGATTGCAACATAATACTATATATAATCAGCAAAAAAATAAATAAACTATACAAAACATGTACAATATATAAATACAAAATAATATATAAAAAATAACCAACAGACCATTAATATTGATATTCATTTTTTTATTTCAGTTTTAAGTTCAATTTTACTCTTCGACTGTTTAGTAAACAAAAGAATTTTATTCCAAATTTTAGAGAACATGCAAGATTCTCTCACTATAATATCTATTAAACGATACAATTACAAGCTCTCATAATTTATTTCTTATATCGTAATAGAGGAAACTGAATTTCTAAAAATTTCATTATACTTTTCTTGTGACAACCTTTCTTACTGTGAATTATGAAAGGGTGGAAAATTGACTTAGTTTTTAGTTCAAAGGTTTCCTCAGTGAGATAAAATTCACCCCTAATATATTTCAATTTTCAAAAAGCTATTTTCACATTTGAGTTGCTTAGTTTATTATTTCACTTGCATGATATGACACCTTTATATATCATAGAGTTTAAAATTAATTAAATATAATATAATTATAATTAAATATATAATTATATATAATTAGATTTGAAGAAATGTCGGCAATCTTACTGAGGTATGTGGGAGAGTTGGAAATTTAATTTGAAAGAAGAGAGGGGGGGGGGGATTTAATTTTCTTGTAAGATAAAAAATATTCTACATAAAGTGTAAGGTAACATGCCCAATGTTAAACAAAATCCCACACATGAAAAAAATTAAAATGTTCTCCTCTACATCCCCTAGCCTATCAGTAGCTAAAATATCAGGTGTACAAATTCGAGCTAGTTTTTGAGTTATTAATTTTTTAAAGTTGACTAATTTAACATAGAGAAATGGAACTTCCATGTTAAATTAGTCAACTTTAAAAATTCATAACTCAAAAACAAGATCGAATTTGTACACCTGATATTTTAACTACTGATAGGGGATGTAGAGGAGAACTTTTTAATTTGTTTTTTTCATAAATTTCATGAATGGATTTTTTTTTAACACTGGGCGTGTTACCTTACACTTAAAGGTACTATATCTAAAAGAGTATAATTTATATATATATGTTGGCATCCGGACGCGAATTCGCTTCGGACGCGAAATTTTTGTTTCCAACGCGTTGGGATCATTCGAAAATTCCAAGAAGCGAAATTCGCGTTCGGATCATCGCAATTTTGATCCCAACGCGTTGGGCACTTCAGCAAAATTTACAACGCGTTGGGATCAAAATTATTTGATCCCAACGCGTTCGGAACAAACGAGAATGATCCCAACGCGTTGTGAACAATGTGAAAAACGCCCAACGCGTTCGGAACAAAGTTAAGATGTTTTTTAATGATTTCCATGACGCGAAATGAATGGCGAAAAGTCAAACTCATTGAAATTTGAAATAGGATATGAATATCGCGGTTCGCGGTGAACATTAATAAATTAACAACGTAATACTTTCGTAATATGCTAATTAATTAAAAAATTAATTAATTACTTGAAACGTAAGAATGGAAGAACAACAGAATAGGGATGTATTATGAATAAGAAAACAGCACTTACCTTTCAAAAAAGCATACAAAATATAAAGCATAAAAAAATTAAATATTACATTGCATAAAATTCAATATTGTCGTACAATTTTTTTACAGCAGTATAGAAAACACTTCTCTCTATGATTATCATTTTTACACTGCAAAGAAGAAACATTTGTCCATGTTTTTAGGCATAAACCAACACGACAGCACCGCACACAAATAAGAAGTGAAATGACTTAAATTTACATGCTTGAACTTTGTAATAACCTGTATCCGAATATAATCAACGATTGAGTACCAAAGGTCACTAGGATATCACTTATCTTATTTTTTTTTTAAATTGACAATTACATAAATAAAATAAATTTACTAATTTCATGTCAAATTCATATTGAATCACGTCATTTCATTTTACAAATTAATTGAAGGAAATTTAATCTAATTTAATGTGTAATGTAACTCAATCAAAGTCTTCTGCTCGTTGTTAGTAAACAAAGTATTGTTGTGTAATGTCTGTCGCGTGAAAAGAAAAACATATATGGGACGATTGTTAACTTGATGGAAAATGACCGTTAATTATGAAGTTACAACGGTTAAATAGCGCCAACAATGCGATTATGCCTAAAAATATGGAAATATATTTGGACAAATGTTTCTTCTTTGTAGTGTAAAAATAATAATCATAGAGTGAAGTGTTTTCTATACTGCTGTAAAAAATTGTACGACAATATTGAATTTTATGCAATGTAATATTTAATTTTTTTATGCTTTATATTTTGTATGCTTTTTTGAAAGGTAAGTGCTGTTTTCTTATTCACAATACATCCCTATTCTGTTGTTCTTCCATTCTTACGTTTCAAGTAATTAATTAATTTATTATTTAATAAGCATATTACGAAAGTATTACGTTGTTAGTTTATTAATGTTCACCGCGAACCGCGAACCGCGATATTCATCCTATTTCAAATTTCAATGAGTTTGACTTTCTCGCCATTCATTTCGCATCATGGAAATCATTAAAAAACATCTTAACTTTGTTCCGAACGCGTTGGGCGTTTTTCACATTGTTCACAACGCGTTGGGATCATTCTCGTTTGTTCCGTACGCGTTGGGATCATTCTCGTTTGTTCCGAACGCGTTGGGATCAAATAATTTTGATCCCAACGCGTTGTGAATTTTGCTGAAGTGCCCAACGCGTTGGGATCAAAATTGCGATGCTCCGAACGCGAATTTCGCTTCTTGGAATTTTTTAATGATCCCAACGCTTTGGGAACAAAAATTTCGCGTCCGAAGCGAATTCGCGTCCGGATGCCAACATATATATATATATATATATATATTATAATAATATATATAAATATAATAGTTATATTGATTTTGATAAATATGCTGCATGCACTTTTTTAAACCACAATTGGTCCACTTACTAAATTTAATATCCAGAACATGGATCCGAAACCCAACCCATTTTCCTTATTTATCCTGATATTTTCTTTTGACTGAGGGACCGCAGAATGAACGCTACACTTTTGTCAATTCACCGTACGTGTAAAGGTCTGATACTGCCAGAGGACCCACATAGTAAAAAAAGCTCAACGATTTACCCCTGGGTGGAAGAAGCATGCTTTGAATGGTCACCCATCTAACTACTAACCACGCTCAACGTAGCTTGACTTCAATTATCTAACGAGAACCGATCAATGCACTGCGCCACGTTTGACTTTAATTGATTTAACAAATAATAAAAAAACAACAATATAAATCAGCAAAAAATTTCTTTTTTAAAAATTCTATTATGTCGCTAACAATATATAAAATTAAACAACCCTTCAGAAAGTATCCACTCAACAATTTAAAGTGCATTGTTCACGCAAACACTCAAAATCAATTAAATTGGATAGTATGACATCAATAAGCAATCAAATGTATTGAAGAATAAATATATCATATATGACAAGTATCTCAATGAATACAGTCTGCGTATGTAAGTACCAATTTAAAATATCCAAACACTTCAATAACAAAAGATAATATTTTATACTTTATTTTTTAAAACCAACGATAAAAAAAATCAAAATCTCTTTATTGAAAAATAACATTATAAAATAGATTTGAAGTATCATAAAATAATATTGGATAAAAAATGTATGAGGTTTTAAAGGCCGGAAGCCCAATCAATATTTACCATGCTATATTGCAAAATTTACCAATAAAACCACGACCAATTAAAATCTCGTATAATGTGTTACATATCACGTTTGGGCACATTTAGAAATTGTAGAAAATTGCATGATATATTTTAAGTAGGTCGGTCAAAAATGATCTTTAAATACCGAGGTAGCGAGTTCGAATCTTATCTAGGATCTAAAAATCAAATGATTAACACTTCCCTAGTTGAAAAATTAGGTCCTCAACTCATCCTTTACACGTCTAAACCTAATCTTTTTACCTCTAAAACACATCTTATTCCCTCTTAGCTCAAAATGAGGATGAAATGAAAACAATATTTCTAATATTTTATATTGAAGAAGAGGAAACAATACGTAATCTCGTCTTTTCTCCTCTAAAATGGTGCAAAGTAAGAGGAAATCAGACGAGAGCAGAGCTTAATACCGAATTAAAGATGAAATTTATTTCAAGTCAGGTAATAGGTATAACAGGAAGAGACGAACAAAATTAATAAACTACTTGCCAGACAGTGCTGAAATCATTTTAAAATAAAATGAGAAATGGAGTAATAAAATTAATTTGGAAATGGAGCTATTGCTCGAACCATAAGCGATTAACTTTTAGAACAGTTTAAAATTTGTTTCAATCGATTCCATACTGACAATGTTTTACAGATACATTTTTACCGTGTACTGATGTACGACGGGTTGAAGGGCCTGTGTTTGCTCATTCCGTGGGGTTCTAAAACTTAACTATCATATCACGTGTGCAAATATTGAGACGTCTTAGAAATAATATTGTATCTTCTCCTCTCTATTACAAACACAATGCATTTGCATTTGTTTATTATGTCAATAAGGTCTAGTTTTATATTATTTAAATTATCATATTGAACTTTATTATAAAATATTTTTCCATATAAAATATTTCTTTGATTGTAATGTACAAAAATATTTCTGATTAGTTTTTGTTTCATAAAAAACGTTCTACTTAGAAAAATGTATGACATTTTACAATCTGCAGTAAAGTTCATTCTTTTGTATAAAAAGATAAGAAATTGACTCTTGGTGTAAAAAATGATGTAAATTCTACTTGATCCATGAAATCTTATAAGTAATAAAATGTATTACAATTTTTCCAATAACAATTTCAGTTCTTTTTTTATATCGTTAAGGTTTTATTACATGTCTGGGACTTTTTTTTTCACAGATAAAATGTACACTCGTCGCCTTAGAAAATTTCCCAATTTTAGCTTCGTTACAGTCAAATTAATTTAAAATTCCCGCCGGAAGTAGCCGGAAGTGTAAGTTTTCTGTTCTTCCTATTCTTATTTCAGCGTTACAATTTCACACATAGGTCAGTATTTCTACTTCAAACCACTGTGTAAAGTTTCAAAACTGAATTGAAAACAGAAGAGCTTCAAACTTCACACTTCCGGCTACTTCCGGAAGGAATATCAAATTAACTTGACTGTAATCGATATGTTATATGACGAGTGATGATTAACAAGGAGAAATTTTCCTAGGCGACGACTGTACATTGTTTCATATAATAGATTCTAAAAGTTGAGGTTAACACTGATGAGTAGGGTAACCATTTTTACTCCTGTAAATATTATCAGTCTACGTTTAAGGTAGAGATAATATCGATCAGCTGTTCGACGTAGCTCCATTTGATTAACATGTAAACCTTAGCAAATTCACAAAAATTTTGAAATTTTTTAAAGCCATAGAAAAAGTTTCAAAACAATTTAACAAGCCATTTCTTTTTTTTAAATTAAGTTTTTAGTTTGTCTCTCCATGGGAAAGCCCTATGCTGAAAATTATTAAAAAAAAAAAAGTCTCGTTAAATTGTTTTGAATTTTTTCTATTGCTTTTAGGCACTAATATCTGCTTTTCAAAAAAAACTTCAGAATTTTTGTGAATTTGCTAAGGTTTACATGTTACTCAAAGGGGATTACGTCGAACAGCTGACCGGCGTTATCTGTACCTTAATCAAGAAAAATAATTTTTCAGTCTGCAATATTTAGAGTACCTTTGCATTATGAGAAGAATGTCATTAGTCATTACCCTAGATTAGGGTTAGCACAACCCTTATTGAAAATTAATTAAATTTTCTCTTCATTTTTCAATGAATAATTAACACAAAGTCTTCTGCTCGTTGTTAGTAAACAAATTATTGTTGTGTAATGTCTGTCGCGTGAAAGGAAAAACATGGGACGGTTGTTGATTTACATGTTAACTTATGGAAAATGACCGTTAATTATGAAGTTGAAACGGTTACCTAGCGCCAACAATGCCATTACGTTCTCTGCTCTGGTGGCAAAATTAGGCACTACGTCGTCCCATGTTTAACAATGAAAAAGGCTTCATGCGACAGACATTATAGACAATGGTTTGTTACAACCATTGCAAGTAGAAGACTTTGGTGTAAAGTATGCAATATTTGTTGCAGTGACGTCACGTGGATCTGACATGTTGAAACAAGTGTCCTAGCCTCCAGGTGAAATAATTCATAAAGACAATCCATATTATTAAATTTCAGTAATATAATTAAATTTACATTTCTAATTCGAAACTAGTTGAATATTTTTAAATAAAAAAGTGTCCACACACATTCAATAAAAAGCCTATTGTAGTGCACATTTGTATGGACTAGCTTGCTGTATTGTTTCTATTATATTGGCATTTCAAACCAGAGATGAAATTAATTCATGAAATTGCGTTACATTTCAGCAAACCAAAGCATACAGTATTGACGTCATTAAATTAGAGTGGCGCAGTGCGTTTGACCGGGTCTCGTCAGATCACTGAAGTCAAGCAACGCCAAGATTGATTAGTACTTTGATGGGTGACCATTTTTAGCAAAAAACACGTTTCCCACCCAGGTGTGTGCTTTTCCACTAGGTGGTTCCCCTGGCTTTGGACCATTGCACTTCCGGTTCATTGACAAAAGCTGTAGCGTCCATTCTGGCTGAGGTTTCCACGTTTCCTTCAGTAAAAGTCCAAACCTATATATGTAAAAAAAAAATAATAATAAGTAATAAGTTGCTTTTTTGGTATCAGATACATTCTTTAGGAGGGAAATAGGTTCTTGATTCAATATTAGAAGATTCTTAAATTGGGAGGTAGGAAATGGTTTCAAATTAATAGCTTTAATAGTTACTAAGAAAAAAATTCAAATTTCCTAACATGGTGGCTTATGGTGAAAATTTTCTCGCCGGGAAACACTTAAGGCCTCTATCAAATATTATTGACGAGTGCCAACTTTAAATTTTTCAAACCACTAATTCAGTTAAATTCTTATTATTATATAAATAACTTGAATTTGATTAAAAAAGTCAACAAAGAAAGTTACTGGTAACAAAGATGATGTATGACGGTGATAAATAATCATGAGGACCAAATGAAGTCACATGACTCTGCAATTTCATTGTTAACATTGTTGACTTTCTTCCAATGCTTTGAACAGCAAAATTCTCTGCCCATAAAACATATTTGTGCGATGTCACAATTGACATATCTCTTAAAAATATACGACGTATGGTAAAAAATTTCCGTTATGATGAAATGATTTGATTTGAAATTGATTTTTTTTTTTTAACATGAGGAACATTTTCATGTACACCCCTGGACATTAAAAACGTTACTCATGCTCTGTGTATGTTGTCATACATTCTATGGAGGCTTTCATTATTTTTTTACAAGGATACACCCTTAAGAGCTTACAGCTCACAACGGGGTAATATAGGTATAGGTATATGTAGGGATAGGATGGTGGCCACGGCCCGTTACACATCCCAGCGATATAATTGATTTATAATTTTAACTTTAAAAATATTTCAAAAAAATAAAATATGGTATAGAGTTTTTTGCTGTTTTTGTTTACGAGGGAAAATAGCATAGCAGGTATACGGACGGTCAGGAGGGTAGAAAAGAGAAAGTGGAGGTCCAACTATTATGTCATTAGATAGGAGAAATGACGAAAAAAAATTAAATAAAGTAGTTTTGATTGTTCTATAATCATGGGATTTTTTTATGCTATCTATCGTTTATTGGTGTATTTTTACAATTTTTTAAAACCGATTTATTTTGTTCAATAAAGTGAAACAAAATCAATACATAATTTGTTTCTATACTATATAGTCTGTGCATTCTGGTCCTCCATAGGGCAGCCTAACTTACAGGGGCATGACGTAAGCGCAATCAACTCTATAGCATTGTTATGAAAAAAAAACAAAAACAGGGGGCAGGTAGTTCTGTACAGATAATGAAATTTGAAAAATCAGACTGCATTGCAACTCAATACTATCCTATTTTAAGATTTTAAGTACACATGTATCTCATGTATCAGGCAGGCAATGAGATGATTGATTGATTCTCGTTTCCCTAACTTTCCCCCGAGTCCAAAATAAATAAACCATTCCTTCTCTCACTTTGCTGTCAATCAATAATCAATTAACCCTTATATTGGATTACCAGAGGGGTTGGGGTGGATCCAAACAAGGCAAAACTCTTTTAAATCAGGAAAACAGTGTGAAATAATGCTCCCAAAAAATAATTCTTAGCCAACTAGTATAACGCTTTTCCGAAAAAAAAAATAGTCAAAAATTTTAGTATAGGGTTTTACATATCATGTTTTTGACCTGTCT
This sequence comes from Siphlonurus alternatus, assembly GCA_949825025.1. Lineage (NCBI taxonomy): Eukaryota > Metazoa > Arthropoda > Insecta > Ephemeroptera > Siphlonuridae > Siphlonurus > Siphlonurus alternatus. The sequence goes on from OX463786.1 coordinate 21,969,000, forward strand.
GAAAAATATAACGTAGGGTAATAATCCTTGGTAATAAATGCTTAATAAAAACAACATGAATTTTATTTTATTAAAAGTCAATTTAATTTTAGAATGGGTGGATTTTTAACATGATTAGCGTTGACTTACAAATCCTTTTCAATTATAACTGTCTCGTATCACAAATTTTTTTAATTAAATATTTATGGCTTGTTTTCAAATAAAATATTAAAACAAATAAAAAAAAAACACATTTTTTTTAACATCATGCAGGATAAGCAAGATATGATGATCTTTATTAATTAATAAATAGGGAGTTACCTACATAACTAAATACTTTGTATCGTTGGTTTCAATCAAATTGTCGGTTTGTGATTCGATTAAGTTCGGGTTTTTCGCGGTATCGGTTCTCTCTCTCTCTCTCTCTCTCTCTCTCTCTCTCTCTCTCTCTTCAATACTGCACCGTGTGACATACGCCAGAATATCGTTAGTATAAATTGCAATGGATCAAAGTAAATTTGTTCTACGTAATGAAATTAAATTTGCAATTCTATTTTATACATCACTGTAAATTTTTTTTAAAATTTTCTAAAATTTACATTTATACACTAATGGGCTTACGGGATATCATTATTATTATGTACTGTGTATAATGTCGACCGGTGCAAAGTTATGCTACCCTGAATTTTTTCAGATTTTTTAGAGCCCATGCAGGAACTATTTTTTAAAAATTATTGAAATTCCTTTTTGTGACGTCACGAGACGCCGCTCGTTAAGAAAAATATAGGACTTGCCGCCTTGTGACGTCACAAAAAGTGATTTCAATAATATTTGAAAAAATAGTTTCAGGTCTCAAAATAATCAGGGTAGCATAACTTTGCACCCTCTATTATATCCATTTCTGTAATAACAAAAATTGAGGTCGATACTCCATCCTGCCGATTTACACACAACACTCACCCGTCTCGCTGTAGATGACACGAAAATCCTGCCGATTTACAAGCCACACAACATTATGGACTCACCCGTCTCGCTGTAGATGACCCGGAAAGAGTCCGAGTGGAGATGTCCGAAGAATTGTCCCACGATGATGCTGGCGTACTTGCGGACGATCTGAAGGTATCTGCGATTGTAGCGATCCTGGAACGAACCTTCGTACGAACCGCCGTTGTTTGAAGTGTATCGTTCATCAGCACCAGGGGGGGCGTGGCCAATCAGGTACACCTGTGGGACAACCAATCAGGATTGAGCAAGGTATGACTATGAATCAGATGTGCATTAGAATTTAAGGTAAAAAGGTAGAGATAACGCCGATCAGCTGTTTGACGTACTCGCCTTTGATTATCCTGTAAACCTTAGCAAATTCACAAAAATTCTGATTTTTTTTTTATTAGGCAGATATTAGTGCCTAAAAGCCATAGAAAAAGTTTCAAAACAATTTAACGAGCCGATTTTTTAAATTAAGTTTTTAGTTTATTCTCTCCATAAGAAAGCCCTATGCTGAAAATTGAAAAAAAAAAAAAAATTGGACCGAAGAATTGTTTTGAATTTTTTTATCTGCCTAATTTCAGAATTTTTGTGAATTTGCTAAGGTTTACATGTTAGTTAATGGGGACTACGTCAAACAGCTGATTCGTGTTATCTCTACCTTATATAAAAATGTTCGATACAGCTATACTTTAACATGGCCAGTTTATTGACACAATTTTGTTTAGCGCCCGCAGCAACAAAAATTATGCAACCCTCTTTACATGTAAGCTACGCAGGTTGCATAAAATTTAGGCAAGCGTATCATCGCAAAATCGTGTCTGTAATGCTTGAAAGAGCGTAAGTGAAGTGTTAGGTGGCGTCCCAAATGTCCATTCTCGCCTACTACCCTACCCTACCCTACCCTACCCTTCCCTACAATGGCGGCGAAATTTAGGGCGCATCATATGCGCCCTACTTATATAGCGGCCATATTGGAGGGGAGGGGAAAGTTCATTTAGGGCCCCTACAGGGGACGAGAAAGTGATTTGGGACGCCACCTTATTTTATTTTTACAGTGTTGGCTTACTACAGCATATTCTGCTATTAGTGTAATCATTCAAACTTAACAACAGTGGGATATTAGGATAGAAAAGGAGGTGGCTGTGGCCTTGTGTTAGGAACTGCCCCGCCATCGCCTGGGAGTGACGATGGGAAACCACAGAAAACCATCGTCAAGACTGACATGCAAATGATGGTACTCACTTTCACACTCATACATATCAAGTGTCCCATTCTTTTTGTCCTTTACTGTACATTATAACAAGAAATTCATGAAATTGTTTTATATGATCGGTAATATTTTGTGTATATAATACGTGGCTATAACATCAATAAAAAGCTCATATAACACATGTTATATGAGCCTTTAAAACCATTATGTTGTCTACATGGATATTATATGTGGGGGATATTAATATGATTGGATTGTTTTCTCAATTTGCATAATGTCTAGTAGGATATAACATTGCTACCTAATGGAGCTTGTTTACTGATGAAAACTTTGTGAACCGAACGATATTGGGAAATTGAAATATTCAAAATAATATTTTGATAACAGTTATTAAATGTTTTATGTTCTATAAGTTATAATTTAATTGATTTATGGCTGTATAGTTTTTGTTCGTAATTTTTTTTTTTCCTATACATTAAAGTCCATAAATATATCAAATCATATTAAGTGCATTTATTAACTGAAATAAAAATGAATTCTTTCATTCATCCAAATCGCAAATACATTTAATCGCATAACAAGAACAATACTACTTATACTTTAAAAAGCACTTTACACTTCAATATTATAATCTAACTTAAAAACGCTTCAACAGAATTACAAGTCGCATGAAATATTAATTTAACAAGTCTGAAGTCAATGCAACATATTTAACAATTTTTAGTGAAATGCTAAATTTATGATAACAATCATGCATCGTGTTTTAGCAACCCATAAAGGTACACAAGTCATTAAAAAAATGACAGCAAAATTATCAATTGTCTAAATTAAATATTGACTTACAATTAGTTGTATTACGAGTAATTTATAGATTATAAAAATTTCAAGTTTTAATTTTAACTTCAAAATATTTGGTGCATTGTTAATTGCAATTTAATTTAATTGCAGTTAAATGCAATGTTGCAATATTAATATGTATTGCTGCTGAACTAAAAGGTCAAAAGAACATTTATAATTAGAAATTGAAGGCAAAAAAAAGGCTAAAGTCAAATCTATTTTCACTCGATCATGTGACAGAAATTCAATATTAAAGTTTGTTTGCATGTATGTAACTATGGCAGTTTTTTCCATCCATTAACTATCGAATGATTGATCACCAGATAGCATTGCACACTACAGTCATATTAATTTAACGTTCACCACATAAATATATGAACTGTATGTTGTATATGGTTTACCGTGATGTAGGGGTCGAGCGTGGCGCAGTGCATTGACCGAAGTCAAGAAACGTCATGGTTATTACTTGGATGGGTGACCGTTTCAAGTAAAAATTACGTTGCTCCCTAACTGGGGTAAATTCATCTCACTTTCCACCCAGTGCAGTGATGCACTTGTGTGTGGTTCCCCAGGCTTTGAACATTACTTTGGTCCATTGATAAAAATTAGAGGTGTCCGTCCTGACTGAAGTTTTCCACGGTTCCCTCAGTCTCACCTCAGCGAATGCTGGGACGCGTAACAGGCCGTGGCATCCGTTCCCTACCTAATTCCTACCCATTACCCCGCCGCGAGCTGTAAGCTCTTAGGGGTGTATGCTTGTAAAAAAAAAAAAAATGAAACAAAGATGAAAGGTTTTTAACGACATCGGATTGAAGAATCACGAACCGAAGACTCACGAAAATATCCGATGAAAGCCGATTTAAAAAAAACAAAAAAATACAGGTTGAAATTTAATTTGTATACGAGATAAATGTATTAATGGTAACTACTGTAGCAAATAATTATTAGTATGATATATCATCACCAAGTACATTAATAATATAGTTTTATTATTAATTTAATTAAAGAGCTTTTGATTGTATTAAATATGTAATTTAAATAAAATTAATGACCGTAATATAGAACTATAAATTATAATATACAATTTCTGTATGTGGTATTAACGTATACATGTACTATAATTATTAATTGAAGTCGAAATTAATAATGATTTGTTACATACAGTACTTTTTCTACGTGAATTAAATCACGAGTAATAAAAATAGTACAGGATATGTACTTTAAAATAATAATTAAAATAATTTTTTACATTAACAATTGCATTTACAAAAGTTAAAAAAATGACACCTTTTGTAAAATATAATTGTGGGTAAATATTTATTATAAATATATTACTTTAATTTTGTATTTATATAATATAATTCCCATACAGAATTTTAGCTTTAAAAAATATTAATTTTAAAAGCACAAAGAAAGTAACTTTAACTGAATATATAAATTAGTAAATTATATTTTTGGCAATATCCTGTATACTCTAATTGTATTATTAATATTATTATATGATATTATAATATACGGGAAAAGCAATTTTTAGATACCAATGCATTGTGACTTGTGACAAAATATATGTTAATATTGTGATAATTGAACGATTGATTCCATGTTCCACGGAGTCTTGGAATATTTAAGAATAAATGCAATATATTTTCAATTATCAATAATGTTCTAATCAAGAATACTTTGAGCAAATTCAAAGAGGGTAGTTTTCTTACAACAGCTTCATTTCCGGTTTCCATCCATAAGCCTCCATGTTAAACTTCTACCTCAATTTTCTCAGAACTGATGGGACAGATTCACTTCAAAATTTGTATGCCACCTATTGACGAGGACTATATACTGTATATTATAGTCCTTGGCCTATTGATAGCAAGTTTATTGCCAGTCTAATTACAATTAAGTTCTAAATCAACTGCGTTTCAATCATAAACATGTTAAAGTATATTTCAATTAGTCTTTTATATTTCAGTGTTTTCTTTTTCCTAAATTTTTTAATAGAGAGCTTTTATATTTTTAAGGACCCCGAGATAAAATAATTTTCATATTTTGTTTTAACTTTTTCTCGTCTTTTTTCCACCCATTTTGTACCGTTTCCAAGGAATAAAGAGAGAAGAAGCATAAAATATAAAATATTAAAATATTGGGGGGCATTCACAAAGCACTTTAACCCCCTTTTTAGCCTCGATTTTTATCCCTGGTACTAAACATGGTGCTAAACCAGGAGCTTAACATGGCTAGCCCCTGGTTTAGCACCAGAGATAAAAATTGAGGCTATAAGTGGGTGTTAAAGTGCGTTGTGAAAACCCCCCATTGTCTCTATATAATTCTCTTTTTAAGCGAGGAAGAAATAAGATGTGTTTTTGAGGTAAAAAAACAAAATGAGATTTTATTTAGACGTGTAAAGGACGAGTTGAAGACCTACATTTTCAATCAAGACCAATTAATAATATGCAAGAAAATTAGAAAAAAATCAAATTCCTTCATTTCCAAATTTAAGATGTACACTAATCGCCTCTGAAAATTTCCCTTTGCATCCTTGCTAATCACCATGCCCCGTAAGAATAACACAGGGCATGATGATTAACAAGGCTACAAGTGGGAAATTTTCCAAGGCGACGAGTTATTTCAAATGAGTATAGCGATGTATATGGAAACTTGAAGATTTTTATCAAAATAAATTTTGGTATTGAAATTTACGATGAAATAACCAAACTTGTTCTTTCTTGTCATTTTTTGTAATAAATAATAATTATATCAACTGACAAAATAATGAAGAGATAAATTAAGAATACGGATTAGTACACTTCGCGTCATCATCATTTTGACATAATAATCTATGACAATTGAATGATGATAATATTATAATATATTACAGTAAAAAGTATATAAATATTACCATAGACTTTTGTCTCATGAAAATTTATACTCGTTAATCAACTTTTCTTACTATATCAGCTTTTTGTAATAATATTTTAATTAAGTGAATATATTTTATCGTTAGCTTCACATGTATGAGTATATAATCCTTATATTATATTCTGCAAGTTTCTCAATAGAATTTTCATTGATTAAAGTTAACAAAGTTATATCGTATCAGTATTATAGCAAGAGACGTTTCCCTATGTCATATTATTCCTGTATCACCTGGAATAATAAACTTATCGGTATGCTTTTATAACGTAAAGCATATAGCAAAATTATAGCTGGTAAAGACAATTATCCATTTTTTTCAGATGATTATTCTGGTATTATATCAATATAATATAGATATACCAAAGAAAAATTACGTCTTCAACTCATCCTTTACACATTTAAACCTAATCTCAACCTAAACCTAAAACACATCTTATTTATTAATTAAATTGAGGATGAAATGAAGACGATATTTCTAACATTTTATGCCCAAGAAGAGGAAAAAATACGTAATCTCGTCTTTTTTCCTCTAAAATGGTGCAAAATAAGAGGAGAAAAGACGAGAGAAGAGCTTAATAGTGAAGAAAATATGAAATTTATTTTAACTTGGGACAATGCATCATATTATAAGTACTATATTAATATTATAGTTTAATTAAAATAATTGCTCATACAATGAAGATAAATAATATATAAGGAATTGAAGCTAATTCCATTGTTGGTAATATAATACATAATATATTACTTTGTTACATGTACTCTAAATAATGCATGCCAATACCCTTGACATTAAAGTGATGCCATGACACACAGGAATCTGCGTTTGTCACTTTCCCTGGCTCTCAAGTGTGAGAACACTTCACAGCATCCTCTCTCGTGTTCAGAGTATACTTGAGAATGTGACAAAGTTGAAAAACAACTTTTTTTAACGTTTTATTAATTTTATAAAGTGTATTTTAAACTTGTTTCATTATTATGAAAATAATTGTTGTTAAAGTATTTTATATTAAATATTATTATAGTATTTCAACATTAATTTGAAAAAATTTAAATAAAAGAAGAGAATATTTTTGCAGTGTGATATACTTGTTGACAATCAAGATTAAACTTCCTTTTTAAACATCAAAGATCACAATTCTTTTGTTAAGATGCTGTGAAAAACATCACCTGCTTTATCTGCTAAGTATTTTTTAACACTTGGGAGTACAAGCCCCTGCAAAAATAAATTAATATTTTAAATTTAAAATAATATTTATTAAAATTAGAAAGTTCGTTTTTGTTTATTTCAGAGATAAAATTAGCAAAAAAATGTATGAAAAATGAGTTCTATATCACACAACTGGCAAGCCCAATAACATGTGATTTAATAGAAATGGATGATTTTATGCGGTAGATTGGTGAACTATCCCAGGATTTCCCTTGTATGGTGTGGGCCACTACAACCACAGCCAGGAGCAATGCATAGCCCTGTGAAGCCTACACACCGATCCTAGTCGTATCATCAGCACAGTAAAGGACCTGCAAGCGACATCACTCGGAAAGCAAACACTAGAAGCGCAATTTACAATGTAAAAACCACCTGAGAGCGAACCTTAGCCTCCTGTTAGCCACGCATGCATTCACAGAACGAGTTCTAATTAACAGTGATGTCGATTGCTACCGACCATCATTACTGTGGTTTCCATGGTTCCCTTAGTCATTTAGATTTCTAAACTAACTCTCAAGAGTATTTCGACCAATCAGATCTTTCGTAACAAACTATCAACCAATGACAGCCCGAGTTGAAATAAATTTCAAATTTTCTTCGCTATTAAGCTCTCCTCTCGTCTAATTTCCTCTTATTTTGAACCATTTTAGAGGAAAAAAGAGAGGAAAAGACGAGATTATGTTTTCTTTCCTCTTCTTAAGCATAGAATGTTAGAAATATTGTCTTCATTTCATCCTCACTTTAAGTGAAGAGTAAATAAGATGTGTTTTAGAGGTGAAAAGATTAGGTTTAGACGTGTAAAGGATGAATTGAAGACGTAATTTTTCAACTAGGGTGAGGACGTTACAAACACCGAAAACTTTTTTCATTGGACGCACATATAACATGATTGATTTGTTTTGGGTCTTACAAATTGAAATCAGTCACTTGTGACCTGAAAATGCGTTCAGTTAAAAAAAATGCAATATTTTTAATTTATGTTTTTGAGTTAAGAAGATCGTAGTCTAACAAAGTGTTCCATTCATCTGAAATTTATTCAAGCGCTGCCGGAGCATTAATCTTCAGTGTTGTGTACCAATGTTTATGTTTTGCCTTAGAAAAAAATACATGCCCTCTTTTCATTAATAATGAGTTTTTTTTTTATTATTTTCATGTAAATTTATTCTACTATCATTTTATTTAAGAAATTTTCAAAATAAAAATATAAGCTAAATGCAATACAGATTATTAAAATTTATGGATAATATTGCATAGCATATATCATGTTATATTTTTTTTGTCCATGTTTAGCCTGCTATAATTTGTAATGAACAATCTGAGAATAATTTTCAAATTGCAAATTAAGTAATTATTAACAGCAGTTTTTTTTTTAAATTTTTTAGTGAAAATGATAAAAATATTATAAAATTACCTCCGCTCAATTATTTTTATAATGTAATAATATCTCTCAATCCAAATTGGCACTTGATTATCGAGAAACGATCAGGTCCCACAAGAACTTAAAATATAATTAGTTTTTGGAAATAAGTTATGAAAATGGTGCTACACAGATATATGCATTATTTATATATATCACTATGTATATTAGTACTAAAATTAACAATGTGCATTGTGCATTTTAAAAATCACAATAAATAAATATTTATAATTTAATTCATTGTAAAAATTAAATTCTTTTAACTATTAGTTTGTGTATTTGCATGTCTATGGGGCCTTGTACGAGGGCGTTCGAATTTAAGGAAACACTCTCTGTGCTGTCATTATATATGTATTTTTTCTGCAATTTTTAATTATTTATATTAATTACTCTGAAATCACTATTTACAAAAACTAATTTATTTTGAAAAATTAAAATAAAATAAATCAAATTATGTTTTATTAAAAAAAGTTACATAATAACTATTTTATTTGGTATTAAACTTTATTTAGTAAAGTGAGAAACTAGCGGCAAAGAATCAAACTATGCAAAGTGCTTTTTTATTTAAAACTTCTTGAAAGTAATTTAATATAAATCTAAGTTTTTGTTCGTATTTTATTAGAAGATTTATTTTCTACACTAGTGTAAAATATTAAACTAAATTCGGTGCCAAAAATCTGTCTCTAGTTTTGTTTGTTCTGCATTTTGTTGGCATTTTATAGCGAAGGGGCGTTAAGATATCGTACAATTTACATTTTTATTTTTTGAAGACAGTTTGGTTTACACTGTAAAAAAATGTATGTAATATTGATAACAGAAAACTATAAGTTATGAAATGGAGTAACGATGATCATTAATCGACCACTTTTAATTTTTTTACTGCTTTTACACTATATTATATATAGGTATGAAACATGCAAGGTGTGGCACAGTGCACTTGACCGGGTCTCGTCAGATCACAGAAGTCAAGCAACGCTGAGCATGGTTAGTAGTTGGATGAGTGACCATTTTCAACAAAAAAACACGTTTCCCACCCAAAGGTAAATCGTTGCGCTTTTCCACTATGTGGTTTCCCTGTCTTTGGACCATTGCACTTTCAGTTCATTGACAAAAAGCTGTAGCGTCCATCCTGGCTGAGGTTTCCAAGTTTCCCTCAGTCGGTGGCAAATGCCGGGATGGATTGCAAAGCCTTGGCCACCCCCGTTCTGGAAGAGCCCGCGAAACGCTCAATTTAGGGTTTCGGAAGGTTTGGGGCTTCAAAGTAATATGTAATTAGTAAGTAGAAGTACCCAATAGGGTTTGATGAAAAAAAAAAAAAAAAGAAAAAAAGTACTGTGTATCTTGTTAATTGCCACATATATATGTATTAAGGTGATTGAGTGAAACACCGGTAGTTGGTAGCACTGACATATCTTCACAATGTTAATTTTTGAATCTACAAATCTAGAATAATTTTGAACCTAGAGCTTAGCTGATTGCAGAAATGTCAAGATTATGAGTTTCTCTAGGGGACAGATTAAGTTTTTATGTCTTTAATTAAATAAAAAATTTAAAAAAAAAAAAAAAAGAACAAGAATCTTTTAAAGATTAAAAAAAAAAAAATTGTTTTATTTACTTAAAGGCACAAAAACTGTCTGCTAGAAAAACTCATAATCTTGAAATTTCTGCCACCAGCTAAGCTCTAGGTTCAAAATTACCCCAGATCATTATATAGATACAAAAATTAACATTGTTAAGATACGTCAGTGTTGCCACCTACACAGGCCGCACTCAACTACATTAAGTAGCCTGATGTTTTTTGATAAACATGCATGTGGTGTAAATGTAAATTTATATTAGCAATTGTTGATGATTGTCCGACTAATTGACCGTAGTCAGTAAACAAGTTAATTGTTGAAGGTACTAAAGCATATCAATTACCTTGTTTTAAATTGTATAACGTTACATTAAATTCACTAAAACAATCTCACATCGTAAAACAAACTGCAGGAACTTTTAAATACAATCAAATAATGTATTATAATTATCTAAAGCCTATATGGAGGCTTCAAGTCAGCTGATTTTGCGGTGTTCCCACCGTCCTATCCAAACCTATGTAAAAAAAAAACAAACTCGAAATCGCTTTTTTTTTTGCATAAAAGAAAATTTTTAGAGTAAAATAAGTTCTTGATTAATTATCAGAAAACCCTTGCACCATTTTAGAGGTGAAAAAGACGAGATTACGTATTTTATTTCCTCTTCTTGAGCATAAAATGTTAGAAATATTGTCTTCATTTCACCCTCACTTTGAGCGAAGAGGAAATAAGATATGTTTTAGAGGTAAAAAGATTAGGTTTAGACGTGTAAAGGATGAGTTGAAGACGTAATTTTACAACTAGGATAAACAAAATTACACTGAATTCCGGTTTAAAACAATTCGACCAATATCAAAGTAAAGAAGTTGATAAAATTTTCAGTGAATAGTGACATTAAACTCCCTTATTATTTAAATATGTAAACCATGTAACAAAAATGAAGAGAAATTGTGATTCAAAGCAGTTAAAAAAGTTATACTAACTTATATAATAATTATTATAATTTATGTTATTCATGTTTTTAATGGTGCATAAATTATACAAAATCATAATATTTATGTAGAAAACTCGAACTTGAAATATATTTTAAGTTTTAGTTGGTACGCATGGTTACGAATAATAAAATACTCTAATATGTTTCATTTTTGGGTAAGATGAAGTGGGTGTATGACATACGTAGAATTTGCTGAGATAAAATTTATATTTTATGAAAAAACTTAAAAAGTGTAAAATATGTTTATTTTTTAAGTGCATGCAGTTTATATTTTTTAACGCAGTAATGCTTCATAATAAAAAACTAAAAACATTGCATTAAAAGGAGTCGGAAGTGTAAGATTTTCTGTTTCCTGTACACGTTTTAAATCAGTAATGTGTTAAAAATTAAAGAAAAAGTAAAAAAAAAAAAAAAATTAATGGGCAACATACGTATGAAAAAAAATTATTGCAGAAAAGAATAGAGGGTACCAAATTATGCTACTTTGAATTTTTTCAGATTTTTCTGAGACCGGGAACTATTTTTAAAAAATTATTGAAAGTCTATTTTATGACGTCACAGGCGGCACTGTCCTATCCGTTTTCTTAAGGATTGCCGCCCGTGCCGTCATCAAAATAGACTTTCAATAATTTTTTAAAAATAGTTCCCGGGTCTCAGAAAAATTTGAAAAAATTCACAGTACCATATTTTTACCGCTTCTTTTGATTAAGCCACTAAAATTTTCACATTCTAATATCTCATTATAGAAATATGGTAGTTTCTGTTAAAATTGTGTGAAAAAAAAAAATCAATTTGCTGGCTCTTTGGGGAGTTTTAATATTTCTCATTGAGTTAAATGGAAACTGCGGTAGCCATTAGTCAAATTAGCCTCCATTTATGCTTTGTACAGAAAATTTATAACTAAAAAAATAACCCTTTTTTTATCATGCATGTTAATTTAGTCAAGTTTTTCTTTCACATTTTGATGTAACTTTTTTATGTTGTGCTCCATCGTAAATATAACATGCGATAAGAATTAATATCAGATTTTTCCCTCTATGATAAATCTAAAGTAATTAAAAAAAATACTAGAAATAAAGAAAAATTGACTATGGACTTGCTATAGTAAAAATAAATAAAAATCAATCAAGCTGTTATTAATTTTTAGTGTAAAAGGTTTGACTAATGGAGTATATCTGTGGATTCATGATATTATTTCGTACTATAATTATGATATACGATAGTATAATCAGAGATCTTATAGTGTACACGTAAGATCTCTGGTTATACATTACCAAACTCATCGGAGGGATGGCACGCTCTTCACAGTTTCCTGTCCAGTCCCGGTCTGACACCCTGGCCTGGCTCGCTTCTACACTTCTCTCTTGCTGCGTCAGCTATCCTGACACAGCTCGAGCGGAAGCGAAGAGGCAACAGCACCAAGAATGCCTTACCTTTGAACTGTACAGTAAACTGCACAAGAACCAACACCCTCCTTCTGTGACAATATAGAAAGAAATACAATTTTACATTATTTTTTAGCAAAATTTAACCTAGAATATATTAAATATCGATTATACCTGTTAAAATTTAAGAGTGTATACTCACTCTATAAAGAAAGTGAAATGAACTCCAAAATGTGAAAATGCATCTTGAAAGACAAAAAAACTTCCATCCTGTCTTCTCTAGATAATAAATCCTGGATTTTTCCGGAAAAAAATTCAAAATGAAATTTTCATCTCTAAGTATGATGTCTTTCAAAAAAAAAAAAAAAAAAAAAGTATTATGTCATATCAAAAAACAATTTTGCAAAATTTGCCCTAAAGTCTTGAAAAAAAACAAAATAAATATTATATTTAGAATCTTTCCTTATCATAAGCAAATTCTTTAGAACTGATTTTTTTTTTTTTTTTTTTTTATAATAATTTCCTCATTTCTTGGATATTCTGTACAACTTGAGGCAAAGTAAATGAAACTATTGCTACTTTATAGCTGTCATTTCAGAATTTTGACATTTTTAGAAGAAATAACAATATAGCACTAATTATGATGGAAACTTTAAAACAATTAATTTTTTTCACGTTTAAGAATTAATGTCAGTTTTATGAAAAATAGGCTTAATAGATGATACAGCCCTCTGAAAATTTTAGCAAATCTTCCTGACATCATGAAATAACTTTTCATGAAAAAAAATTAGACCATATATATCTGTGGATTTTTTTTAAATATTTAAGATAAGCTTTATTTTAAATGGGCACTGCTGTGACTTTTAGTCAAATTAGTATCTTTTTTGACTTTTTCACACGAAGAAATTATTTACTCAAATCGACACCTATTGTTTTTTTATGTCAGCATAATAACATTTATCTTCAATTTATCATCGTAAAATATTGAACATTAGTCGGAAGTGACCGTCCATATACCCTGACCAACTGCCTAGGGTTGTACTTTATAAAAACAATTTGTCGTGATCTTTTTTTATTGAACTTTCGATAATTCATTGTTTTTTATGACAATGGTATATCAAAAACACGAATATTTTATTATGATTAGCATTTTTTTTAAGTAATAATTAAAAGTATTGTAGTCAAAGCCTTTTTGATAAAATGTCAAAGAGCGAAATTTGATCAAAGGACGAAAAATTTTATTCTTTAAATCCGGGGGCAATATAATAAGATTTTTAATTAACACTCAACAAGTTTTGTTACGAAATTCATCAAGCAATAAATTAAACATTTTTTTCTCTTAATTGTATTTATTCAATTATTTCTTTATCCCTATTTATATAATAAAAACAACATATTGATTCATGATATAATTTATATGCTTTTTGTATTTAGAATATCATCATTATTTAATTTTTCTTAGAATTTATAATTTTAAAATTTCGACGAAGAAAAATTCTATCTGACGTTATACGATCATACCAATCCAAACCAATTTCTGCTCCTTCTTTCACACGTACAGTGGTTATCACAAGAAATAGAACAAAAGATCGTTCCACAGTACGTAGGTAAATCATCACCGTTTTACTGTTTTTTTTTCTCTCGATCATGATAATATTTATTACTTAGCATTATTCTAATAATAGTATGTTCAGCTATTTTTGTATAACTTTAAAAAATTAAAGAATTAGAATATTTGATACAGTATTTAAATACACACAGACTGCTAAGGCTTAAATTTTATTATTTATTTCGTTTCAAAATTCATATCATATAATACTTTCAACATATTTTAACTGAGTTTTTATAAATATTTTATGGTCAAATTTATATTTGAATTTAAATAATAAATCATATTTAAAATTGAGCAGTATAATAATTTATGACGTACTATAAAATAAAATCGGACTTTTATGGATTACCAAATTATAAAACTGAATGATACATTTTTCACATTACAAATATGTTGTTGACATGCTATATATACGCAAAACGTCAGTTCAATTTTATCTTTGACATAAACATGTGATCATCATGCATGTTTAAACAGGCGTTCTAGATATGTCATACAGTTTTCATGTGAAATTTATTTTAACAAACTTTGCCATGTACAATTCTAGCCATTCTGAATGTTACTGTTTTTCAAGAGAAATAGCGATTTTTTTTTACAAGGATACACCTCTAAGAGCTTACAGTTCGCGGTGAGGTAATAAATGTTTGTATTATATTTTTGTTAAATATGGTTTTTCAAAATTTAAAACGAGAACTTAATGTACATATTGTATAACCTAAAAGTTGCAATGAATAAAATAAATTAAAAAAATATGAAGGAAGCATGGCTTTCAGAAAACTGTGAACTTTTGAAATGTCGGGCATTGCCATAAGAAACATAGGATCCTTTATATACTCAGAAATGAGTGTTGGAATGGAGAGAAAATTGAGAGAGAGTGAGAGAGAGAGAGAGAGAGAGAGAGAGAGAGAGAGAGAGAGAGAGAGAGAGAGAGAGAGAGAGAGAGAGAGAGAGAGAGAGAGAGACAGAGATCGTGCTACCGGCCTGAATACGTGTATTAAGTCACGTCTAGCTTGAGTAATATCCCGCTCATTAAACGTGCAGCAACCCTCCGCATGTTCACACCACCAATGTACAGCACATACGTCACTTTTAATACCTTTCAACCGTGAGGAAACTCAATTTTGTAACAAACCTCCTTTTATTCTTTTTTAATAATATCACCATTGTGATGTGTCAATTGCATTGCTAAGAAAAAAAAATCAAGCATTTTTAATATATTGCATACTTTACAGGAACCTGCCGCGCCATATTTTTGTGTTGCATCAGTAGCGTGTAAGGGAAAAATGAAGAGAAAATTTAATTATAAATTATATACGGCAATTATTACATTTATATCGCTACATTTGTTAAATAAATAAACCTGGCAACAAAGTCAATTTTTCTAAATTTTTATTATTTTTTTTTCGATAGTTTTTATCCTGTAAGTAGGCAACCCAACAATCGCGTGGTGCTGCCATAATATAGTAATAATTGTAAATAATTATGTATTCTTAATTAAGTTTGATATTAAATGAAATAAACTGAAATTAAAATTAATAAATTTTAATTTCAACTGTTACAAAATCCTTTAATATCTAACAAAAATCTGAGGGATTTTACACATTTGAATAAGTTTTAATTAAAATAATAAATTTTGTAATCTTTTTAATTGCTTTTTGATCTTATTGTTATTTAAAGTGCTTATAAAATCAATAAATTTCTACAATTGTCATATTTTAATGTTATTTATAAGGGAGTTTTACATTAAATAAATTAAAATTCTGTACAAGTACATTCAAATATATCATAATAGTAAACATCAACAATATGGACGAATATAAAATAAAACACATTTCTCTTTTTATTGATTTTTTAACAGAAAAGCACAAAAAAAAGCACTAGTATAGCCAGCTGAAGAAAAACATGTCCACCATTCGTCTTCACTTACCGACCGTTCTGAATGAAGTTTTCTAGGTTTCCTCATTAAAAGTGAAGCAAATAGATACATGGCTGCCTTGGTTTGACAGGAGATTCTAAGTTTTTAACATTAATTAAATTCTGAATCACACGAAGAACCAAAATAATTGATCAAATGTTAATAAAAAAGAAACTAATTTTTCCAGATTTTTTTAACTGCCGGATTATAAAATATATTCTTGTCAAATTTAATAATTCTGCGGGTTTAAAAATTCTGAGAAAACTCAAGTTTTTTAAAAAGACTATATAGATGTTGTAAGTCTACTTCAAGTTAAGAAAAAGATCCTTCGATGAATTTTTTCTAATGTTAAATTTATAAATTCTCAGGTTAAGACTTAAAAGAGATTGTTTGCAAGTTTATAACATTGTAAATATTAATTATTAATTAACCAAGATGTTATTGTATATAAATGTGGTGTTTGATACCATCTTAAAATATGAATGCTTTGAAAATTTAAAATATAAAACTTTTACAAAAGTTTTTCAAAGTAAAAAGTTAAAATCTGAGATTCCTAAAAAGTAAAAGCAATATTTTGAAAGCTTTTTCAAAGTATTAGAAATTTATTAAAGAAAAAAAAAAAACCCTTAAATTTTTTATGTTCTCAGTGAAATGTACTAAAAATTTACTGCTGGGTTTTGAAAATCCTAACATATCCATTTCAAAAGTTACAAGTATTTTTTATCATGGTAGTTAGTACTACTTTATTTTCCTTTGTTATTTTTTATATAAAATTATTTTAGAGTGAAACGGAAATGAAACTCGATCTTTAAAACTTTATATATTTTACAGGGGCATCATTTGTAACGTAATATCTTTAATTTTCCATGTACATGACAAAGTTTTGTAATGTTTTGTTTTCTATTATCGTAATATTATACCGACTCTCAAGATTTAAGATAATGAAAAAAAAGTTAAGATTTTTTCGCTTCAATTTCCGTTTACGCGTTAAAAGATTAGATAAAAATGTCCAAGTTAAAATAAATTTCATCTTTTCTTCGCTATTAAACTCTCGTCTCGTCTTTTCTCTTCTTATTTTGCACCATTTTAGAGGAAAAAACACAATATTACGTATTTTTTCATCTTCTTGAACATAAAATGTTAAAAATATTGTCTTCATTTTATCCTCACTTTGAGCGAAGAGGAAATAAGATGTGTTTTAGAGGTAAAAAGATTGTGTTGAAGACGTTCAACTATAGGATGCAGTCAGAAAAGCGCAATTTCTATATAGGTGTCTAATTTTGACATAATTAACTTTCTTTCAATTCTGAAATTTTAATTCTTTGAAAGGATTGAAAAATCAATATGAAAAGTTTCATTGTTTGAAAGATATTGATACGCCAATTTGCATAAATAAATATGTTGATGGAGGCGTCAAATTTTGTGAAAACTTTTGTTATTGACAGGTGAACTTCATTCAACAATGTTATATGGATATATTGAGTTCTCTCTCTCTCTCTCTCTCTCTCTCTCTCTCTCTCTCTCTCTCTCTCTCTCTCTCTCTCTCTCTCTCGTTCCAATCATTTCTTTTTTTAACTCTTTCATATCATTGTAAAATAATGTGAATATATCACATAAATATATTTTTATAAAAAAAAAAAAAAACGTCAAAAAATTAACAAACTTTATATGACAATAAATTGAAAATTATTACAAATGGATAATCTATGTATATATATATAATATTTTATAAGTTAAATATATTTCCATGTAAAATAGCTTTATAAAAAATAATAAATCTCCACGGGGTGTTGAATTTTTTTTATAACTAAACGTGTGAAATCCCAAAAGAATAAATAAAAAGCTTTCAGTGGTATGTAAAAACTATGTATTTTCATTATTTTTTATACAAAGTTAAAATAAAAGTGGGAAAGATATTCCCAAAGTAACTTTTTAGTCAAAATTCGGAACAATTTAGCTATAATAGCAGTTAATTTAGAACAGCTGGAAAATAAAATTAGCTAAAGTTATATCTTATTGGAAGAGGCTTCAAGTCAGCTGATTTTTCATCGTCCTATCTAAACCTATGTAAAAAAAAAAAACATTAATTTGTGTTTTCATTATGAATAATATTTTTTAGGGAAAATTCTTTAACGGAACGTTGGTCCAAACTGAACAATAAAGTCGATAAACTAAGATTTAGATTTTTTGTTTTTTATAACCGAGAAAAGTTAAAAAACAATTTGCTTAAATTTCAAGTTTCAAGGTTAAGTTAATTCATCTAACAAATCGGGAGTTTTCTTTTCAAAATATGTAACAAAAAATATCCATGTAGGTTGTCCATAGCGACTGCAAAGTGAGTCATCAGAGCCGCTTTATTACTGCGGTGATTGTCGGAACTAAAATAATTTATGTTCTAAAATATAATAATAATTTAAATTTCAGTCCCTCTCTCTCCATGTTCATACAAAACGGAACCAAGGGTCGGTTCTTTTGATAAATAGCCGGGATTAGAGCAGGAAACGGAAAGTGCTTCAATTCCTTCCTCGCCATTTCTACATTATTTTTATTTTAAAATAGCTCTAAAATTATAATAAAGACTTCGTATTATTAAATGATATTAACATTTATTGATTTATAAAATACAATATTGTTCTTTAGTCTATATATGAAGGATTTTATTACTTAAGGAATTTATAGTGAAATAGGGACAAAGAGAGAGAGAGAGAGAGAGAGAGAGAGAGAGAGAGAGAGAGAGAGAGAGAGAGAGAGAGAGAGAGAGAGAGAGAGAGAGAGAGAGAGAGAGAGAGAGAGAGAGAGAGAGAAATCATATAATAAGGAAGCAGATATATTTTTTGTTTTCATTGTTTTCTCTAAAACCCTTTTCGTAGCGCAGCATGCAGACACTAAAAAGCTACTTTATTGAAAATGAAATAAGTTGTTCAATAAATGCTTCGTTCTTAGCACACAATGAGATATATAAAACAAAGAAAGAAAATTACTCGTAATAAATTTTATTTTTTTAAGTTACACCCTTGTGTATTTTATTTTTTAAATAGAAGACGTGGTAAAAATAAAATAAAAAGGGTAGATAAAATTTATATTTTTGTTGTTATTTTTTATTCAAAATAAAAATGTATTTTGTTATGATGATATTTTTATGTAAAAAGATTTTTTTTATTCCAATTCTCAAGGGGTAAAAACAAAAGTTGTTGTTAGGGCCTTTTTAAGTTAAATATGAAAGTTCATATTATATAATAAAAATGATAATTCAGATAGACATTCTTGATTAGGATAAAAGTTAAGTACATGACTTAAAGATTATTTTATTATATTGACTTATTTATGTACAGTCCTAGGCAGAAGATATTGGCTTTCAGGCTGTTTTCATTGCTTTAGGAATGTACTTTATAAATTATAAAAATAATTTATAACCTTTTTTCAAATGCTGTGAAGTTTGTTTAGGCATAAAATATAAACAAACTGCATGATTTTTTTTACATGCTTATGTAGAAGAGCTCGAGTTATGATTTGTCAAATTTAACCATCAAAATCGAAGGAAAGGACGCTGTGACGTCATAGTCATGTAGCTTGTTAAACATTTGCATGACTATGACGTCACAGAATTTTGCAACACGATTTTACGGATGTTAGAGGGTTCAAAAAATCACGAAAGTGTTTGAGATTTTTTTTTTAAATTATCTATATAATTTTAGATAGATTTGTACGGAATGACGTCAAGCAATAATGAAGGAGGTACTGACTTTGTTAATAAATGGTGTATTAGCGTTCACAGCGCTACCGTCCCTAGACTTCATGAAGTGATTTAATTTCTGATCGTAAAGGTGCATTTCCATAGAGCGATGTCAAGCAAAACTTGGTGGGGCGAGAAAAGCGCACTTGCTTCAATATTCTATTGCGGCCATCTTGGCGATAAAACAGCTTTCCGCAAGGCGAGGAAATCCTGAGCGATGGAAAACATAGAAGTGTCTGGGTGTAAAGCGTACTCACCGTTTCTCGATTCCGCATGCTCTTCTCGAGTACGGCCTCCAGCCAGGCCCATTGACCGGCAGGATCGTCATCTCCTCCCGGTGCAGATGACGCCGCGGCCTCGGGGTGTCGTCCACCGTTGTTACCGCCCCTCCGCGAGTACAGATTCGTGTTGAGAGCCACGAGGCGAAGTTTGCGAACTTTCTGCTCGATCGTGTAGTACCCGCCTGTAACAAAAAGACATGTGGTTGAAAAATTACGTCTTCAACTCATCATTTAAACGTCTAAATCTAATCTTTTTACCTCTAAAACACATCTTATTTCCTCCTTGCTCAAAGTGAGGGTGAAATATTTCTAAAATTTTATGCTCAAGAAAAGGAAAAGAGACATAATCTCGTATTTTTCCCTATAAAATGGTGCAAAATACGAGGAAATTAGACGAGAGGAGAGCTTAATAGCGAAGAAAATATGAAATTTATTTCTCCAAAGTGATGAATTTACTTGAGAATATTTTAATGAATATGCTACACTCGATCATTCCAATATAAAACAGGATAAAGTTACCATGTTAATTTATTTTAATGACTATAAAAATATTTTAATTTAATATAAATTACGAATTCTTGATAAAATATTATTGGAGATATAGTTAATTTATGACGATCCTACACTCTATCGTTCCTAAATCAGGTTATATAAAGTTACCATGGTTAGATGAAGTCAGAGATTGCTATGAGAAATGAACTGTGCTCCCCTTGTGGAGTGTTTTAAAGAGCGACGTGTCCATCTGAAAAGGGGCCATAGTCAAGTGATTTTGGAAGTGTTTTACTTTTACAACCCAATTTCATTTTTACTGTGTAATTGGTAATATCCATTTTATATTTAAATTGGTAATGATGTACACTGAAAAATATTTGCTGTAAAAAATATAGTTTATTTTTTTCAAAACCAATAGTAGAATAATATTATTTTAATTCTTTGTATACAGATTTAAATTTAAAAGAAAAAATACTATAGGAAGCTGTTATATTCATTTATGCTCCAAAATTAAGCGTTTTGTTTCTGACATTATAAAGCAGAAATGAATATATGACAATACTTAATACTGTTAAGCCGGTATTACACGATATAATTCTGCATATAATTTTTCCTTACAAGAAAATGTCATCGCAATACAAAGAAATGGAGTTATAGGGAGTTGTCTTGTCAAGGAAAAATTGTATTATGCAAAAATGTATCGTGTAATACCGGCTTTATAGTATTATTTTCTTGCAATTGCAAGTTGTCATATATATGTATGCTGTACGTATTTGTACTTGGGTGAATGAAAAAATAAATAAATAAATTGCAATTTTTAAGGTACTTTTATTTTTTAATTTCATTTTTACTGAAAAAAAAGTGTCCCATCCATATCTTACACGTTCTTTAAGCTATTAATAATTTGTGGCGTGCATATGAAGTATTTTATTTTTTCAGTGTAAGATAAAATATTGGATTTTTTTTTCACATTATATGAGTAATGTATATATTACCATACGGTGACAGATTTAAAATTATTACATCGCGCTATAAGAATATTGATTTAATTTAATTAGGTGTTAAGAAGAATGTCAACGTCAAAATGTCATATTTTTTATTAAAAAATAAAATATTATAATAATATAGTTCATAATATTCAACCCATGTAGTAGAATTTTTCTTTTAAATTCCTGTCTTAAGAAAATTTAATAGACATGCAAAATTATCATAAATCATTATAAGTAGAGTTACTTATAAAAAGTGGGACCGAGTTTAAATAAATGTTATCTTTTCTTTGCTATTAAGCTCTCCTTTCATCTACTTTTTTTCTTATTTTGCACCATTTTAGAGTGAAAAAAGACGAGATTACGTCTATTTCCCTCTTCTTGAACATAAATGTTGGAAATATTGTCTCCATTTCATCCTCACTTTGAGCGAAGAGGAAATAAGATGTGTTTTAGAGTAAAAAAGATTTGGTTTAGACGTGTAAAGGATGAGTTGGAGACGTAATTTTCCAACTAGGGTACATACATAAAATATTACGTGTATTTAAGCAGAACTTTGAAAGATAGTAATATTTAACATAGAAAATATGACATGACATTATAATTAGATTTACGACAGTATACTTTTTAGTAATAAAACAAAATTACTTAAATACAAGTATATTATAATTTGATGAACGTTGATATCGATATATTTTCAGAATCGATTCGACATTCTACTTGAAAGCGTCAAGAAAATATAATACATATGCGTGTTGCACGATACTGATGTCTATTTTAGAGTGTACCAACTAAATTACATACAAGAATAGTTCTTCAACCGCAAATCTGAAGCTTGTTAGGCATTTTCTTTCATAAGTCACAATTGTAGTCAAAATTTACTTTTTATCATTACCTATATCTATTTGAATGTAATACACAAATTACATGATTAGAACCTCATTTATATTAGCTTCTGTTAAATATTGGCTATATAGGAAGAGGAAACAACATAATTTTAATTTCTTTCCATTGCTAAATCAGCAGTTGAATTTATTATATAAATAATGATATTAAATTTATACCATAATATTTATTGTAATAAAATTAAAAATTCAACTCAATAATTTAAATTTAAACATTAAATATTTAACAAATAAAACATAAATATATTTTTTTAATGTTATCAAAATCATGCATGTAATTTACATTTTTTTTTATTTAGTATTCCATTATGAAAATATATTATCAGTTAAAAAGTTTATCAGTATTATAATATAAAGTACAGTCACTTTCAGAATACAAATTTTTCATTAAAAGTTATAAAATATACTCGCTTCGTGTCGATGGGTAGATTGCACGTTACATAATGTTAAAAGGGTGATTCTTACACAGCGTTTAGACGATGAATTTTATATGGAAATTGCTTCTCAAACCTCGGATTTCCGGAATAAAAAGAATATATTACCATATCTGTGAGAGAACTGACAAATGAGATAAAAATTGTAATATTTTACTGAGAGATGAATTAATATAAAACTATTAAATGTTTTATTTCAACTAAAAAGAAAAGGAGTTATATAATAGTGTAGTCAAAGTATAGTATAAGTGCGATTCACAAAGAAGTTAGCCAGGTTTTTAACCTTGTTTAACTAAGGTGATTTAACACGTAAAACAGGTATAGTTAAACGTGGTTAAGCTAAACGTGGTTAGAAACCTGGCTAACTTCTTCGTAAATCGCACTCAATGTACTTTAATTAAATTCTACTCAAATTTCATGAGTTTTGATAGAAATATATTTATAGTCTTAATTAAAATTTTTTATTCAAATTTTAAAAGTACTATCTATATTAATAATAAAAAGTATAAATTTTTTGTACAGTAGTCCGTCATTCATTTTTAATTACTAATATTTAATGGCCAGTAATCAGTGTTAAAAAAATCATGTATATATGTAAAAAGTAAATAAATAAATAAATAAATAAATAAATAAATAAATAAATAAATAAATAAATAAATAAATAAATAAATAAATAAAAAAAAATAGTTGCAATGGTCCAAAAACTGTCATAAAAAGTTTTAAGAAAATTTTCGATTGTATAAATAAAAAAAATATAACTCAAAACAACATGTATAATTAAAAAGTGTTTGTTTTTAATACATTTTTTTTACTTTTTTTTTAAGTTTTAGCATTGCAAAATTATAATTTCACACAATTTCTCTAATCAAAATTTCTCCCCTGCAAATATAATATCTAACATTTGAATGCTAGTCAGAAATAGTTACAGAACAATTTACAAGTTATATCACACAGTCTCCAGATTCTTATGTTCCAGAAAACTCCAGTTCATGATTTCTCCGTGGGTTTGGCCTACACCATAACTACTGTTGGTCGCCTTGCATAACCTTTTTTATTAAATGATATTGAAAATAATCATGATATACAAACATAAAAGTAAATTTGCTTGAATTGTCAATGTTATTTCCATGGAACATGCAAGGTAAAGAAAAGGTACAAACAATAACAACAAATATTGCAACATTACACAAACTCCCTGTAATATTGCTTTTAGTTATATCAAATAAAACTTTATGTGTTTTTGTGTATAAATAAAAATGTTTATTTTAAATTTGGTTTACAAAATATACAATAATAAATTTTGGAAATATATAATAATACTTCATATTTTTGTTTCATTTATTGTTAAAAAATGAAAATTTGTAGCAGGCTTAAAATTGTGCTTATCTGCTATTTTTATATGCATATATACAGTATAATACAGTATTTTTCTTTTGTTAGCATTTTTATATTCTATTTTTGTTTGTTTTTATCGCTATAAGGCAAATTGTATTTTAGATTTCGATCTTTTAATAAAAAAAAATGTCTGATTTTTTTTTACATGTTTACATAATTCTATAATGTTATTTATTTTATTTATTTAAAAATTTAATATTGACAGAGTGGTTTATAATACAATGACTTACTTTACTATATTATAGTATTTTACTAATAATTTTATCAACATTCATATCTGCTATGTCTCTGAAAATGTTTTGCCTACACAATCGTGACGTCATATTATTTTATGACGTATGACGAAATACCTGTATAGGCTGGAGTTCTAATAGTGTATATTATGACTACCTCGGTTAAGAAGAAACCCCTAAAATCCTAAATAAGCTAAAGAATTCTTATGTAAGATCCACAAACAGCAAGTCTGATGTCAGAAGGCACCAAATTTGAGTTCAACAAAATAATGAATTTAATGGCAGCCATTTTGAAAGAAATGCCTGAAAGTTATGTTAATTTCTTTGCACAAAAGTTGAGTTGGTTGCATAAGCTGTAGGCTGAATGCCAAAAAATGTGTTTCAAAATGATTATTATATATATATATATATATATATATATATATATATATATATATATATATATATATATATGAACATATATTTTTATATGACTGTTTGGCTATAAAGTCTTATGTACTTAAGCCCAAACTTAATGTACTGTACTTTGATATTTTCTAATAAAAGCCTTTTTTAATTGAAAATTGAATTGAATTAATAAATTTGAAGCAATGTTAATAATATTACCACAATTTAATTTATTTCTGTCCTCGCTTGCGTAAATATTAAATTCAAAACATTAATAATAGAAATATTTGCCACCACGAGCTATTGTTGCAAATTATAAACATACATGCATAATATAATGTCTGTATTTGCTTAAAAATGTGCGGTAACTTAGAATTTAAGCGGATGCAATAAATACATCAAATATTTAATCAACATTAATTAATTTTGAATTATATATTTTAGTCAACCCAGAATTGGATGTTATATATTATGTTTTACTTAATTTTACCAAAGAAATTAAATACTAGCAATTATTTCCTGTGTTCAATTATAAAAGTAAAATAATCTTTTTTAAAATTTCACAAGCTCATATATATAATATATAATGTAAAAAAGTCCTTCTCAAAATTACATGCGACTGAGGGAAATGTGGAAACCGTTACGTATGACACCTCTTATTCCCAATGGGCTCTGAGAATGCCCCCAAAGACAGGAGAACGAATAAAACAATAATTTACCCTTGGGTGGGGGAAAATTTTGCTAACAGAATTTCACTGTAATTTTTGATATAATTGACTGCAAAGCTGGTTTTATGAGCATCAATTTTGAGCAAACCCAACATTGTCTCGCGTTGAACAGGGTAGTGCCACGACATTGTTGGGTTGCCTACTTACAGGATAACGCTCAGCTGTTTACCTCCCCTCCCCTACTGTTGTCAAACCGTACGCTCTAAAGCATTGAAAAAAAAAATAATAAAAAATTTAGAAAAATTGACATATTGTTGCCAGGTATAATTATTTAAGGACACAAAAATGTATAGTTTTGCATTCTTTATAAACTAGCAGATAATATTGAAACGATATAAATGTAATAATTGCCGTCTATAAATTATAATTAATTTTTTTTTCTCCCTTACACGCTGCTGATGCAACACAACAAAATGGTTCCTGTAAAGTATGCAATATGAGTTGCAATGACATCACGTGGGCCTGCTCTATAGATTTGCGTCATATGTCTTTTTATCTATCTTGCTTTCATATTACAATGTCTGGCTGGTCCAGATATTGCAGCGATGAAATATTGAATTTTTTTTGTGTTAAATAAAAAATGTAATGTAAATGTACCACCTAATATTTATCGTGACAAAAATATATCACAATCGTCATTACATAAGTACAGTCACTAGCAGGTAAAGTGAACCTTTGTTCTTTAAATTTCCTACTTCTAGTTTATCACAGTTCTCTATGCATTTTCACTTTATCAACGATGGCTGCTTGATTGGTGACATCGATAAGAGTGCGAACATTCTTAGAGCACTGTGTCAAAGTCTTCTGCTCGCAATGGAAACCATTGTTTATAATGCCTGTCGCATGTAGCCTTTTTCATTGTTAAACATGGAACGACGTAGTGCCTAATTTTGCCACCAGAGCAGAGAACGTAATGACATTGTTGGCGCTAGTTAACCGTTTCAACTTCATAATTAACGGTCATTTTCCATAAGTTAACATGTAAATCAACAACTGTCCCATGTTTTTCCATTCACGCGACAGACATTACACAACAATACTTTGTTTACTAACAACGAGCAGAAGAATTTGAGCTAGAAGGAGGGACCTAGACTCTTGTTGAAAAATTACGTCTTCAACTCATCCTTTACACGTCTAAACGTAATCTTTTTACCTCTAAAACACATCTTATTTCCTCTTCGCTCAAAGTGAGGATGAAATGAAGGCAATATTTCTAACATTTTATGCTCAAGAAGAGGAAAAAATACGTAATCTCGTCTTTTCCCCTCTTTTTTTTTCTTCTAAAATGGTGCAAAATAAGAGGACAAAAGACAAGAGTAGAGCTTAATAGCGAAGAAAAAATTATATTTGTTTTAACATGGGAAATTTAAACTTTATACCTTGACAACAAAGAACCATTGTTGGCTCATTTTATGTGCTATTGACTGTACATACATTCACATGTTGAATAATATATTTATGTTGAATATATGGTTATTATTATAAAATCATTTTTATTTCAATATATAACTTTTCTCTTTAAAAAAAAACAAAACACATTTTATATTTCATACGTGACAAGAATATTTATTTTCAATTGTTCCGTAAATTTTTTTTACATGAAATTTTTCAATAAATTTCACTATTATTATATTAAAATGGAATTTACGTTGTTATAAAAAAAATATTCATAACTCAACTAAACGTTTAAATTTGTTTATTAAATTATATTTTAATATTCTTTTATAGTGTTCAGAATTTAATTAAGTTTTAAAAATAGTTTTTTTTCCTAAACAAATTACGAGTTGTAATAAATTCTTAAAATTAATATTAAATTTTTTTAAAAGATACATTAACAAATTAATATAAGTGTTAGAATCAAATGAAATTGAAGCTCTGAGAATATCATGATTTTTACACACCCACTCGTGTATCCGGGAGGTGATTTATGATTTTCTCCATCATTTGCCGACCATCCTGACTGAGGTTTCTACGGTTCCCTCAGTCTCAAACCAGGTGAATGTTGTAATGGATTGTTATAGGCTATAGTGGCCATCCCAAGACTTCTAATATTTCTAAACAATATGAAAGGTTTAGTTCAAAAAGAGTTGAGAGAAGTTAAATTCAGTCACTATTGGTAGCATGAAGTATTCAGTTATGAAAAAAAGTTAAGAAATTTTCAAAACATATTAATTATTTAACACAGAAATGGACAACCTACACAAAAAAATGTTATTGCAGAAATGAATAGAGGGTACCAAATTATACTACTCAGATTTTATTTTTAGTACCGGAACTATTTTTAAATAATTATTGAAAGTTCTGTAAGTTAAGTTAGCACCCCTGAATTCTTAATGAGAAGGATTAGGCCTAGACGCCTCCAGGGGGCGTGGCCGCACTTTCAATAATTATTTAAAAATAATTCTGGGACTCATAAAATCTGAAAAAAATCAGAGTAGCATAATTTGGTACCCTCTATTCATTTCTGAAATAAAAAAATTCTTATGCAGAAGTTAAATGGGGGAACGTGGAAACTTGAGTCAGGATGGTCGGTAATTCCGAATGTACCAAATTCATAACACGACGACTATAAAAAATGAGCTCTTTTTAGTTATAATCTATGTCAGAATGATATATTAACATTATTATATATTCATATTATAATAAAATAGTAAGAATTCTTAGTTGAAGATATAAAACAGTATAATCAAGGATCTCATAAATATAATTTACAAGTCAACGTTATATATTTTATAACGTACAAATGAACATGTTAATTTTATATTTCTCGAACTCAGAACTTTACAAAGAATAATTTTAAAGAAAAAAAAAAGGTCATTAATCATTTTCCTTTTATTATGATTAAAATTCTTGGCGATTTTTCTTAAGACTTTTCTCCCTATTAAGATGCGTACAAGTTTTAATACCTTCTTTCTCTCTCTTGTTCTAGAATGCTATGAGTTTTGTGATATGCATATTAAATACAAACAAGAAAGGAAGAAAATTAAAGCTTTCAAAAGAAATGACTAAAGAATTATTATTGTAATCATGATCATCATAATGATAGCCCATTCTTTATTTTTTTTCTTGAAGTACTAAAAATAAATCATGCAACCTTGTAGTATAATGTTATACATAAAAAAAGTACAGTATAATAATTTATATAAGAAAGTTGATTATACGTGAAAGTAATTAAGAAAAATGTAACAAACTTTTTTTTTAGTACCTTTCATGTCTTGAATTTGTTTTCTTACTTCATTTACAATGCAAGAAAGGTATTTTTTTATATGTATAAAGTTGAAGAAAAACAAAACATGTTTTTCAGTAAGGGAAATAAAAATTACGTGTACACATTTGTCACCCTGCTTGTCGAGACAAGAAGAAAGGAAATGTTAAAACAATAAAAAAATATTTTGTCATGGAATAACTCACGTTACTATTTCAACAACTTTTTAACGAAATGTTTTTTTAATGAAAAAACAAATATACCTTCAAATAATTTATTTACTATTTTAAACGTTATAAAGTACGTATTTAAAAAAATGACTGTTTTTATGTGTTTGACATAAAAAATACATCAAGCTTTTACTTCTTATATAAGATTTTAATTAAATTTGATTTTAATTAAACAAGGATTTAACATTAAATTTTAATGTACTATAGTATGTAAAGATTTTAATCAAAATGAGTTATTTTTTATTACATTATAGTTTATTATATGAAAAAAGAGGTTGGTTTTCATTTCAATTTACATTAAAATTTCAATTGTACTTAATAATATCCTAAATTAAATGTGCTTTTAAAAGTTATTTCAATTTAAGGCTTAACCTGAGAAATTTGGACGAAAAATTCGCTACAACAGATTTTCTTCAAATTAATTTGGTGGACTCACAACAATCGTCAAATTAGCTCTGAATTTTTTCGGAATTTTTTAACCGTTGGTTTAATTATAATTAATTTATTTAAATGAGAATTTTGTATCATTCCAATGTTAAATTTGTTAATTAGCATTGCAAAAAAACTATACAACAGATTCTTTTACTTTTTTTTTTACTAAAACCTAATTTTTTAGACTATTTTTCTGAATTGTTTTCATATATTTTGAACCGTGGCGATGATCGTTTCCTATATGTGATTAGAAATGTGGCAACGTTCTCAAGGACTGTTGTCACCACCCCCTCCTAAAAATTTAAGCTCATTCCAATGCAAACAGTGTTGCCACTATAGCCACGCCTCTTGACCTTGACAGACAAATTCTCAGGTTATACCTTAATTTGAAACGTAGAAGCAGCAAAAATAAACTGTTAAATTAACAGAGAAAGAAAATACAAGTGTTTGAGAAAATTTTTACTTTATTTTTTTAAGTACATTTTCTGTAGACCAAATCAAATTAAAATATAAACTCGCATTTTAAGTCAGTAAAATTTAAAATATGTGCGTTGTTTAGAATTTAAAAAGGGCTTATTATAAATTTTTATCTCTTTGATTTTTATAAAGCATATTTTATTATTTTACGTAATTAAAATTGCATAAGTTTTATAAAATATCTAATATTCTTTTCATATATACTTTTACAATTTTTTTTTTGTCAAACCTAATTTATTTTGTATTAAGGGTAAGGTAACGCCACCAATGTTAAAAAAAATCCCTCTCACAAAAATTCTGAAAAAAATTTAAAATGTTCTCCTCTATACCCCCTATCAGTACCTAAAATATCAGGTATACAAATACGATCTAGTTTTTGAGTTATGAATTTTTAAAGTTGACTACTTTAACATGGAGAAATGAAACTCCCATGTTAAATTGGTCAACTTTAAAAATTCATAACTCAAAAACTAGATCGTATTTGTATACCTGATATTTTAGCTACTGATAGGGGGTGTAGAGGAGAACATTTTAATTTTTTTTCAGAATTTTTGTGAGAGGGATTTTTTTTAACATTGGTGGCGTTACCTTACCCTTAACGATAATAGTATATTTTTTTATTTGTGGATTTGCACAAATTGGAAGGATTAAACGTTCCAATCAGCGTAAAAAAATGTTGGTTTTATATTTTTTAACGAGGGGTATCTTCTACATTTTTTATTTTTTAAATGCATCATTAGCTGAGTTTGCCTCCAAATATTGATAATTATTTCGAGCTTCATTTTTTCAATAAAATATACAAGAATTTCATAGTAGATAATTAATGAGATATCAAATAAATCACTAACGAGTTGAAAAAAATTTAATTGGCTGCTGAAAAATAGTATTGATAAATTGCCTTACAGTTGAAAAATTACGTCTTCAACTCATCCTCCACACGTCTAAATCTAATCTTTTTACCTCTAAAACGCATCTTATTTCTTCTTCGCTCAGAGTAAAAATGAAATGGAGAAAATATTTCTAACATTTTATGCTCAAAAAGAGGAAAAAATACGTAATCTCGTCTTTTTCCCTCTTTTTTTCCTCTATAAAATGGTGCAAAAGAAGAAGAAATTAGACGAGAGGAGAGCTTAATAACGAATAAAAGATGAAATTTATTTCAACTCGGGTAACTCCAAAATATTTAACTCCAATTTTCCTATCATACTTTTCTTTTATATACAAATTTTGTGAACGATTTGTATTTTTTTATATTATTGGTTATTTATGTTTTTTTGTTCGTTTATATGCGTATATTTTATTATTGAGTCGCTACAAAGAAAGCATCAAGACGATGATTTCAACACATTTCTTTGTTGTTATTCTCAAATCAAACTACCCGTAACAAAAAACTTTATTACTTTTTTCTTGTCATAATATAATGAAGATGCTTCAAATTAACTTTAAAATATAAAACTTGTACCCCGACAGAATATAAAACACATTGGAAAATTTTACACAGTAAAATAATTTGCGTTATAAAATAAATTCGATGAAATAATACGTAATTTACAAACAAGAAACACAGTATTATTGTTATTGTCCGGTGAAGTGAAAAACATGGGACACCCGAATTGAAATAATTTTCATCTTTACTTCGCTATTAAGCTCTCTTCTCGTCTTTTCTTCTCTTATTTTGCACCATTTTAGATGAAAAAAGAGTGGAAAAGACGAGATTACGTATTTTTCCTCTTCTTGAGCATAAAATGTTATAAATATTGTTTTCATTTCATCCTCACTTTGAGCGAAGAGGAAATAAGATGTGTTTTAGAGGTAAAAAGATTAAGTTTAGACGTGTAAAGGATGAGTTGAAGACATGAATACCTGCACCTGTTTTACGTGTTAAATCACCTAGTTAAACGTGGATAAGCTAAACGTGGTTAGAAATCTGGATAACTGCTTCGTGAATCGCACCCTTATTATTTTTAATTTAGTTATCAATACTTTTCCAGGTTGAAAATTTTATTTTCAACTCATTTAAACCTAATATTATTTCGTCTTTTTTACCTCAAACATAATTACATATAAAATTTTTAACAATATTTCCTGTTCATCTTTGTTTCAGAGAGATCGTTGTACTGGACACACCGTATCAGTTTTACCAACCCCCTGGTTTGTGTCACGATGTAAGGGCGTTCAACTATCCCTGCTGCCATTAAGTACAACAATACTGTCATCCTGAGAGACCTTTGCATTATGTAGGGGACGTCAATTGTTGATAAGTAGAGTCCGTATATCTGTTGCTACAACTTTTAGCATGCAAAATGGAATTTTTTTATTGGTCATTTAGTTATATAGATCAACCAATAAGGTTATTTTGATACAAGTTATTATAAAGAATAATTCTTCAAGACCATTATTATATCTTTAAATTTTATCTTAATTTACAATAAACCTCAATTTAATTGTTCTTAACTTGTTAGTCTATGTAAGAATGTTAACTCAAAAAAGACAATTTTTTATCATAGGACAATGGTGAAACTTAAATTATGTGTGTGGGGGAGTATTTTCAAAATAGTTTTAATATTAAGATATTTTCCAATTTTTTTAATATTATAATTTATATTTCACATTTCTTTCTCATCTGAGAACAATGGGTGCGATTCACGAAGCAGTTAGCCAGGTTTCTAACCACGTTTCGCTTAAACGTGGTTAAGCCAAACGTGGTTAGAAACCTGGCTAACTGCTTCGTGAATCACACCCAATGTATTTAGTTCAAATATTTTGATTACTACTGAATGACATGGTATCTCTAGAGATGGTGTATCCTACTTTAACATTAAAATTATGATTTGTTTATTCGTCATATTTTAATATAAACATCTTTTAACACTTTTCTAAAATCCCCTGAGATTTATATTTCTTTGTTTGACATAAAGATACCTTAGAATAAAGTTGCCCTATTTCAACTCAAAAGAACTTTAACTTATCTCACTTTTTACTATAACATATAACGTCGTTTATAAATTATTTCTAAGGCATTTTATAAAATCTAGAGCGACGTCTTGAAGAGTCTTTGTCATTTAAAAACAATTTTACACCTCGTGCTAAAGTAATTTTTTCCTTCCTTATAAAATATATAAACATGTATTATAATAATTATACCATTGTTCAAGGTGTAATATTATATAATTTTAATGAACTTTAATTTAAAAAGTGCACTCTCGCAAGATGCATTATAATTCACATTTATTTTTAAATGTAATTATTATAATGAATAAGAAGAGCAAATAATATAAACATTTTTTCGTTTTATCAGACTATTATTAAGTACTACGTACTATTATACTGTATACGTATACCAACTGCTCACGAACTTTAAAACCCCCGAAACTTCAGAATTCCCATCTTCAGCGTTTTGTGGGCTCGTTCATAAAAAGGGCGGCCACAGCCTTGCACTCCATCCCGACATTTACCTGCGACTGAAGGAAACGTGGAAACCTCAGCCAGGATGGACGCCACAGCTTTTATAATAAACCGGAAGTACAATGGTAAGCCAGGTGAACCAAATAGTGGAAAAAACGAAACGATTTACCCCTGGGTGGGAAATGTATTTTTTACAGAAAACATTGTCACCCATCCAACTGCTAACCACGCTCAGCGTTGCTTGACTTCGGTGATATGACGAGACCCGGTCAAGCGCACAGCGCCACACCTCTCACTTGGTATTGAACGCATCAACATTTTATTAAAATTTATAAGTCTAATTTTGTTGCCTCAAAATTTCTCAAAAACTGAAATTAAAAATATTTTTTTCTGGAATTTGATAAAAAGGTGAGATTTATTAACTTAGATAAATACGCTTGCATGAATTTTACATTAACACACAGACTGAATTAATTGAAGAAATATTTGAAATATTTTAAAACCTGTTTCATGTTTAAGTATTATAAAGTTTTATTAAAACACACTAACGACACGCAACCCAGAAACGTGATATTTTATTATAAATTTGATAAGGGGTTTTACAATAAATTTCCCATGTTTAAACAAAGAACATTCGGATTCAAATAATGTGTTTATTGTTCTCATATTTCAACGGTTTTGTAGAAAAATGTTTCCTTAAATTATTTAGATAACAAGCTTTTATATTTCTAAGAAATAAATTATTTGTAAAATATTGATTTTAGGAATTTTGATTTCTTATTATTAAATTTAATAATGAAATTCCTGTTGCGTGTACATTTTATAATTCTCTCAATAAATTATTTTATCAAACCAACATATAAAATATAATGCAAATCATGAAATCAAATAAAATAATTTTAGATAAAAATTTTTTACTGCAATTTAGAACACTATTTTTTCAAATGTCATATTTTTAAATATTTTATTAAAATCACTTTCTATTTTTTTATGATAAATTATTATAATATTGTGTAGGTAACTGCAAAATGCATAGCAAAATCTTCCATTTCGTACGTATAATTAAAATGTCCTATTATTATATTATCTAGATCATTATAATTATGCAATACTGAAATACATAAATTTAAAAACTTTGCAATTAAATAATAGAAAATAAAATAAAATCATTCTTTAAACAAAAATTAATTGTATTGGTTTTGTTTGAAATAGGAAATATAATTATTATATGAAAATAACACAGCATCATTATTTCAAAATAAATTTTTAAAGGAATCAAATTAAAGAAAATATTATGTATGTCAACCGTATACAATTCAGTTTAAAGAATCATTCATAAAAATAAGCACAGGAAGCCTGTATTACAAGATACAATTTTTCTTTACAAGAAAATTTCATCTCCATACAAACAAATGGAGTTCAAATTTTTTTTCTAATATAAGGAACAGTTAGAAAAATGATATCGTGTAATACTAGTTGTACAAATTTCTATATAAAAAAAAGAAGATGCTGCATATGAAAATTCCTCATCATTAATAATATAAAATAATGAGAACTCACAGACATA
Organism: Siphlonurus alternatus; assembly: GCA_949825025.1. Classification (NCBI taxonomy): domain Eukaryota; kingdom Metazoa; phylum Arthropoda; class Insecta; order Ephemeroptera; family Siphlonuridae; genus Siphlonurus; species Siphlonurus alternatus. The sequence goes on from OX463786.1 coordinate 22,003,920, forward strand.
TCGTTGCCATTTGTTCAAGTGCAAGTGGTATATAACGATCCATTGCACCAGAGTTGTGCAATATATATGTTCAGCAATGTTCTTGCTTGTATGTAAGCTGTTTGATGTATGATGTTATTGTAAGACTAAAGAAATAGATAGCTCTTACGATCGAACCATGAATCTTTGAAGCTGCTTTTACATGCTAGCAAATGTAACGAGTACGGCTTAACAAGATAGCTTGTTATATTGAATACTAGGTTTGTCTTAATAATAATTTAATATATTTATCTTACTAAGGAAACCATGGAAACTGTATTTAAAATAATTGGCTATAATTATGTGTAAATTTTATAATGCCAACCTGCAATATTTTTACGTATTAAGACATGTAATTCCTTTTTAATAATCAAAAAAAGGTTTGCTAAAGCATAAAAAAAAACACACCGAGATATGGCAACATATTTTTTATGTATTAGATTACTTGATATTTGATTAGCTGCTACTTTTTGCTACTTGATGACCTTATAAAGACAATATGTTAATATTTTAAGCCTTGCAATCCATCCCGGCATTTGCCTGTGACTGAGGAAAACGTGGAAACCTCAGCCAGGATGGACGCTGCTTTTGTCAATGAACCGGAAGTGCAATGGTCCAAAGCCAGGGGAACCACATGGTGGAAAAGCGCAATGATTTACCCCTGGATGGGAAGCATGATTTTTCTTGAAAATGGTCACCCATCCAACTACTAATCAATCTTGGCATTGCTTGACTTCGGGGACCTGACGAAACCCGGTCAAGCGCACTGTGCCAAATTATTGCTATATTAGTAAAATGAATTGCATTATTTTTTTGCTTGCAAGAAGGAGGAACGTATAAAACGTTATAAATTACCGGCTCCATGTAACAACAGCTACATTTTTTACTTCAACTTGTTCTACATTTCAGAGATCGTGTCTTGGGAAAATTTGTTGTTGCAGATGCAATTACTCTGAAAGATTTAAAGATTTTTATAATTTATAGTTATCGTGGTACATGTCTTACTTGAATTTTGATAAAAAAAAATATTTTAAAATAGTTTTATAAAAAGAAGTACTATCAGATGCATGCATTGTATTTTGTTCTTATAAATAACATTCTAGTTTTTCAACCATTTTTTTTTTAATTTTTAAATGAATTCGCCGGAAATCGCGTTAATTACGATGCTCTTTTTTTTAATCTTCAAATATGGCCGCCAATGCATGTTACAGCAAGTGCGCATTATTCGGATCAATGGAAATCGCTCTAAATCTATACCTATATACTGCTTGGTCATTATTATCTATAAATCACCTCATATATATACCTTGCATGTTGGCATTCCCATCATCACCTTCCCATCTTGCATACCTCATCTCATAATCAAAAATCCTTCCCATTGTTCATCCATAATCCTTTACAAGCCCCTCCTAACTTCAATTACAAGAAAAATACAACATTGAATTGGGTGCATGGCTGTTATTGGCCTATTCTCAAAAACGGAGTCAAGATTTATATTAACGTTCATGTTGTCTAAAGTTGTGTTTTTACTAACTTTTGACTGAAAAATATTATGATGACAACAAAACACTATACTTTGAATTTCAATGGTAAAAAGCAAACGAAAGTTACTAATAAAGAGTTAAAATTACATACTTTATAAATATATTTCATTTCACTTTATAAAACTTTGTATGTAAGATAACATAAGTGGCAGTTGAAAAGTTTTTGATGTCAATTTGTTCAAGTTTTATAAAACATCTTGTAAAAACGAAGAGGAAAAAGTTTGCATCTACATAAATTACAAAGTTCCGAACAATATAAAGAAAGGTAATCAGTACCATTTTCTCAATTTTTGTCATTGCAATGAAGTCATTAGCTGTGTAAGGAAATACATTTTACTAAAACTTGTTTTCTGATGCTTTGTACTTCGTATATATTAACATTCTGACTTTTATTTGCATTAAATTTATTCTTACTTCCGTTTTGTTTGTTATAAAACTTGAGTGCAAAATTTATTTACAACATTTCTTACAATGGAAAATTTTAATATTTATTTTTTTAAACTTATAACTGAACCCTTCCGAGTTGAAATAAATTTCATCTTTTAGCTATTAAGCTCCTCCCTAGTCTTTTAACTTCTATTTTGCACCATCTTAGAGGAGAAAAAGATGAGATTATGTCTTAATTCCTCTGATTGAGAATATAATAAAATGTTATTGTCTCCATTTCATCCTCACTTTGAGTAAAGAGGAAATAAGATGTGTTTTAGATGTAAAAAGATTAAGTTTAGACGTGTAAAGGATGAGTTGAAGACGTAATTTTTCAACTGAACCCTGTTGTAAGTTACTGGGCGCAAGTGACACAATTTAACTCCCGGCTCTTCTTGAACCCGACCTAGCCATACTTCCAGTTTTGTGGGTCTCTTCCAAATTAGGGCAGCCATCATGGATTAAAAAAATTCATCATAACCTTTACCTGGTTGTGACTAAGGAAACCATGGAAACCTCAGTCAGGATGGTCGTCAATTGATGGAGAATGCCATCAATCACCTCCCGGATGCACGAGTGAGTGTTCTTTAGCAACCGCCACTTGTGAAAAGTTTGGCCTGGGATCGAACTCACGACCATCCGATTACGAATCAGAGGCGCATACGAATTGCTGCGGGTCAAAAATTTTTGGTACCAAATTTAATATTTGAGTTGATATCAAAATTATTGGAAATATCTAGGTATTACTTTCCCAATGAGTACATATTAGGTACAACTACTATAGGGGATAAAAACTCTCAACATTATAAATAGAATGCCTTTTATATTTCGGTAAAATTTATATTGTAATAAATTATTAAATATTTGCACTTATAAAAGAAAAGTATAAAAAATCAAAAGCTTTTTTTTTACCACTCCCGTTACATTATTTTCAATAAAATATTGTATGATAAAATACGAAACAGTTCCCACTATATTTTTTACATTTCTGTTGAAAAAGTATATAATAAATTACACATTCATATAAAGTATTTGCAAATATTGTCATAACAGTGCATTGTCAATATTTCATAAAACCATTGAAAATGTTGCAACGAAGTTTATTGTGTATGTTGACATCAATAATAGAAACTACTTTTATAAAAATATTTTATAGAATAAATTGAAATGTATTTTATAGAAAATATTGTGCAAAATAAAAAAAATATAATTGAAATTTACAATGCAGTAGCGTTGAGTTCAATTTCTTTTGCTAATTAATTTTTATACTCCAAATACAATACAAATAATATTTATTCTAAAAAATCAATTGCAATCAGTATATTTTATATTTCTATTTTTTTAACGTAAAAAACAATTATTAATAATCTATTGAAATCTTTTTCAATTCGTATTTTTTCAGAAGCTTAGGAGAGTTTTCAATATAAAAATAACAGTGAATTAAATAAAATTAATCCTTGTAAAAAATAAATACCATTTTACTTTAATTAATATGTTTTAATCCTATAATATTTATATAATAATTTAATAAAAATATTGTCATATGAAAATGTAATTTATTTCAAATAAAACAAGGTTCGTATAACAAAGGATTTTGGTGTATTCCAGAAATACAAAGCAATATTTACATGAGACTTATTTTTAAATCGATTCAATACAAAAAATGCGCACTTGCTGTCATATCCTATGGTGGCCATCTTGGAACAACTTTATCCGTTCAGCAGATGACGTCACAGAGTCAAATTCCAAAATATATCTCGATAAAAAGCAGGAGTAAATGCTTATGTGAAAATTAATACACTGGCCATCATATTCATTTAGGTTATATTTACAGTTTACAGTATTTCAGATTTAAGTTTACTTGTAAATTTGACTGCGCGCGGCGATCGTTTTTTGTTTTATCCCATCCAGACATACGGCTAGACAGTCTCGAAGCTAGGCGTCATAGTCTACAGGTAATCTAACATGTGTTAGACTGTAGAAATGCTCGGAAGAGTTCGGTTCGTGTTCGGCTAATCAGATTCTTCGTTACAAACTATCAACCAATGACCGAGGACCTTACAAATACGATGAAAACTAATTAAATGTGTCGCGCAATGAAGTTATAGATGAGAGATAGTAATTATTTATCTTTTGTTAATGTTAAGGAGGATTCACATGGCGATTTTTACTAAACGACGCAACGCGAATAATGCGCACTTGCTGTAACATCCATTGGCGGCCATATTAAAATAAAAAAGAGCATCGTAATTTACGCGATTCCCGGTGAATTCGCCGCCGCATAGGATTTTACAGCAAAATCGCGTCGCATCGCCAACTGAATCCGCCTTTATTTTTGTTAAAAGTATGTAATTTTATAGCCTGTTTGTCAAAAATTGCATCTCATCCGTCATGTAACATGTCCTTTAAAACAGTAAAATGTATTCCCTCGACTGGCTGACAACTCATGATTTTGACTAAATCCTTTACAGAAGCTCCGACTGAATTCTGTATTCCTCAGAGAATATTTTACCACAGTAGCACAAGCTTACTGGTCTAATCATGAATACAGTAAGAACAAAAAATGTCTTATACTGGAGTCCACGAAACTTTACCATTAATATCTCATTATTTATTTATGTTTATTTTTTATACATATTGTTGCTATTAGACAAGTTTGAAACAGTTGTGATTTTAAGAAAGTTTATTAAAATTTAGACACAAGAAAGAAAATTTTCCGTGCTTTTATTGATTAAAAATTAGGATGAATTATTATTATGAGGACATAATAATTTTACTAAATTTGATGTTAAATTTACGCTTTGAAACAAATCCACATTCAATTTTGAGCTTGATACAAAATAAAAAAATGTCATAAAATTTACTGGGCTATTATATATTTCGACTTATTTCAATGTATATATATTAAATAAATTATATACAGGGACCTCAATATGCTTTCTACATACATACTTACATACTTACATACGATACTATTTGACAGTATAGATAATTTCATACATGCATATATTTATACAATTACATACCATCGTTTCTAAATATATTTTATTTGAAAGCTAAAGAGCTTCTGAATTTAATGAAGAAACCTAAAATCTACACTTCGTATTAAATGGAATGTTAACTAAACCAAATCTTATTACGTTTTTTTACCTCAAAACAACCTTTTCCTTCGTACAAGATGAGGATGAAATGGAGACAATATTTCTAATATTTCATCCTCAATAAGAGGAAAGAAGACGTAAATTTGCATTTCACCTTATTTTTTACTTGTTAATGGAGTACCGACCTCAAAATTTTTATTGCAGAAATGGATAGAGGATGCAAAAATATGCTACTCTGAATTTTTTTAAATTTTTCTGAGACCGGGAAGTATTTTTAAAAAATTATTGAAAGTTCTTTTTGTGACATCACGAGGCGGCAAGTCCTATCCTTTTCTTAAGGAGAGACGCCTCGTGACGTTATCAAAATGGACGTTCAATAATTTTTTAAAAATAGTTCTCGTGCTCAGAAAAATCTGAAAAAATTCAGAGTAGCATATTTTTGCACCCTCTATCCATTTCTGCAATAAAAATTTTTGAGGTCGATACTCCATTGTGCAAAATAGGAAAAAAAATAGACAAATAGACGTTAAAAGCGAGAAAAGATTATTTTAACTTGGGGATCAAATGCTGAATAAAATAGGGGGAGGACATTTAGCGTCCCGAAATCCCTTTCATTCGAAATTGAACAATTTTATCATCTAAACCGAAAAGATTATTAACGTTTAGGAGTAAAAAATATTATAAAAAAAGATTAAGTATTCAAATGAAAAAAAAAAAATAAAAAAAAATTGAAAATGTAAGTTAATAAAAGGAATCACTACACACAGAATAGCTAAAATATAATTCCTTTTACTAATTATTAACCCTAATGAACTGTCAATTATCTTCTTAAATTAGTAATCCATAATCCTTAATGTCAAGGAATTTAATATTTAATGTATTAGTTCATCTGTCAGCGAAAAAATTAGAAGCGTATAAAATAATGGAAAGAAAAAACTCCTTTTATAAAACTGGTAAAAAAAATTACCACCTTATTATAGTTGAAAAATTTCTCTTCAACTCAACCTTTACACGTCTATCTTACCTCATCTTATTTCCTTTTCGCTCAAAAAAGGATGAAATGAAGACAATATTTCTAACATTTTATGTTCAAGAAGAGGAAAAATGACGTAATCTCTTCCTTTTCCCTCTTTTTTCCTCTAAAATGGTGCAAAATAAGAAGGAATGAGACGAGAGGAGAGCTTAATAGTGAAGAAAAGATGAAATTTATTTCAACTCGGGTATTTTGTAACTTAAATGTTGAAGCTGCACATTTTTTGACCCATCTTATTTTAACAACAATCATTGACTTCGGCGATGTATAAGTACAGTAGCCGTCACATTTAAAAGGCTCATGGTCGTGTTTGTAACGCTCTCAGTGATTGGTAGCTGGTTTGTAACGAAGGATATCATTGGCCGAGCCGAATGACTCCCGTGCATTTCCGAACATGAGCCAATTAAATGTGACACCCACTATAGTTGCTCAAAAGGGGTTGATGAAATATCGATATTTGTACTAATTAATAAATGATAGCTTATTCCCATGACAAAAGTTATTCCCTAAGGACAATACTTAGTCTTTTAGAGATTAACCAAGATAATATAGAAATCTGTGATTGCTTATTTTGTTGCAAATTTAGAGCCTTGGATTATATTTTGAAAATCAATAATTATTTCGTCGTATAACAATGTTGTACAGTACATATCAAATCGCTTGAAGCGTTACAGTTAACTGTTTTTTTTAGAAATGTAGTTGCACAAGACAATGTACCATAGTTGAAAAATTACGTCTTCAACTCATCCTTTACACGTATAAACCTAATCTTATTACCTCTAAAACACATCTTATTTCCTCTTCGCTCAAAGTAAGGATGAAATGAAGACAATATTTCTAACATTTTATGCTCAAGAACAGGAAATCTCGTATTTTTTCCATTAAAATGGTGCAAAATAAAAGGACAAAAGACGAGAGGAGAGCTTAATAGCGAATAAAAGATGAAATTTATTTCAATTCATAAATTGAAATTTTCCATAAAAAATCTTCATTTTGGTAAAAAAAAAACGAATTCACGTTTCTTTATATACAAAACAGTTCATAAATTGAAATAAAAATAATAATAATAAATAATAATTGGTTTTTCATAATCCTTATTGGATTCTCTTGGGTTTCCTACCTTTGTTCAACTTTTTTGTATCTTGTTCGAAGGAAAATATAATAAATAAATAAAATTCCTTTAGTCATCTCTCTATCAAAATTAGTAATATTTAAAAGTACCAGGCATTTGATTAATATATTTTTCTTAAAAATTATTATTGTTTAAATATTGTTTTTAGTGCTGAAATTAGTTAATAATAATTATAAGTTCTTGACTGTTTTGATAAATTATAAATTATGTAAAAAACAACTAAATTTTGCATTATCACTGTATTTTTTGATTTGGACTCAAGTTCCATAAAGGAATTTTCCATAAAAAATCTTCATTTTGGTAAAAAAAAAACGAATTCACGTTTCTTTATATACAAAACAGTTTTGACACGCCCCTGAGTTTACTGGCATATTGAAAACAGAGTTTTATGACGTCACACGCAATTCCAAGTGCTCTCCGTTTATTTTCAGCTGGCACGTTTCTTTAAATCCAAGTCTACAGTGACAGTTGACATCTTATTTTCTCTCGAACAACCAAGATGAAGATTGGGGGGGGGGGGGGGGGGCTCTTTGAAAATCTCACCATTGAAAATTTATAAAAAAAAACAAGAAAGTCAGAAAATCTTTTTATTCTGCAAACAAAATAGAAACATTTTTCTTTGTCATTTTATTTATAAGGAAAGTTTTTGATAATAATTGTTAAAAAACCACATTATTTTTAATTGAGTTGTTTTTAAAGAGGAAATCATTATTTTTAATTAACGTCTTATTAAGAAACTAATTTAAATTTTATTCTTGTTTATAACAAATAAATATATATTTTAACGTTTTTATTATTATTATTATTATCAATTTTTCAGTAGGCTAGCTATTTTTAAAATAAATCTCAATCATACGTACTATTAAAATACAGCAATTACATAAAAATGGACAACATACATGAAAAATTTTTATTGCAGAAATGAATAGAGGGTACCAAATTATGATACTCTGAATTCTTTCAGATTTTTTTGAGACCCAGAACTATTTTTAAATAATTATTGAAAGTGCGGCCACGCCCCCTGGAGGCGTCAATAGGCGTCCAGTCTCTATCCTTTTTGTTAAGGCTGCAGGGGTGCCAACTGAAATTACAGGACTTTCAATAATTATTTAAAAATAGTTCCGGGTTTCAAAAAAATCTGAAAAAAATCAGAGTATCATAATTTGGTATCATCTATTCATTTCTGCAATAAAATTTTTTCATGTATGTTGTCCATTGGATAAAGTGACATTTTAAATGGATTTTAATGATTAAGAATATCAGAAAAAATAAAATTTACAACCCTCTATATAATTACAATAAAAATATTATGCATTTCATTTTTTCAACAATATTTCCTTGTGCATTATTTTAGAGCGAGTGAAAGAATGGAAGTTTACGTTTTGTACTAAAGTAGTCAGTGATACGGTGACTTTGTCATATAAGTCGTAACATTGCGGAGTCGAAACACTCAGCGTAATTTGCAATTCTACTACAAAAGTAATCATTTACTTGCATATACTTGAGAATACCTTTACAACATGCTGAGTAAGTTGCATTTCCCCCTTTATATAAAAAAAAACTTAATGCAATGGACTTGATATAAACTCCTTTTTTCCGTCAAGAAATACATACAATAATACATCAACATAGAAGCTATGTGAGTCTTTCATCCTGACTTTCTATTGTGTGAAGCACTTTATATAATATATAAGAAAGAATGGCGAGAGTGACTACACTTTTATTAAATATAATTTCCCAAGTAAAAATTTAAAATCCCTTTTCAGTTTTCTGCAGTGCCACGAGATTGTTGGGTTGCCTACTTACAGGATAACGTTCAGCTGTTTACCTACCCTCGCTTCCCCTAGTGTTGTCAACCGTACGCTCTAAAGAATTGGAAAAATAGAAAAATTGACTTTGTTGCCAGGTATTAAAGACACAAAAATGTAGTTTGTGCATTCTTTATAAACTAGCAGATGATATGGAAATGATGTAAATGTAATAATTGCCGTCTATAATTTATAATTAATTTTTTTATTCATTTTCTCCCTTACACACTGCTGATGCAACACAACAATATGGCAGGCTCCTGTAAAGTAAGCAATATGCATTGCAGTGACGTCACGTGGGTCTGGCCTATTGCAGGGTACTGTTCAAAATTGACTGAATTTAACTTCCCGACCTAGCTATAATGTTTAGGGTTTTGTGGATACCTTTTAAACCAGGGCAGGTATGTGTTACAATAATCTATATTTTACCTAGTTGAGACAGAAAAAACTGTGGAAACTTCAGTGAAAATGGTCAGCAATTGAAAGAGGATACCATCAATCACCTCCCGGATGCACAAGTGGATGCTCTTTAGCAAGCATAAAGTTAAAAAGTTTGGTGGTGGCTGGGATCGAACTCACGACCATCCGACAAATTGGACCACTGTTACAAGTCCCCGAGGTATTTCAGTGCATTTTATTATAACAAAATTGTGCTATTTTTAATAGTACTTCCTTTAGGGGTATTTTAATATTATTTGACAGTAGCTTTTCACAATTCTAAGCAGCAGAAAACTTTGTCACGTTAAGTGGAAAATCGTGAAAAAAAAAAAAAGCATTTTTGACTTTTTTTCCTATTTTATAGCAAAGTGCTAAAAAGTTGTGCAGATGCAACGTATCAAGGCAAAGCAAGCAATGGTTTAAAGCTTCAGTTACGCTACGTTGTGTATTTGATTCGCTTCAACGGAGCATGTTATTCTTTGTTACTGCCTCATATACAAAAGACAAAGGTGTCTTATTTTATTCAGATTTTTTTTAGAAAAATGTGTCCATGAATTTCTGAACACAATTTTATGTGAATTGTGTTTTTTATTTCGAATAAAATTCTCAAGCTATTTATTAGATAATGAAGACCTAATTTGTATACAATAATTAATTTGAAATTAATTATTATATTTGTTATGTTTTTGTTGATAAAATGTTTTCATAAGAGTACATTGAATTTATGTTATAATTTTTAATCTGTAAATCAAGACCTTTTTACAGTATTACAAATCTTAGTTTACGTGTGGATTCAATGCGCGCGGCGGCCATCTTGAAAATAAATATTAAGGATCTTGCGGAAGCCGCCATTTAGTCTAGACGTCTGGAGCTGGCGCCATAGTGTCTACAGGTATTCTAAGATCTGTTAGACTGTATATGGAATAACAATTTCATGATCCATAATTATTATATTATCGAAGACTTACTTTTTATAATGCTAAATCATTTTGAAATTAATGAGCTCTTGGATAGACAGCACGAAAGTATGACAAAAAATTGGCATTATTGCAACATAAATAAGTGAGAGCAAACTTTGTTTTATATATATTTTACATTACAATTATTGGTCATATTCTTGAAAGAAATTAAGAAATTGATTTTTTTTTAATAATTTAAAAAAATATTGAATTCAAATAAAATTAAAATATAAAAAAATTTCATCATACAAAAAAAAATAAAAACTATTTTAAATTTAAATTTCCTAATAATAAACAATTATACGTTAAATATTGTAATAAGAAGTACTTTAAATAAGTCAATATCAGTTTTATAATAATAATAATAATAATATTTATCTTATGTTTCGTATTAGGGAGTTTTGTTGTTACGTTGTTACTAAAAATTGATTGAATTTAATTTAATTAAAAAGGAACAATTAGACTGATCTACAGAAATATTTGTAGAATAATATTTAGTAACATTATGTGGAAGTACAATGGTCTATATAATCTATCCCATTTTAAAATCGTACAGCCAAAAACTGAACTTGCATCATAGTTAAGCTCAGGATTTGTCCTTTGGCATTTTTTAGTGTGTGTATGATCAAAACAATGTATTACATGTATTTATAATATCAAACCCTATTGGGTACTTCTACTTACTAATTACATACTACTTCGAAACCCCGAACCTTCCGAAACCCTAACTTCAGCGTTTCGCGGGCTCTTCCGAAACTGAGGCGGCCACGGCCTTCCAATCCATCCCGGCATTTGCCTGCGACTGAGGGAAACGTGGAAACCTCAGCCAGGATGGACGCTACAACTTTTTGTCAATGAACCGGAAGTGCAATGGTCCAAAGCCAGGGGAACCACCTAGTGGAATGCGCAACGATTTACTCCTGGGTGGGAAACGTGGTCATTGTTGAAAATGGTCACCATCCAACTACTAACCACGTTCGGCATTGCTTGACTTCGGTGATCTGACGAGATCCGGTCAAGCGCACTGCGCCACACCTCCCACATATTAATAAGAAGTTCATAAATATTGTATAAATCAGTCTAATTTTTTATCTAGCTCTGGTTGTGTAATAATGGTTTCTTCCCCCGGGACAACCTTTTGTCAGTTATCATTAAGTTTTCCTACAATACACACTCGCCTAGTAGAGCGGAAAATCCACTAGAAAACTAAAGTGCCTTCTTCAAGCGTATTTATATTTGTCCTTTTGGTATTAACATCTAGTCAAATAACTTGAGATTTCCATTGTTAAATAATGTAAAAAATTCATCTCCAAAGTTAAGTTACTGGAAGAACAAATTATTTTTGACTTGCGTTTTTACAAAACTGAAGCATATAAAGAATGCAGAATTTGTTGATATTTTTTTAGTTTTTTTTTTATTACAAATATATTTTTTTTTACATTTAAAATTAATATATTTTTATTACTTTAAAATTTATATGATAATTTTTTAAACTATTTTTGCTTTACATACCATTTGATGTATGCTATTACTATTACTCAATAATTTTTTTATTTAAAACATATAAAGGGGCATTGACATTTCTTAAATGTCATATTGAAGGCTTAATAACTTAAGACCAGAAATTTTGGGTCTAAAAAACTCGTCTAAAATTAAGTTTTAAATTATCGAGCCTTAAATGTGGCCTTAAGACTTTGTGAATGCCCCTAATATATTGTTTATACTTTTTAAGCGCTAGCATTATTCATTAAAATAATTAAATTACACCGTTTATAAAACATTATATATTATACTAAACTCCCTATATATTAAATAAATTGTAATAAGTAAATTTATGATCATGCATATTGGTAAAAATAAGTTGTGTTTATTTATGTATATCTGCTTCCAGAAGCTATAAATTATTGTCTATATTGATACTTTCAGTTATGTTTTATATATATGTTACCACCAAAAACACAATTCGGGCAAAAGCCGAAAAAAATGAGCAAAAGTAGTTTTGAGCATCAAGTTAAGCTCAAATTAACCCGAATTCGGTTTTGATGGTAACATATACATATATAAAAGTATTCTACAAAGAAAAAAACAGCGAATTATTGCAAAAATACCTTCAAAAAGTGGTTGCCATGGGAGTATTGACACAATTTAAAAACAAAACAATAGTATGCCAAATTTACATCAAGTAATAATTTATACATCATGTACATTTTTCCTGGCTAGACACACTTTTTATAAATTTGTAACATTTTAATGTAATTTATGAAACTAATAATAAAAGTAAAGTTACAACTATGTGCCGTAGTAATAAAAAAAAAGAATCAAATGCACAGTTTTTTTAACTCTCTCTCTCTCTCTCTCTCTCTCTCTCTCTCTCTCTCTCTCTCTCTCTCTCTCTCTCTCTCTCTCTCTCTCTCTCTCTCTCTCTCTCTCTCTCTCTCTCTCTCTCTCTCTCTCTCTCTCTCTCTCTCTCTCTATGCATGCATTGTAGGAATTTAAAACTTTCAAGCAATTTACACCATAAAAGTAGGTGTGAAAAAGTTGCATACATTTTAGTAATGATATTTATGCATGAAGCGAGAAAGATTTATTTATTATTCTGTTACACAACGGTAGTGAATTTCCTAGTGTTGAAACTCTACAAAAGGAATTTTCAATTTTCTACCAACATATAAAAGAAGTTACATTTTTTTTCTGTCCTATTATGCACAAGAATATGACAAAATTGTTATATCAAAGAGTAAATTTGAAAAATATAAACTTGCAAAAGATATAAAAAAATGAGAACAAAAATTAATTTTAAAATATTTAGTTTCTTTTCAGATTGTTTGCTAATGTAAAATTCATTGAAAACATGTTACATGTGAATAGAGGCAAGGCTTAATAGACGATTTTGTATCTCTAACTGATCCTCTACGCGTATAAACCTAATCTCTTACGTCAGTACACTCGTACTCATCTTGGAAAATGTCCCACTCGCAGCCTGTGTTATTATTACAAAGCATGGTGATTAACAAGAACGCAAAAGGTAATTTTCCGAGGCGACGACTTGTACATAATTCAAAGTGAGGATGAAATGGAAATAAAAAATTTACAGTTAGAGAAAAATATATGTATATTCTCGTATTTTTCTCTATCTTTTCCTCGAAAATCGGGCAAATTAGGATGAAAAAAGACGTATAGAAATTTGTTTTTGTCATAAAGAGACTGAAAACTCATTAAGTTTACTTGTATTTGTATTTCTTTTTATTGTTATTTTTTTCCAGGGATACACTCAGCTCGCGGCGGGGTAATGGGTGGGGATAAGGTAGAGAAAGCATAGCCACGGCCTGTTACGCGTCCCAGCATTCTCTGAGGTGAGACTGAGGGAACCGTGGAAAACCTCAGTCAGGACGGACACCTCTACTTTTTCTCAATGAACCAAAGCGATGTCCAAAGCCTGGGGAACCACACACAAGTGCATCACTGCACTGGGTGGAAAGCGAGACGAATTTACCCCAGGGAGGGAGCAGCGTATTTTTTACTTGAAACGGTCACCCATCCAAGTACTAACCACGCTCGACGTAGCTTGACGTCGGTGATCTAACGAGAACCGGTCAATGCAATGCGCCACGCTCGACCTCTAATTTTGACATAACATTCGTCCTCAAATATAGCTTAGTTTTAGTGTTTTATTGTGTATTATAAAGTTACATTGTTATCTAATAGAGATGTTACAGGTACATGAGGAATTCAAATCAATAGAAATTACAGCCACAACATTCCTGCTTTAATGTATGTTACCCACGGCACTAATAGAGACAGTGTACGTACTAAGCTGCAGTATATCTTGTGAGAGACATTAGCATGTACAGGATCTATGTAATCCTGACAGATGATCCAATGTTAATAATGAACACAAAAGCTGAAACAATGGAGATTGATTTTTATGTTTAATTGACAAGCTACATGATCTTCTTTAAAAAATAGAGGATACTAAATGATACTCTGATCTTTATAACATTTTTTAGTCTGGAAATATTTTTAAAATACATTTAAAGTGCAGAGACGCACCAATCTTTATATTAAGAAGAGGGCCTAAAAAGCAACGACTTTTATTTGTGAATTTGCTAAGGTATACATGTTAATCAATTTGAACTACAACAATCAATGTTTTGTGTTATCTTAAATAAAATTAAAAAAATGTTTATTTGATCATCGTAGTGTTAGAAGACATGGTTATATACACTATACTGTGTGTAAAATGAGACAGTATATTCAGGGTACATAGCTATAGATAAGTTAGGAAAAGACAAAGAAAACTTTAACAAATTATAATTAAAACAGAAGTGAATCAAGGGAAAATAGTGAGAGAGAGAGAGAGAGAGAGAGAGAGAGAGAGAGAGAGAGAGAGAGAGAGAGAGAGAGAGAGAGAGAGAGAGAGAGAGAGAGAGAGAGAGAGAGAGAGAGAGAGAGAGAGAGAGAGAGAGGAGAGAGAGAGAGAGAGAGAGAGAGAGAGAGAGAGAGAGAGAGAGAGATGAGAGAGAGAGAGAGAGAGAGAGAGAGAGAGAGAGAGAGAGAGAGAGAGAGAGAGAGAGAGAGAGAGAGAGAGAGAGAGAGAGAGAGAGAGAGAGAGAGAGAGAGAGAGAGAGAGAGAGAGAGAGAGAGAGAGAGAGAGAGAGAGATGAAGGGGTTAATATCAAGCAGTTTATTATTAGTTATTATAGTCTCAGTAGCTAATGTAATATTATAACAAAATTTAATAGAGCCTAGAGCTAATCAATATTATACAAACTCAAGATTGTTGATTCAAAGTGTTCCAAATTCTTTACTTCTTTAGTACATAATTTTAAATTGATAAGCAGATATAAAGTTTTATTAAATTAAAATCAACAAGTTTTTTTTTAATTGATCATATGTGTTATTTTTTTTAAATCATTATGCGTTACATAATGTATTGAAAATGAAATACTGTACGTTTTAAAAAAGGGTGTCGTTTCACATCATTTTCAAGTTACAGCATGGTTTTCTATTTTATTTTTTATAAAAAATTATAAAATCATTTAAATAATAAAATTAACTTACTTTAATTAACCCAAAAGTACCAAATTTCTACCATGTATAAAATTAATTTAAAGTGAGGAAACTGTGGAAACCTCAATCACCATGGACATTAGAACATTTTGTCAATGAACTGCAATGTTCCTATGCCAGGACGAACCAGAAAGTAGAAAAGTACAATAACTTAACTCCGAATTAAATTAACTACATTTTAATAATTACTTGTCGTTATAGTAGCAGAAATATTGAAAATAAAAAATTATTAACAAAATCATTGCATACGATGATTTAATCAATGAATATAATAAACCATGTGAAATATATTTTATGAACTTAATACTTTGAGGTACATAATAAACGTCTAGCGAAAGATATATTAAAATTTGATACAAAGCTTTAATAGTAAAGAAGAGCTTAAATGTTTCGTGATAAATTTGTAGAAGGTAATTTTGTACACGAGCTTAAATCACAATGTGGGAAACTTATAACAACTTTAAACTTTTACTAAAACACCTCTCTATATTTATATCTTGCACTAGTCTTCATGTTTTTGTCTAATGATTTACTAATATTGTTTAAGTAAGAAGTATACTTCTTGTTTTGGAAACAAACAAAACATACACAAATAAAACAAAACAAATATAGCAAAAAAGAAACAAAACAAGAAAACTCCTTAAGGGAAACAGGTAAAAATTTTCTGCACTGGGGGCATACATGAGACCAAAATGTGTCAATTGCCCCCAAATAATCAAAAATTTAAGCTTCAATTTTTTTTAATAATATATATAAGTTAAATCAAGTTCAGCTATAGCAATATAAAAGAATATTGAATTTTAATACTGGTAAATGTTGAATAATTTTGAAAATTTTCACAAATCTTCCCCATTTCATAATTGGTGTAATTACTTAGCAATAACAAAAATAATGTTTATAAACATTTTAACAAATAACTTATAACAAAAGTCGTTTACACCCATGATTCATATTACTATTATATAATTGTTATTGATAATTATTAATGTACAAAAAAAAAGTTTTGATAATTAGCCTAAACTCCCCAAGACTGAATCTTTTAAATTTTTATTTCATGAAATCCCTAAACTATATCATTTTAATTTTTATAAGTATTATGTACTCAAAAAGTCTTTAAAAACTTTTAAAATCAACAAAATAAATCTTACAGCATTACAACAAATTCAATTGAACATAGAGTCTGTCATGTAACCTGATGCAGTGAATTAATTTTATAAAAAGTATTATTAATTAATAATGTATTACAATTAACATACAAAATTTCAAAATGTAAGCCATACAAATTTGTCAAAAAACATATTAATTTATAACAAATAATTCAAACATTTTTAATTTTATTAAAATATAAAATAAAAAATTAAAAGGTTCCCTCAGTCTCACCTCAGCTAATGATAATGCTGGGACACGTAACAGGCCGTGGCCACCATCCGTTCCCTACCTGTTACACTGCCGCGAGCTGTACGCTCATAGGGGTCTATCCTTGTAAAAAAAAAAAAAAAAAAAAAAACATAATGTGCACGTGTATATATAGCAACAAACGTTTCTCGTGGGTTAATTTATATTTATATCCAAGCCATAAGAGCAAATATTTTTAATTTTATCATGCAGACAACATTCATTATTTCATGCTGTACTGCAGTTGAACCTAAATAACTTATCATTAAATCAGTTCATGATTTACGTATTATTTTTAGTCATGTACGTGACTCGGTGTACTTATAATTTATTTTTAGGAAATATAATTTTAAATAAGCTTTTATGTGTATTAATTTTAAAAATTATTGTGTCATATATCAGATCATTATATTATATTTAATTTTGATATATTTTTGTCACATGAATAATGATAGAGAAATAATAAGAACTTATGATTGTTGTTCCTTTATACAGGTGAAGCCACCGATTGGACCAATGTTAAAGAGCTTAGCCAATCACGTTCAAGTATTTTTGGCTACATCGTGCCGCGAAACTTTGAATGCGCTCATCATGCAATGGCTGCTATTTTTGAAAATTTCGCGGTACAATTGGTCCTGAAAAATGACAACAAATGACGCACGAAATGCGTGCGTGTCTTAACCTGGTATAAAGGAACGTTTGTTGTAACATGTTTTATAATCTCCTCACATTGCTTTGAGAGGTTTAACAAACAAAACACGACGAAGGAAACTTTGTTGCGTATATATATTGCTACTTGTCGCATATTGTACCATTACACACTGCAGGGGTTTCGTGTGTTTACTGGAGCTTTGCAAATGGCACAAACTAAAGTATCTATGCTGCAGTATAATCAGAGAATTTACTCTCACTTAGTTCATTATACTTGAGAATATTACACTATGTAACATTTTCAAATTGTATTATGTAATATTTACTTTGTTAAAATTACAATGTTATATTTAAACTAAAATTTAATAAAATTATAATTTTATTATTTTAAAGTTACTATTAAATTAGTTTTATTTTATTTTATCAAAGCATTCATAATATAATAGAGACTTCTAATGTTCCCCGACGGGAAAATTTTCTCCATAAGCCTCCATGTTATAAAATTTGATTTTTTTCTTGCTAACTATTAAAGCTATTAATTTGAAACCATCTCCTACCCCTCATTTAGAGGTCTTTTGAATGAAGAACTCATTTTTCTTTATTTTCAAACAATTTTGAAAATCAGTGCAGGATAGATTTTATAGAAAAAAAAATCACAATTCCAAATAATAATCAAAGCTGTTTTTATATGAATTTATTATCAAGATATCTATTCTTCCCTTGCTTAATGTATAATATATATCCCTCCAAATTTTGAATGGAATATAAGCGTCCATTTTTCTCACTAAAACATATACATTAACTAAGGTTCATATTTAACTTGTTTTTCGTCGGAAACGCTCGGGTGTCCTTCGGCTCGGCCAATGAAATTCTTCGTTACAAACAACACACCAATGACTGAAGACGTTACAAACACGACAAGAGCAAAGTTACATGTGAACCAGAGTACAGCAAACTGCTTTATGCGCATAAAGTTTGTCGAATACTGTACAAAACTCTATCTTGTGTTTAGCCGAGCCTAGCTAGTGAGCCTTCTATGGAACTATCTTTGTGTAGGCGGTAAATGTCAGAGCAGTTAGGATATTCGTGACAGGCAAGCTAGTTGGAAACCAAATGGAGTTTAGATGGAAACTCAGAGATACGAACAGAGAGAATCTGGCCAAAAGAGAGCTAATAAATTCGAGAAAAATGTAACAATTTGTTTATAAAAAGAGGATTATTGTTGTAACTTTCCAATATTAATTAATATTCACTAAAATTGTACATATTAGTGTTTACCCTAGTTGAAAAATTACGTCTTCAGCTCATTCTTTACACGTCTAAACCTAATCTTTTCACCTCTAAAACACATCTTATTTCCTCTTCGCTCAAAGTGAGGATGAAATGAAGACCATATTTCTAACATTTTATGCTCAAGAGGAGAAAAAGGACGTAATCTCGTCCTTTTTCCCTCTAAAATGGTGCAAAATAAGAGGGTAAAAGACGAGAGGAGAGCTTAATAGCGAAGAAAGGATGAAATTTATTTCAACTCGGGTGAACTAACCGTTTGATGAAGCCTCATAAGAAATAACATTATCCGTCGTTAATCAATACATATTAATTACCGTCATTTGTCATGTAGTAAATAATACAATGTGTTAGATTTTTTCGCAATTTTTAATAAGCTTTGAAAATTATGCAAACTTTATTGTTTTGGCGTTAAGTTTTGTAGTAGTGTACGTACATAAATAGTTTATATTTATTTTAATTATTAAGATTAAGTTATAAAATACTCTAATAAGTTAAAGTGCTTATAAAATAAAAATTAAACTTGTTATTTTAAATTAATTATTCAACATTTTTGCATGGAGAAAACTCAAAGCTCAAAATTTTAAATAAAAAGTCAGAATACATTGAATATAATCATAATTTTGCGTGGGCCAGTTCTACCTGCATATATAAGCACCAATAATTTCTTTCCATGTCTAATAATTTGTATGCACAATGTTTGATATAGATTATGAAGTTAAACATCGCCTATTATTATTTCTGTGTTATTTGTTATAGTCTGTAGTCCATGTTTATATTAATTTTATCATTTGTACACTTTTTGTGTATCATAAAAAACTCATATAGTGTTAACTAGTAGAATGTGATACAGTAAACAAAAAGTGTAATATATAAAAAAAAATGACTAAAATATGATAAAGAGATATCCTCTTTCAAAGAGAATAACAAACGTGGTGAAAGGGAAAGACAAAGAGAAACACGAGCTGAGGTGATTCCCCTGATATTTGCCAGCCAGACTACCGCTTGTTATTCCAAGGCTTACGTTGTCATTTAGATTAGGTGGGATGATATAAAAAGGTCACTCACTTTTAAAAAAAATCTTGAACGATCTTATTTTCTCCTTTAACGATCAATGAGTTAGATTATGTAATGGGTTATAAAGTTAACAAAGTTTAACTTATAAAATCTAAGTTAACTTGATGTATATTTAATAGCTATCGACTTTGTAGTTACAATAGATATAGTATATCCTTTAATTTATCGAATTTATAGATGAAATATTGTTATTGGAAAATTATATGGAACAGTATATACATTGAAATTTTTTCTTATTTAAGTTTTATTTTTTTATCAATGTCTATTGGGTACTATACTAATTACATACTACTTTGAAACCCCAAACCTTCCGAGACCCTAATTTTAGCTTCTCGCGGGCTCTTCTGGAACGGGGGCGGCCACCGCCTTGCAATCCATCCCGGCATTTGCCTGCGACTGAGGGAAACGTGAAAACCTCAGGCAGGATGGACGCTACAGCTTTTGTTAATGAACCGCGGAAGTGCAATGGTCTAAAGCCAGGGGAATCACATAGTGAAAAAGCGCAACCCATGGGTGGGAAACATGTTTTTTTTTTTGAAAATGGTCACCCATCCAATTACTAACCACGCTCGGTGTTGCTCGACTTTGGTGATCTGACGAGACCCGGTCAAGCGCACTACGCCACAAGTTAAATTAGTTAACTATATAATATATACTCTTCAAGACAGCACGATCTTTACCCCTACTGAGTTTGTAGCCGTTGCCATGCAAGCTACAGTCAAATTTATGTAATATATCCTCCGGAAGTAGCCGGAAGTGTGAAGTTTCTGGCCTTCCCACTTGTATTTTAGATTTGCAATTTCTTAAATAGGACAAAATTTGTATTGCAAACCACTCGGTAAAGATTCAAAACTAAATAACAAACAGAATAGACACAAAGTTTACACTTCCGGTTACTTCCGGAGAAAATTTCAAACTAATTTGACTGTATAAAGATGCGGTGAATTCATTTTTTGGAAACTGCGTGCTCTTCTTGTGAAATTTCAAATCTGCAGTTCTTTGTCTCTTAGAACTGCCAGTAAATGTAAGGAGTAACGTTCATGCCGTTCAGAGGGGTATACTTAATATACATTGCAATAATCATGATATTATTATGTAAATTATTTAAGTATTTAATAACATCACAGTTCATTAGCATAATAGTAAAAATAAATATATACACTTGCATTCTTCCTATTGTTATAAAATTTACTTTCTTGGAAATTTTTATAGTACTTTTAAGCTAAACTATATGCAAATATATAAAATTTCAATGAATATAAATCCGGAATCCTTAAAGGCCTTATGAACCTTTGCACAATATTAAGTACACGGTTAGCTTTGTTTTAGTATGATTCGGCTGCATAAATTTTTTTGTTTCAGCAGCACAAATATCAGAGATAATAGCCGATGAAAAGGAACCTGTGACGTCACTCACGCTCATTCAGCGGCGACAATATAGGGAATCCCTGCAAAATATAGGTTCACCCCCGCTGCAACCACGCCACAATTTTACTTCTGGAATTTTGAAACTTTACCAGGGCAGTCTTGATAGTATTTGTCAAATAGCCTGAAAGATTTTTTTTGATGACATTCATACAAACCGAGTTATTGCGATAGAAAGAGGAGCAAAAATGTTGTATAGGCAAACAATGTTAAATTTTTAGCTTATCTTGCAACCGCAATAACTCAATCTGTACACACGCCACCAAAAAAATTCTTTCAGTCTATTTGACAAATACTATCAAGACTTCCCTGGTAAAGTTTCAAAATTCCAGAAGTAAAATTGTGGCCGTAGTTGCAGCGGTAGTGAACCTATCTTTTGCAGGGATTTCCCTATATTGTCGCCGCTGAATGAGTGTGAGTGACGTCACAGGTGCTTCTTCATCGGCTATTATCTCTGATATTTGTGCCGCTGAAACAAAAGATTTTATGCAGCCGAATCACCCTGAAGCAAAGCTAACCGTGCACTTAATACTGTGAAAAAATTCAGAAGGCCTTTAAACTTCCGGCATATTTTAAAATTTTGTTAAGTTTTAATTTATTTTAAATTAATGATATGGTAATACTATTGTATAATATAATTTTAACTGTAAAATATAATGATTGAGTATACTAAAAATATGAAAGAAAAATAAAATAAATGAATTTAAAGACGCTATTCAATTCAATTCAAAAAGGCTTTTATTAGAAAATATCATATTACATCATACATGAAATTTGGGCTTAAGTACATAAGACTTTATAGCCAAATCAGCCGTAAAAAAATATACATATTATATATTTAATTATATATTTAACATAATTGTTATTATTCAATAAAAAAAATTAAACATTTATTTTTGCTATTCAGATTCAGATTTTGTATTACGCCTGCTGACACAAGTTTTATGCAACCAATTAGACATTTATGTTACGCTTGTTGTCTAAATTACAGGGGCTATATAAATTTATTCGTTAAAAAGTTATTACTTAACTTGTAAGTATTTTTTTTAAAGAAGTAATTTAAAATAATAGGTATCAATTTTAAAGAATCGATACACAATATATAATAAGAGAATATGAAATATTGCTAGAGCAAAGAAGGAAAAATATATAAAAATGACATATATTTATCAAAAAAGTTACATAAAAAATTGACAGAATAACCTTAAAAAAAAAGAGAATATATGAGACATCATTTTACCAAAAAGTATTGGCACTATCTTGGTATATTATTGCAATATATGTTTATCATACCAATATATGTATTGAGAATATTGGACTATTTTTATATGTCAGCAAAAAAAGGGACTACATTCTTATGGTCATATCTTGTATGCGCACTCAGCCATTTTATATAACATAAACTAAACGAAAAAACATGTAGTTATATAGTAACATATATGTTAAACAACATCTTAAG
This sequence comes from Siphlonurus alternatus, assembly GCA_949825025.1. Lineage (NCBI taxonomy): Eukaryota > Metazoa > Arthropoda > Insecta > Ephemeroptera > Siphlonuridae > Siphlonurus > Siphlonurus alternatus. Next base: position 22,026,743 of record OX463786.1, read on the forward strand.
GTAAATTATTATATCATATATTTGGTACTAAATATTAAAATCGTAGTTTATATAGAGTTAGGTTCAAGTATAATAAAGGAAGGGGGGGGGGTCATTGTAAGTTTTTATGGGATACATCGAAAGATAAAATTGGAGCCATGATATTGTTGTCTAATCTCTAATGAATTTATTTATGGCTTAAAATTTTGTTGTCTCTTTAGCCCATCTATCTTTCTCTCCCACGCTCTCTCTCTCTCTCTCTCTCTCTCTCTCTCTCTCTCTCTCTCTCTTTCTCTCTCTCTCTCTCTCTCTCTCTCTCTCTCTCTCCCTCCCTCTTCCATAGCCCTACAATACATGTGGGAGAAAGCGAGAGTGAACCAATAATAATATAGGCTTCAAGTGAGTGCGCTTCGCGATGCTCATTTGTGTCGCTAAAGTCCATCTTGCACTTGAAAATTAAGTTGTTTTTTTTTTTCTCGGTAATTAAATCTAAATCTTCCATTATCAAATAATGTATTTTTCAGATTTATTTATTGTAAAAATTATTTATTATAAAATAAAAATTAAAAATAATACATAAATCCTAATTTTTTTATACAACTGTTAAAAATTAACAAAGAAAAGAATAAATTTCAATCAACATTATAATAAATTTGTGGTTTTCATTATCTATGTTGTTGTTTTCTTTTTGTGTTCTTTTTAATTTTAGATAAGTAAAAATCAATGAATTCTATTGGAGGAATGAGGTTAAAAATAAAATATTTAGCATTTAGAATTGGAAATCAGCCGTTTGATAAGTTGTTTTTTAGCTTAGCTATTTTTTTTTATTTAGTCTTTCAATGAATTTAAAAAATAAACGTGCTCTTAAAAAAATGGTGCACATAAAAAAATGTATGAGATTTTTATTTAACATTAAAATGTTATAAAACACAAATGTAATTTGAGTTTGAGCCCTATTTTGATTTTCTTTTTCATCGTAACTTAACTACTAGCTTCATAAATAAAGGTATATTGTTTAACAGTGTATGAAATTTGAAAGCTATACAAAGAAATCTTCATTGCAAAATCCATTACTAAAAATAGAAGACACGGTCAATCTTTATACTAAAATAATCTTCGCTCGATATGAAATGTCAGATACTTTGTTCAAAAGATAGCAAAAGTTAAGCCATCAATAAAATTGTTTCCAAGACGCTGCAGCAATTTGGAATGTGTCCAAAAAATTTAAGATAAAAATAAACTGACCAAGACAAAATTAACAACATGTGTAAGATATAGTTTTCCATTTCATAAATCAACTGAAAATATAGTAGAGAGTATAATAATAAGTCTCTCTAAAGAATGTTATTAGGGACCAACATAAACAAATTTAATGTATCATTGATAAAAACGTATTTTAGATCAATTTTGTTCCTAAACAAAATTATTATTATTATGATAGCTGAAATAATAAATAACATCCATAATAAAACAAAATATAATGAAGAGCCTTGATATTAATTTTTACTATCCGCTAGGTTATTATCATTCAATGGTTAACTGTAATTATAATATTTTTAATGAGTTTCTTGGAAATATGCCCTAGTTGAAAAATTACGTCTTCAACTCATCCTTTACACGTCTAATCTTTGTACCTCTAAAATACATCTTATTTCATCTTCGCTCAAAGTGAGGATAAAATGAAGACAATATTTATGCTCAATAAGAGAAAATTAGAAGCTTAATAGCGAATAAAAGAAGAATTTTTTTTCAACTGGGGATGATTCAAAGATAATATTATACATCCTTAATTCGGCAGATATATATAAAAACAGTGTTGAATTGAAATCTTATGGTTAAAGCGAAATTTGGCAGTTTTCTCATAACAGCTCCATATCCAGTTTTTGTCCATAAGGCCAATGTTAAATTTCTACCTCAATTTTCACAAAACAGACAGATTCACTTTAAAATCTGTATGCCACCTTATATTGATGGCGAGTTCTAAGCCCCCTGCAAGTCTTGTTGAGTTCTATCAACTGAGATTCATACTTTGAGTTTCAAGGTCACTTACCTTTCTCGAAGGAACTGAGTGCCTCGGTAGGTAGCCACACCCTCCACATGGCAGCCACCCTGGAGTAAAGCTCCCTGGCTCCAAGACCCTCGTGATGGTGGTGATGATGGTGACCTGTGACGTCACTATGTCCCAGCGCGGGAAATACGAACTGACTACTGAACGTGTGTCGTAGCAAGTCTGTCAGATTTTGCATCGTCAGTAGCAACTGTTCGGGGTCAACCCCTGCGTGAGATCCGGCATCACTGTAACAAAAGAGCGGGAATTTCAAATATCAGTCAGGCGCGGGAAATTTGAAATTTTTGTTTGAAGTCAGATTATTGATGATAATTTAATTAAAGAATGGAGAATTTGGAGGTGAGCTAAGATACATTACTGAAAGATTACATCATGCTTATGATGTACATTACAATGCTTATAAACATGAATGTATATTGTACTTTAATTTTTGTTTAAAAAAAATGTTTATGTTCGGGTTAATTTTTTGTGAAAAATAATAAACAATACATAAATTTTGAATTATAATTTAATATTACTGTATTTTCATAATATATATATTTTTTTACAAATTCAAATGTCAACTAAATTAAACATGTTTAATAAGCCATGCATGACTACTTGTCGATAGTGTATTCCCAGCCTGACGAGAAGGGGGCAGATGTGTATTTAATTTCTGATTCAAAAAATAATCAAGTTTAATACACTTCTTTTATTATAAACGAAGTATAAAAATATTTTGGATTATTTTAATTAAATACAACGATGTGACAAAATAATTAAACTCCATTGTATCGAGCACTAACAAGAAACGTCATTCTACATGTACTGCTGGTCAGCAAGCTCCCTGCCCTCGACATAAGCCAATTAACCTCTTTAATTAGGACAGGCTTATAGACAGTGACTGCTGCATGCATTAGTATCAGATACTGTCAAATTAATTTGATATTTCTTCCGGAAGTAGTCGGAAGTGTGAAGTTTGCAGCTCTTCTGTTTGTAATTCAATTTTGAAACTTTAAAGAGTGGTTTGAAGTAGAAGTACTGACCTATGTGTGAAATTGTAACGCTGAAATATGAATTGGAAGAACAGAAAACTTACACTTCCGGCTACTTCCGGAGGGAATATCATCAAATTTGACTGTACTTTCATGTTTTATGGTTAAAATAATAGAAAAGTTTGTAAGCTTATTATGGCGCATTTTTTACTTAGTAATTTTCACGTCGCAACAGCATGAACGTTAGTTGTTGATTGTTTTTCAGTTTTACAATTAAAGTATTCACTTTCATTTTTTTTATTTTAGAAATAGATAGAGGGTGCAAAGTTATGCCACTGACTTTTTTTAGAGCCCGGGTCGTATTGCTAAAAATTTTTGTCGAGGTCGGGTTTTGAACCCACGTCCAGAGGCATCATTTTCTCTATACTTTCAATATTTTTTATAAAAATACTTCCTTGTCCATAAAAAATCTGAAAAAAATTGCATAACTTTGCACCCATTTAAATCTTCACTAAAAATTTTTGTGATCGATACTCGATACACTCCCGAGTTGAGATAAATTTCATCTTTTCTTCGCTATTAAGCTCTCCTCTTGTCTAATTTCCTCTTCTTTTGCACCATTTTAAGACTATATTACACGATACAATTTTTCTGAATATTGTATACAATTTTTCCTTGCAAGAAAATGTCCTCTCAATACAAACAAATGGAGATTAAATTTTCTTGTAAGGAAAAATTGTATCGTGTAATACCGGCTTTAGAGGAAAAAAGAGAGGTAAAGACGAGATTACGTCTTTTTTTTTCCTCTTCTTGAACATAAAATGTTAAAAATATTGTCTCCATTTCATCCTCACTTTGATCGAAGAGAAAATAAGATGTGTTTTAGAGGTAAAAAGATTAGGTTTAGACGTGATAAAGATGAGTTGAAGATGTAATTTTTCAACTAGGGACATTTTTTAGATAGCTTGAATCAAAAGTAACGATCGAACTGCCCTGACGTGTACAGTAATGCATCATGGTTTACTGTAATGCTGTATGTTGTACATTGATACCCCTGTCTTATCGTATTAACATTAAGTACTCAGTGCAATTACAATGGACAAGTAAAGCTTGTTACAAATGTTAATTGCTTCCAATGGATTTCAAAGTAGCTCTATAATGAAGCTTTGTAACCGACATTTATTAAACAATTTTTACGTTGCAAATTACAATTTTTATCTTTTATTTTTGATAAAAAACAAATTCAAATATTCATAATTGTTAAAATGTATTTTATATAAATAATGGTTTACATATGATTAATAAATTAAATTATCTAACTGTAATGATTCCAAAATTGTAAGCAATGATAAATCTAATAAAGACATGATGGGGCCGCTACCATTTCTCAATATATTTTATTGTTCATTGAAAGTACTGTTGTAATCCATAATATAAAGCAGAAAATAATAATGTGAGTGCGCCTCGCGATGCTCATTTGTGTCGCTAAGGTCCATCTTGCACTTGAAAATGAAGCAAAGTGTTTTTTTAACTTAAGTAAAAAATCTAAATCTTGCTTTTTCCACTGTATTTTTCAGTTTTGGACCGATGTTCCGTTTTGAAATTTTCAATAAAAATTCATCTTGGTGAAAAAACGAATAATTTTTTTTTTTACATAGGTTTAGATAGGACGGTAGGAACGCTGAAAAATCAGCTGACTTGAAGCCTCCATTGGGAGTTTGCTCACTTTTAGTGCCTTGGTTCTGTAACTGTTCCTAAATAAATAACAATTTGAATTTGAGTTTGCTCAATTAAAAAAATAAAAAAGTGTAGATTTTTAGCTATTAATTTTTCCCGTGTAAAAAAGATGCATATTTGACTAAAAGGCGACGGAGTCCCCATTTAAACAATGCTAATCTTAATTGCTGAATATTTTGAAAATTTCGCCGATTTTGATCTAATTTTATGAAATCACGTCATTTAAATATTACACCACAAGGTATTATAAATTGTACTATTTGTATTTTAATAATCCTCTTGGCTTACATTTATCTTTTTTTATGACCAACTTTTATTCAAGTTTTTGAAGTATCCACCTCAATATTCATTACACTACACATACTGTATGCAGTAAAAGTTGATAAAGACCAGCTTTACACAGTATTATCATATAAAGATGTAATACTAAATCATTCCTTTTTTTATATAACAATATAACATTAAAACTATAAAGAATGTCTTTTTTAAAATAAACGTCACATAAAAATATTTTATTATAATTATGTTATGTGTGTTATTTTACTACCTTGCTACATTTTTTTTGGTTCAAAGAAGGGTTGGCAATGCAGTAAATTACATAGCTACGTCGCTAGTGGTCACTGGAGGCCTACAAATTACTGTCAGCTTTTCTCTCTATAACCTTATTCTACCGCAAGATGTTTCCAAAGTAAAGAGGAAATATTGGCAGCCTAAAATAAACTTAGGGGGAGTTAATTAATGAAAATTTTGTTGTCTAATGCAATTTTATATTGATGGTATTTGAAGATAATTCATCTGGATTTTTATTTGATTTTATTAATTTAATTACAATTGTATGTATAATTATATCAAAATTTATATTAAAGCAAAGTTATTCAATTTATCAGATTTATTTCATTTTAAGGTAATATAAATAACATATTAATTATAAATTTAATTGATCACTATCCCAGATTATTATATTAATATTATATTTATTTCGTATTAATAACTATTTATATTTTATATATTTTGTTCAATCGTTTATTATAAATTATAAAATACACCAGTTTAATAATATTTAAAGAAAACAAATTCGTTTCATTCAATTTACTAAATAAATTAATTGAATGTACTACAAATACTGATGTAATTATTAGCGAAAGCTATCAAATAAATTTCATTTCATTTCATTCATTATAAATTCCTATACCATTGTATATAAGATAATAAAAAACAACAATTAATTCATTACATTCAATTAACATTGTGCTAGTTAAGCTGGACATTTGGTACAATAAACTGCAGTCTATATTGGCAACTTAACTTAAACGTTTCTTAACACTGACGTCAAAGCAATTAAAAGTTAATTAATTTGAAAGTGTTATTTATAAACGAACTCCCCATACTAAATGTATTAATAGTTTCAAGTGTTTATTTGGCTGGGGAATTAATTTAGACCACAACTTTAATTAAGTAATTGAAACCAACAATCATGAGTTGTCAATTTATCTTTCTAAAAAAACAATCAAATTAAATTGTTATTCTGTAATTATATAGTAATTAAATTTTTAAATTTTGTAAATTTGAACACACACAATAATTACCAATAATTACAAAATTCATTGAATGTAATATACCCTAGATATGTGCATGGTTAAAATTTATTGAAAATATTTTCAAAATCAATTTTTATACTATCAAAGTACAAAAATGTAAACTTTTATCACAGATTATGACTTTACTGTTATGAAAATGAATTTTAAATCATAGCTATATGTAATAATAAAATTATAATTAAATACTAATTTTATTACGTCTTTATTTCACCGTAGGGAGTTTATTCACTTTTGAAACACCGAAACAATCTTAAATTTTATAATTCTCTAAAAAAAAATATTCAAATTTCAAATTATTTTTTATTTTATCATATTCTATAAAGATACACATATAATATACACAACACACAGTATTATGCATGGGTTAGACACGTTTTAACACAAAATTATAATTAAAATTTGGCATTACTATATTCATTTAGATGATAAAAACATTGCTGCAACATTTTTTACATAATTTGTATTTTTTGTAAATGTTATGTTCTAAAATATAATTGAAATGACACAAGTCCAATTATAACTCGCACTACAACACTACTTATACTTATAATGTTATATATTTGCCAATTTTCAGTCAGGGAATGTAGAAACTTAATTCAAGATGGCCGCTGACAGGCTGCTATCAATTACCTTCACACTCTGAGTGGGTCATTCCCAAGCTACCGCAGCGTTGGCCTAAAGCCAATATAGTCAAACAAATTTAAAATTCCCCGCTTTAAAATCGTACCGAGATTAAATAAATTTCATATTTCTTCGTCGAAATGAAGTTCTTAAATTCCTAATTTGGTGCACAGATACAAAAAAAAAAAAAACGTCTCGTATCGGATGAAATTTTAGAAATTCTGCCTTTATTATTAGATTTTATGAAATTGAGGATGAAATTGCGTGTGTTATATAGGTAAAAATACTTAAAATGATTAGTTTCAACGTGTTAAAGATGAAAATTTTTAATTAGGGAATATTTACATGCATGTATTTTTCATTTATTTTAATTTTTTTCTCTTATTTTGCACCATTTTCGAGGAAAGAAGAGTAAAAAAATACGAGATTACATCTCCTTTTCTCTTTTTTATTGTGCATGGAATTGTAGAAAATTGTCCCTATTTCTGAGCGAGAATGATACGTGTTTTTGATTTGATGAGTTTAAAAACCGTAATAATAAAATTAGGTTTAGACGTGTTAAGGATAAGTTGAATTGACTACTAGTGATTTAATTAGCTTCAAAATTTAGACTTAAAAAATTTTAATGTATACCCTAGTTGAAAAATTACATCTTCAACTCATCCTAAACTTTTTACCTCTAAAACACATCTTATTTCCTCTTCGCTCAAAGTGAGGATGAAATGAAGACAATATTTCTAACATTTTATGCTCGAGAAGAGGAAAAATACGTAATATTGACTTTTCCTCTAAAATGGTGCAAAATAAGAGGAAACTAGACGAGAGGAGAGCGAATAAAATATGAAGTATACTTCAACTCTGGCAACTTGTAATTTTGTTGGGATCGTTATGCTAATACAACCATAGAGGTACTTTGGAATCGAATTCTCAAGAAGTTCAAGTAGACAGACACCATGTAATTCTGTGAACTACTTTTTTTTGTGTTCTACAAACTATGTATGAAGTTTATAGCTTGGAATTCATTTTCAGTAAAAACTTGTAAGATGAATTTAAAAATTTAATATTTTTAACGTTTATCATATAGAAAATAATTCAAATAAATTTGATTTACTTTCCACTCTGAATCGATAAAACGTCGAGATATCTAACACGAGTTGAAATGATTTCATGTTTTATAAACTATTAAGCTCTCTCATCGTCTAATTTCTGAACCATTTTAGAGAGAAAACGAAATTACGTTTTGTTTTCTCTTACTGAACATAAAATGTTAGAAATTTTGTCTCCATTTAATGCTGTTTTTGAGCGAGGAAGAAATAAGGTGTGTTTTTGTTAAAAAGACGTAAAAAGGCGTGTAAAAGATGAGTTGAAGACGTAATTTTTCTACTAAGGAATATAATATTAAAATATATATAAAAAGTTTTTTTTAATGCCTTGTGCGTATTTTCAATTAGGTTCACTTTTCATGGCAATTTAATATAAATTTCGACCTTATTGTTAAGGCACACTGAACCTTCCCTTCTCCTTTTTGATATTAGTTTTTATTCAAAATATATAAAGCGTTATTTATATTAAATCACATCATTGTAAAATTTATATTTTCAACATATGATAAGATAAGCTAGTTGAATTTCTATTTTATACGGAATATTGGATTATCAAATATAATTAAATTCATATATATAAATTAGATAATGGTAATATAATGACAATTTAATTCAGAACGTAGCGATATTAGATATTTCACATGTCACTTCTAAGCATGATTTATTACCCTTACAGTCATTACAAAACTAATTACTCTAAAATGGGAGAATACCCTTATAATATAGAGTGCTGTAACTTCTGTCAAATATAAATGAGGGTATTGACACTTTAATAAAATACTCTTAAAAGTTCTAGACACTTAATAGGTAGCCACGTTAGATCGTATAGTATTATTACTTTCTAATGAGGGCAGCACTGTCGTCATTCAAGTCACCAATATTAATAAATTTTCATTTGCTGATTTTCTTTTTGATTCCGAGATTTCACTAATCATTTGCGATACTTTAATTCAATTTTAAGAATATCCATTAAAGGAGCGAAATATTCGACAAACATCTATCATCATTAGGTCAAGCATTAAAATAATTTATAAGAAACTAGTTTTTAATTATTTAATTCTTGAGTATAAATTTTAAAAGTAACTTAAAATTTTTTATATATATTAATTTAATAATAAAAACAAATTTAAATAATTAAAATAATAATTTTTATTATTAATAGTAAATTTAAATTTAATACGATAAAAAAAGAAAACTATTCTTTATTGATAAAATTTATTATGAAAAGTCGTCAATATTTTTTTTTTAATTCATTTCACTGTATTTAGTAAATCATTATAAATAGCAATAAATTGATTTAAATTTTATTATTATTTGTATAATAATAGAGTGATCAAATGTTTGGAACTGATTTAAAGTTAATTTTTTAAGTAAATAATTTTAAAGACTTAAAAATTTCATTAACAAATGTGTTTTTTATAAAAAAAAAATAATAATAATAATATATTTTTATTAGTTAACAAAATGAAAGTCAATTCTATATTGACAGAAGCTTATTTCTTTAAATGAATGTAATCTACAAAATTTTTAAATTGTATAAACAAACTAAATTGACAAAAACGTAAATTTATCCACTTTGTATATCACTACAATGTTTATTTACAAATTTAAAATTCACCACTCATTGCCGTTTAGCTCATCCTAGCAATGTATTGTCAATTTGTTTTTTTGTCGATTTACATTTGATTTAGTAGTGCTGAGTTCACCTAATATTGGCAATGTAAATATGCGGGCACTACATGGAAAAGAGACAAATGTAAAAGTATTTATCCCCCATTTTATTGTATCTCTCACAAATTGCATTGCTACAGTCAGATTTACTTCAAATTCTCACCGGAAGTAGCCGGAAATGAGTATTTTCTGATCTTCCTGTTCATGTCAGATTTTTGTACTTTTGCAAACAAGTCAGTCCTCTTATTGCAATGCTCTCTGTAAAATTTTAAACTACAAATTCAAACAGGAAGGACAGAAACTTCATACTTCCGGCTACTTCCGGAGGGAATATTAAATTGATTTGAGTATATACGTGACAAAAATATTCCAAGGTTTGTAAAAAATAAAGTGAACTCAATGTAATAAAAGTACTTCACCATATACATTTTTTAAATAGAATAAAAGTGGTACAAAATACAACAATACAATTCTGTAAATTCAGCATTTGAAGAGGACTGCCCTTCATTTTGATTGAAACAACTCAATTAATGAGTTTATCGATAGCGGGGGTTGCAAAAAGAGCTAATAGAATTTGTCCTGGAGACCGCTGATTTTCTTCTTTTTTTATTTAAGGGTAAGGTAATACGCTCAATATTAAAAAAAAATCCCACACATGAAAATTGTGAAAAAAATTAAAATGTTCTCCTTTACATCCCCTTTCAGTTGCAAAACTATCAGTTATACAAATTCAAGCAAGTTTTTTAGTTACTCCCATCAATAGATGGCATACAAATTATGAAGCGAATCTGTATTATTAGTTTTGTGAAAACTGAGGTAGAAGTTTAACATTGGCCTTATGGACGAAAACCGGAAATGAAGCTGTTGTAAGAAAACTGCAAGACTGAATTTGCTCAAACCATAAGCGATTAAGTTTTGGATGAGTTGAAGACCTAATTTTTTTAACTAGGGTTGCTTTCACTAAATTGGTCACTTTTAGATGGTCACCCATCCACCCAATCAATTCCTGCAATTGACCTTTGAATTCATGGTCATATTAATTTTTTTTTCTATTTTCATATTTAACTTGGGGTTCTTCGTGAATGTTCAGGGGTACTTCGTTTTTTGTTCGGCCAAGAAAAATTACGTAATAAGATAAGGTTAAGACGTGGTAAGGATAATTTGACGAAAATTTATAACTATAACAATAGCAAATCATCATTTACAAGTCTAAACCTAATCTTATTACATCTTTTTACCTCAAAAGCACATATTATTTCTTCCTCACTCAAAATTAGGATGAAATGGAGACAATATTTCCAACATTTTATGCCTAATAAAATAAAAAAAAGTACAATCTCGTTGTTATTCCCCGAAAATGGTTCAAAATAGAAAGAAAAAAGGAGAGAAACGTAAAAATTGAATAAAAGATTCAAATGTACAAACTGAACTGAATATTTTTGCGCGTGGATGTACACTTGTCGCCTCTGAAAATTTCCCTTTATAGCCTTGTTAATCACCATGCTCTGTAAAAGAGTAACACAGATAACCAAAGCTGTAAGTGGGAAATTTTCCAAGGCGACTAGTTTACCTCATGCAAATCAATGTCTGTTCAGCAAAATTCAACTATACAAACTTCATATTTTTGCCTGTGGTTGTACCTCATGCAAATTTAAGTATCTTCGTTCACAATGTTGTATTTGGCGCAGAATCGGCATTTTTTTCTTTCTCTATCTGCTATCGATTTAACATATTGTAATAAATTTATAATAATGCAGGTGATGTTTCCTTTCAGCATGATACCTCTTTGATGTTCGTGTAGTGTAAATATATAACAGTTCAGAGAAAACATTTTGCTTTGTACAACTTCAATAATTAACTTGGAATCTTATGAGAGTTTATGTTTTTTTATATTTGTTTAAGAGAAGATAGCACGAAACAGCTGATCGTCGTAGTCCCATTTGATTAACATGTAAACCTTAGCAACATCATAAAAATTCTGATTTTTTTTTACAGTCCTTAACAAAAAGAAGTTGCAGAAAAAATTTCAAAACAATTGGACTGGCCGATTTTTTTAAATGAAGTTTTTAAATTTTCAGTATAGGGCTTTATTTCCCATGGAGAGCTAAAGTAAAAAAATTAATTTAAAACAAAAATCGTCTCGTAAAATTTTTTCTGCAACTTCCTGGTTCTGAGGACTAAAAAAAATCAGATAAGGTTTACATGTTAATCAAATAGGACTACGTCAATCAGCTGATCCGTGTTACCTTGCCCTTAGGTACTTTTAATTTTTGTACTAATAAATTTTTTATTTTATATTTTGCAAGCACGCAAATGTGTCTTTAATTTTCTTGTCAAATTTTCTGCACTCCCTTTAAATAATGTTGTAATCTGTATAGTTAGATAAAAATGTATGCTAAATTCAACTATACTTTTTGTTATTAGAGTATTAAATTTATTAATAAGTGGGGAAAGGCTATACATATTAATAATATATTCTTTATTGTAATTTAAATATTTTTATTTTATCATCATCATAAATTATCTAAGATAAATCTTTTTACAAATTTAATATCGCATTTCTTTGAAATATTTTTTAAAGGTGATAGCTTTGTTTGTTAAAAACATATTTTAGTGACAAAGGAATTATCCAGTAATAACTATAGAGACAAAGGAATTATCCAGTAATAACTATAGAGACAAAGGAATTATCCAGTAATAATTATAGAGACAAAGGAATTATCCAGTAATAATTATAGAGACAAAGGAATTATCCAGTAATAACTATAGAGACAAAGGAATTATCCAGTAATAACTATAGAGACAAAGGAATTATCCAGTAATAACTATAGAGACAAAGGAATTATCCAGTAATAATTATAGAGACAAAGGAATTATCCAGTAATAATTATAGAGACAAAGGAATTATCCAGTAATAACTACCCACGGTTAGACAGAGGTTATCTTCTTCCATCACTTTCGATGTAGTTAAAAAAAATTGTAATATAAAGACCCTCGAGCTTTGTATGACTTTTTTCCACATTTTTTATCACGTTTAAAATCGCAGTAAAAAACGCAGTGACGTCATGATAAATATTAAACATGTAAACATCGCAGATTTTTTTAAACGACTACTACAGTCAAATTTATGTAATATACTCTCCGGAAGTAGCCGGAAGTGTGAAGTTTCTAGCCTTCCCACTTGTATTTTAGAGTTGCAATTTCTTAAATAGGGCAAGATTTGTATTGCAAACCACTCGGTAAAGATTCAAAACTAAATAACAAACAGAATAGACACAAAGTTCACACTTCCGGTTACTTCCGGAGAAAATTTTAAACTAATTTGACTGTATGTAAGTATTTTTCACATCAATTTTGCGGAGGCTTTAAAATGACCTCAAAAATAAATTGATAAATCATTATTAAGGTAGGTCGAGGTCCTATAATGTTATTAATGTGATATTTACGTTATATTTCTTCTAGAATTAATTGCCATGTGATTAGCTGTTGCAAAATATATTTCGGATTATGAATATTATTTTTTTTTTCCAGCTAAATCCCAAACTATATTTTTATTGATGGTAAGGTGTAAGAATAGGCTTGCCTATAACCCTTGCCACAATAATTTCTACGGTGAGTCATGCACATTTAATTGGGTTTTCGTCGTATTTGTAACGTCCTTGGTCATTGGTTGACAATTTGCAATGAAGATTCTGATTGGTCCAACACAAACCGAATAATTCCGAGCATTTCCGATCATAACTTAAATAGATATGAGTGTTCTATTCTATATTCAAAATATGCTCTTGCATGTTGTCCATTATTTATTATAATGAGTAATTGATTTCTAAAAAAAAATTGTCAATAATTTAACATACCACTGTATTTAATTTATGTTTACAATTTATTCAAAATTGATAGCTGTACGTACATTAATATTTTTATTATATTGATGAAAAATGATACTAAAAGAGGAGTACTAAATTATGTAAATTTATAACAAATGAGAAATTTTACACAAATTAAAATGTAAATTCATGTTATAAAAAAATAAATACAAAATTTATGTATTTTATTTCATCATGTAAAACTCCCTAAGCAAATATTTTGTTAAAAAGTTAAAATAACGCAGAATATGTTAATGTTGTTTGCGTTTAATTTTATTGACGTGAGAGCTAATGTTGATTTTTAAAGAGCATTATACAGTTCACCAAATACTTGACGACCACCGGAAGTGGAAGGATTTTGTCTGAACTATTAACATGAAAATTCCAATAAAATAACAGCTGATCGACATAGTCCCATATGATTAACATGTAATCCTTATAAAAATTCTGATTTTTTTTTAAAAGACAGTCCTTAGCACTAAAAAATTGTAGGAAAAACTTAAAAACAATCGGAAGAGCAGATTTTTTTTATATTATTTTTTAGTTTAGCTCTGCATTGGGAAAGTCCTATACTGAAAACTTAAAAATTTCATTAAAAATATCATCTGATTGTTTTGATTTTTTTTTGCAACTTCTTGGTTCTAAAAAAATATTCAGAGTTTTTATGAGGATTACATGTTAATCAAATGCGACTACGTCATGTTTCGTGTTATCTTACCCTTAAAGACAGGTTGAAATCACTTTTATAAATCTTATAAAAAGTTTCAGGTTCTGAACTAGAAAATCTAGAAAGCTTGCACTTCCGGCTACTTCCGGGTGGAATTATTTCATTTATTGAACTGTACACCTCAATTTAATATAATTATATCATTATATTATAATTTATTAAATTGAAAGTATATTTTTGTATTAGTTAAACTGTATATTCGAAGTATATTGTGTTAGAATTGGCAAGGCAAATGTTTCATAGCTTTTATGATACAATTTAAAAAGCTATAAAAGTAGTAATATTCAAAACATCAAGATTTGTAATCACATTTTTTATGTACAATAACATTATGAAGTCTGTATGAGAGCTATGGTTCAATAAGCATAACACTAACCGGATGTTTATGATTTTATTAGCTGCACGTTATATTTTTGTAGAATTTTAGATGCATGAATCAACGTTGAACTACCTATCACCATTGCATCTACAATTTTTAACTATATTAAATCCCTATTTTAATGCAAAGTATTTACTGTATGCATTCTTTCCCCATTTATATGGTAAATTGTATCACTGATATTTCCACAATTGTTCCATGCAAAAAAAAGTTCGTCAATTTTCTCCAGACGCAGTTGTATTTAATTTGCATTTCAACAATCACGTTTAGACATGTTTTTAATTTATAAATATAAAATTAAACAAAAAGTTATTCTGCATAATTATCAAATTTATCTTTAAAAAATATAAAAAATAAAAATACTAAAATAGATAAAACATTTAAATGAAATTATAATTTTTTTAATATATTAAATTTTAATAATATGTTAAAAAAATTTAAAATAATACTTTTAAAAACGCATTTTTAAATTTAAACTAGTTTTATTACCTTATTCAAATATGTCAAAATAGATTATTATTTTACTTATTAACGATTCTGTCATAAAATTATAACTCAATAATAATATTTACGCAAACTGTTAGATCGCTCATATTATATAAAATATTGTTATCTATAACATCTTGTTTCTGAAGTCAGTAGCAATGTAAATAATCTCCTATATTCCGATATATTTATATTTCTCCACCCTCGCTACATTTTGTATAGCAGTGAATAAGGTCAATCTGATTCTTCCGTTCGAACATCGATATATACATATCGATCTATATATATACATATACATATCGATATACATATCGATCTTGTTACATCTGTGATACAACAAGCAAATCCAATTTTCATAAAAAAGCCAGGGAGTGTGTTTTCTTGCTGATAGCATTTTGATCCATTTACACAAAACAACAATATTTAGAGGTTGCACAGGATTTAGTCTTTTTTGTTTGTTATCAAAAAGTGTCATCAGCTTCATATCTACTTTCAATGTGATTTAAAGCAATAATGTATATCTGTTACTATAGTATATAAATACTATAGAATTCAAAAGTATGTACACTTTATATAATAGCAATATAAACTTGGTATGAGGTGTGGCGTAGTGTGTTTGTCCGGGTCTTATCAGATCATCGAAGTCAAGTAACGCCGAGCGCGGTTAGTAGTTGGATAGGTGACCATTTGCAACAAAAATCATGTATTCCTCCCAAGCTTAAAGCTTTCCTCTTTAGCTCATTACATTTCTGGTCCATTTACAAAATAGGCCAAACCTACGTGACGTCACTGCATATTGCATTCTTTACAGGAGCCTGCCGCGCCATAGTGTTGTATTGCATCAGCAGCGTGTAAGGGAAAAAATGTAGACAAAATTAATTATAAATTATAGACAGCAATTATTACATATATATCGTTTCATCTGCTAGTTGATAAAGAATGCACAAGCTACATTTTTTGTGTCCTTAAATAATTAAATCTGGCAACAAAGTCAATTTTTCTATTTTTTTCAATACTTTAGAGCGTACGGTTCGACAACAGTAGGGGAAGTGAGGGTAGGTAAACAGCTGAGCGTTTAAGTAGGCAACCCAATAATCTTGTGGCGCTGCCCTATAAAGTCTATCCTAGCTGAGGTTTCCACGTTTCCCTCAGTCTCAGTTACATACTATACTAAATTTCTCCATAATCACTTCACCCATGAAATGAGATAACATATAATTATCAATATGAAATTAATTTTACATTTTTTTAAATTGCATTGAAATATTTCAATGGTTATATATTAGCATTGTACAGTGTTGGTATTCAGGGCAATTCATTACTGTGTTTTGGTAAATATAACCCTTTGAAAATAAATCAATTAGAACTCCCCGGCATGCATACCAAACAAAATAATTGCTTCCATAAATACTTGGATTGATATTCCATGCGTGCATACAGCAATTAATGTCAACAATGTATAAATATAATTGCATATTTTGTTGTTGATGAAAAGGGGAATTACTGTTAAAATGTCAATGTGGGATTAAAATTTGTAAATTTGATAATTTATTATAGTTTTCTTTCATTAACAAATTGTAATATGTATGTAATATAAACCACAGTGAATTTTCATTGACGAGTAGATTTTATGATTAATTTGTTCTGCCAGAATTTTTGGAGTAGGATTAGTATTCAGATAATAGTTTTTAGTAAAATAAAAATTGACATAATGTCTTACACGAAGTTTTGTTTCTGAAATATTTGCCCATATAATTATAGTTTAAGAATATAAATGAAATTTGAATTTTTATTTCATTTATTTCTTCGTAAATAAATATTCTTAGAGTGGAGCAAATTGGATTTAGAATTTTTGAAAGCGAAATATACGACGACATTATTGCAAACTTATTTTTAATGATGAACGATTTCAAGAAGAATTTAATGTGAAAAGTGACTTGTTGAAACGTGTTTCTTTAGGAGACATAAATTTCTAAGATATTTATTTTTATGTTCACTCAAAAATCATCCCACACTTACAAATA
Source organism: Siphlonurus alternatus (assembly GCA_949825025.1). Taxonomy (NCBI): domain Eukaryota; kingdom Metazoa; phylum Arthropoda; class Insecta; order Ephemeroptera; family Siphlonuridae; genus Siphlonurus; species Siphlonurus alternatus. Next base: position 22,043,976 of record OX463786.1, read on the forward strand.
AAATGGGGGGTCATGACTACCGTAAATATCAGATAATGATGTCATACAAGATTTTTTATTCTGATCGTTATTTCTCGTTATATAAATCAAATCGTATTTTTAAAGTTGCACTTTACCTTTTTAATGTTCTTTTTCATTACCAGTAATAAAAAATCTGACTTTTAGATAATATATATTCAATTAAATTTAACTTTTTAACACAAATTAGGTACTTACTTTTTTATAGTACTTTCAATTAATGTTATAACATTTCACTTTTTTTTGACAAAATTTATAGCTACTATCATAAATTTTATTTTTTATACCAAAGAATCAAACTTTTCTTCTCATTTATTCCATTTTTGTGCTGTAATAAATCAAAAAAATATGGAAATAAAGAATCACAAATCAAAAAACACAAGAAGTATATTACATAAAAAAAGAAATAAAAAGAATACAAAAAAAAAACTATAAAAGATTAAGTGATTCTGTTCTACAATGGTAGAAAAAGAAAATAGCTGGTTTAGGGGCTCTCAAATCAATCTAAGGACATTTTAATGGTTTCCTTATGGTTACTTTAGACAGTCTCTAGTGGCTATGTAAGATTGCTTTGTCGTCTTTGTTATTTTTATTTCCTTATAACCTCAAGTGGTTCACATACTTCGCATAGACCGCATTAGTTACGTATAGAGCTGATTTCTGTTTACGTGAGGCGGGAGAGGGGTTTCCCTATACCAACATATTGCGAAGGGGGCGCAGGAGGGAGGGAAAAGATAAAGTTTTGGCAGGCCAGATTATACAGTGAGCATAGGCAAAATGACGAAAAAAAATTATAAAAATACTTTTAACAGTTTCTTGGCGGTGAGATTTTTTTTATGAGTTCTATCGTGTACTGTTAAAGTATTATTGAAGTATTTAAACTTGATTTATTTTATTAAGTTAAGTAAAAAATTATTGTACACTTTGTTTATATGCTAGTCCGTGCATTCTGGCCCTCCTCGCATGACATCAGCGCAATCCACTCTATTGGGAATATTTTTTTTTATTAATTTAGTATTTTCCATCGAATAAATCAATGGACAATTTGCAAGACATTTTTACATTACAGAAATGGATAGAAACCACAGAATTAAATTTTACTGATGGTCATTTTACACTGCGACACTGGAATATTATAATATCCTAAAAAGATAAAACGCAGGAATTTTACAGTAATGTAAGAGATTTTTTGTTCAATATAATGTAAAATACTCTCAATATTTTAATTTTTGTTTATTTTAAATATAATTGTAATAGGGAATTTTAAACATTGTAGGGCTGTTCTCAAAGAACATTGATTTCAGTCTTAAAATTTTCATATTAAATTCCAATCTTAACTAAATTTCATAGTAATATTTTTTTTTTACGCTTAATTCTCTAGGAAGGAAGAGTTTCCATGACATTTGTTATTGCATGTTTGCATAGAGGACCTCAAGTTTCCATTTTTCAGATTTTTTTAAACCTTCTAACACCCTCAAAATCCCTCATAACACCCTCCTCTTCTACACACAATTGAAACAATCAACTTAAAAGAGTCGTAGTATAAATTAATACACATACTAAACAAAACAAGAATTATATTAGTGTAAAATTTAACCAATTTACTTGGTTTTGTTTGCCTCACATGTAAGCTGCTTGTAGCAAACGTAACGACTCGTGTCGAACTTTAGAGTCCCATGGACAAGACGCAATTAAGTAAGGACTATCCTCAATCCATCCATCCATCCATCCCTCTCTCTCTCTCTCTCTCTCTCTCTCTCTCTCTCTCTCTCTCTCACTTCATTTAGCTGAGTGGTACAAAGGACTTAAAGTTGCTTCTCCTCCTTTCTGACTACAGACCACAAGAACACACCAAGATAATTAATAATTAAAGATACGATAGTTAATTGTAAATAAGTCTCCCTTTTTATATTAAAATAATAGTTGTTTTCTTCAGTAATAAAGTTCATAAAAATTATTTATAATATTGATAATTTTGAATATTTTACTATATTTTGTGTGTCAAGGATAAAGTAACACGCCTAATGTTTAAAAAAAAAATTCCACACATGAAAATTATGAAAAAAAAAATTTGAAATGTTCTTCTCTACACCCCATATCAGTGGCTAAAATATCAGATATACAAATACGATCTAGTTTTTCAGTTATGATTTTTTAAAGTTGACTACTTTAACATATGGAGAAATGGAACTTTCATGTTAAATTAGTCAACTTTAAAAATTCACAACTAAAAAACTAGCTCGGGTTTTGTATACCTGATATTTTACCTACTGATAGGGGATGTAGAGGAGAACATTTTAAGTTTTTTTCATAATTTTTATGAATGGGATTTTTTTTAGCATTGGGCCAGCTGATCCGTATTATCTCTACCTTAACAATGTATGAGTGATTGTATTACTGACTTTGTATTTTATTATTGTTATAGCGTACAGTATATTAAAAGAAACTCCCGTGTCAATGCTAATTACTACAACTTTATTATTATATATATTAATGCATTTTATATCAATTAAGAACTTAGTGAAATTTAGCGTCAAATTTAACATTTGTTTGTAACGTCCTCAGTCATTGGTGGGCAGTTTGTAACGAAGCGCCTCATTGGCCGAGCCGAAGTGCACCCGAGCATTTCCGACGAAAACCGAAATGATTTTATTTTGTGTTTAAATATTAGTTCATATTATTTTTTATGATTCCATTGCTGCATAGTTTCAATGATTTTCATCAGGTTTTCACATAATTATAAAAGTATTGAGGTCAATTGGTGATTAAACGTATTTTAATTATTTATTTTATTTACTAATTAATATTCAATATTTCATAGCGACTAAAAGTGAATGAGACATGGGACTCTAGTTTCGTTTGAGAAGATTCAATTTGATATCGAGATTTGATTTAAAAAAAATTTAAAAAATAAACAATAAAAATATTAAATATAAAATATTTATATCAATAAATAATTTTAATTAGTATTTTTGAATTAATTTAATTTTTAAAAAATTTGAAATAAAAAACATATTTAATAAAAATAATTATTATTAAATTTATTTTACAAATTTTGTATTTTTATAAAATTTAAAACGAATGATTCAACCATCGCACTTAATATACAAGTACTCGGAACCACCTCCCTTTTTGTCACATCTAATGAAGTTCATCAAACTAATATTCTGTCTAATTAGCAACTAACTAACCAGCTAAGATAAACTCCGCCCTCAGATTCTTCATTTTCTTGTCTACAGTAAAACAAATCTAAGTTTACGCCTGACATGGCTAGACTATACGTCTAGACCGACTGGCGCCCCCTATCTTTGCCATGTTATGACTTCCAAGATGGCCGTCGCGCGTAATCGAATCCACACGTAAACTAAGATCTGTTATACTGTATATTGTTTTGTTTATTCTTGTGACACAACAATGAATTGTTATATAATGTACAGCGACAAAATTCGTCACTAACATTAATCTTGGATATGTTTATTATACTGTGTATTTTAATGTTTTGTTGTTAGTAATTATATATACAATATTACGGATTAATATTTATTAGCAGAGGGATTTTAAGATGTTAATATAAGTTCTGCATTTTTCATGCCGTTCTTTGACAAAAAGAAAAATACTACCAATATAAAATACTCATTACAAAGTGTTCAAAATCTCTAGTTGAAAAATTATATCTTCAACTCATTCTTTCGCACGTAGAATGCTAATAATCCTACGTCTTTTCACCTCTAAAACACATCTTATTTCTTCCTCGCTTAAAGTGAGGATGAAATAAAGACAAAATTTTGTGAAATTTTATGCTCAAGAAGAGGAAACGCGTAAACTTTTTTTTCCTCTCTATTTTTTCTTTGAAAATGGTGAAAAAGGATGAGGATAAGAGTTAAAAGTCAATAGATCATTAAAAGTAAAGGATATACAAAGTTTTTTTTTTAATTTTACATCTGAATATAATAATATGTAATGAGCGTTCAAATAGATATTACATTTTGTTAGCTACGAGACCAAAATTACCAAATATTATTTAAGTCAATCACCAAGCAATGTCAATTTTTCAACAATATTAATTAATCATGTTTTAATTCGAACATTGAACATTCTTACTTTGATTAATTTGCCTTCATAAATTGTACATCCTAATGATTAACCTCAGTTACCTTAAAATTATTATTAAAGATCGAACCTAAAACTTAAATAACTTAATAATTCAATAATTCTCTAAAACTTTAAAACTAATGGATTAAGCCAATTCTAATTCAAATTCTTACAACAGCTTCATTTCTGGTTTCCATGATGACCCATAATTAAGGCTCCAACTTCTATCTTAATTTTTACAAAACTGGTAAGACAGATCCACTTCAAAATTTTTATACGTGAGTTTAAAGTGCCTTTATTAAAATAAAGGTGGCTCATTTCAAGATCTCAATCTACTGGCAACTGATATTTATCCTTAAGGATGAATCTCAGTAGGTTGATATCTCGCAATCGTATAGCGCCTGAATGTAATAAGATTTGCAGGGGACTTAGAACTCCCCATCAATAGGTGGCATACAAATTTTGAAGTGAGTCTGTCTTATCAGTTTTGTGAAAACTAAGGTAGAAGTTTAACATTGGCCTTATGGACGGAAACCGGAAATGGAGCTGTTGTAAGAAAACTGCAAGACTGAATTTGCTCAAACCATAAGAGATTTAGTTTTAAAATATTCTATATTTTTTAAAATTTATTTCATTCGATTCTGTCGTATAAAAATATTCTTTGACTCCAGCAGTAACTGAGATTAATCGTTAAATATTTTATTATACTTCAAAACAATCGAAACGTCACTTTTTTCCTAATTTCAAATTTTTTATTCAGCCTGTAAATTATACCACCTGTAATACAAAAATGAGAAGCAAATAACATAACTTTCAGGGGCTTTAAATCAAAATGGCCGTCTTTATTTGAAATTGCTGTAAAAAGGTGAACATTATTTCCATATTAAATTCTTCACAAATTTCATTAAATAGTCTATTTTAATTATATTCTCATTTTTTATATTTGTTTTTTTCAACAGAAAATAATATTTTTCTCACATTTTTCATCTCCAATTTCTTTCTCTTTCAATTTAATTTATTTTCTAACTTCAGCGTGGGCGACGATAACAAAAAAGCGCTGAATGTTTTTTTAGATATTTTACTAATGGAGCGGAAAATAGTAAGTGGTAAATAGAAAACAAAAGAGACAAAAGAGACAAAAAAATATTATATATACAGTATATAAATTATCAAACACTTACTAATTACTCACTATAAGTTTGAAATCCCCAACCTTCCGAAACTTTAACTTAGCGTTTTGCGGGCTCATCGGGAACGGGGGGTGGCCACGGCCTTGCAATCCATCCCAGCAAATGAGACTGAGGGAAACGTGGAAACCTCAGCCAGGATGGACGCCAATGCTTTTTGTCAATGAATTGGAAGTGCAATGGTCCAAAGCCAGAGGAAACACATATATAGTGGAAAAGTGCAACGATTTATCTCTGGGTGGGAAACGTGGTTTTTATTGAAAATGGTCACCCATCCAACTACTAACCATGTTCGGCGTAGCTTGACGTCGGTGATCTGACGAGACCCGATCAAGCGCACTGGGATTATTAATAACTGGCATGGAATATTTAAAAAAAAATGACACAATAGCTTATAAAACGAAATTGTGTGCGGTGCGTACCTTGAAAATATGGAAGAGCCCTGGGGTCTGGTGACCTGGCTCATGGTGTTCAAAATCTCCGTTACACAAAGGACTGGGGGTGGGGTCAGATGTAAAGAGATAAGAGCTCTTGCTTCTTGCTACTGTTTTAAAGGCCAGGACACACTTGACTTTCAATTTTATAACTTTCTCATGCATTTCTAATTTCGATATATATAAACAAATCAGAGGCAGTATATTGAAATCAATACAAAAGTTAGCAGTATATTTACATTGAAATTAGTAAAAATTTGCAAAAAATATGTATTGAGATTATCCAACATTTAAAATAAGCCATTATTCCACAAAATATTAATAAATACTCATTATTCGAGTACGCTCTCGCTAGCAAAAAGAAAATGTTTAAGATCTCAAACTCTAGCTCCTGTTCATTATTTTGCCTACTTCACAGACAAACTAAATAATTTAAAAATCAACAAAAAATTACAATTTGTATAATTTACTCTAAAACTTTTCATCATATTCAACTAATTTTCCGTGTTCGGGGATATTACGGTTCGTGAATGTATTCCCAATTATTTTTTCAGATTTTTTTAACACTTACAAATTTGAGGGAATTGGACGCTGTGACGTCACAGTCATTCAACGTCTTTCCCTATACTTGCTTGTTAAATATTTTTATAACTATGAAGTCATGTTGTTTTGCAGCACAATTTTAAGAGTTTTAGAGTGTTGAAAAAAGTAATGACAATTCATTAAAAAAGATCCCCATTATCATGAATCAAAATATGCAATAAAATATTTAGTTAATTTTGAGATGAAACAAAAACTAAAGTGTTCCAGGACTTTAATTTTGTAGACGCTAGTTGTAAATCCATCAGAGTGTGAATGAATGACGCCTTAGGCTTTCACAGTATGGTCAAGAAGAAGTTTTCTTTTCAAAGATCGAGTGTGATAAACACCGGCCCTTTGTGGTATACTGCAATGAATAAGGTTCACTTTACTCAATTAACTAATATTCTAATGAACCATATATGATAAGTTATATTGTTATTATATATTTATAATTGATGTCTTTTTTATATGATTTATAAAGTAATATAAATCAAATTGACAGTTAGAGATTTTAATCAATAAAATTGATGGTCTTATAACATCTTTTGGGGATTTTTTGTTTGCTTTTTTTTTTAAAAAAAATTTTTTCTCTTTTCTTTCAGGAAGCTAATTACACGATTGTAGAAAATAAAATTTTTTTCACCTCCATTTTATTGTGAAAAATAATATCTGCTGATATTGCTATTCGATTCAATGTTCCAATGACGTCATTTTTCAACTAGATGTCTAACATTGAAAAAACAATAATATTATATAAACCGACCTTAGATTTATCAAAGATCATGAGACTTATAGCAGGTGATGCCGACTCTCTTTCTCTCTCTCTTGGTCGTAGATATATTTTGATGGTGTTCAGTTGAAGCAGCAGTCAGCAGCATAGCCCTCTAAGGGCCAAGAGAGACAGATGGCTGCACATGATAAGAGTCTCTGTCTCTGTCTCTGTCTCTGTCTCTGTCTCTGTCTCTGTCTCTGTCTCTGTCTCTGTCTCTGTCTCTGTCTCTGTCTCTGTCTCTGTCTCTGTCTCTGTCTCTGTCTCTGTCTCTGTCTCTGTCTCTGTCTCTGTCTCTGTCTCTGTCTCTCACACACACTCTCTTCATATGACCACGACGTCCATAGTCAAAAACCACCACTATAACCTTCTCCCTCTTTTTTTTTTTTTTTTTCTTCTTCCTTTCTCATGTTATAAATCTATCAAATATAAAGAACCTTAGTAAGCTTATTCGATAAGTCACATACTAACTTTTCATTGCAAAAACTCCATCGAATAACTTCCTTTCTTTCTTACCAATAATTTAAGTATTTTTTTTTAAATGATTAAAAAATATATATTTTATGAATATAATGGAATTTCGCTTTAAGTTTATAGTAAACTCCCAATTACATTTGATTTAGTATTTACTCTATGATATTATATTAAATTTGATATTATACATATATCAACTTCATTAAAGAGGGTTTAAGTTTATAACATAAATTTGTTTTCTAAGCTCATAAAGGAAGTAAATATGTTGTTCATTTACACGAACTTATAAAAGAAAATGTAACATTCTAAATACAAAGGATGTTTATTATTAATGGGCTAAAATATTAAGCTTCTTACGGTTAATAATTTATACTAGATTATAGTATTTAAAATGTCTTATTTTTATTTTCGTTCTTTATGACTTTTAATATTGAAATATATAAGAAGCAAATGAGATATTAGAATGTGAAAATTTTAGTGGCTTAATCGAAACAAGGGGTAATTATATGGTACTCTGAATTTTTTCAGATTTTTCTTAGACCGAGAACTATTTTTAAAAAAATATTGAAAGTCTATTTTGATGACGTCACTGCTCTATCCTTTTTCTTAAGGAGTGCCGCCCGTGACGTCATCAAAATAGATTTTCAATAATTTTTTTAAAAATAGTTCCCGGTCTCAGAAAAATCTGAAAAAATTCACAGTATCATATTTTTACCCCTTCTTTCGATTAAGCCACTAAAATTTTCACATTCTAATTTCTAATTGTAAATAGACTATATAATTATATAACCGTAAGACACAAACAATAATACATCTAAATTGTATAAAATTTTAATTATAATTAAATTTTATTTAATATAATTAAATTTTATTTAATATAATTAAATAAATGAAATTATATATAATTAAATAAATGAAATTACATATAATTAAATAAATGAAATTATATATAAAAATAATAATTTAAATTTAATGGAGTATTGTCCTCAATTTTTTTTAATGCAGAAATGGTTAGAGGGTGCAAATTTATGCTACCCTGATTTTTTTCAGATTTTTTTGAGACCTGAAACTATTTTTAAAAAATTATTGAAAGTCCTTTTTGTGACGTCACGCGACGGCAAATCCTATCTTTTTCTTAAGGAGCGGCGTCTCGTGACATCACGAAAAGTACTTTCATTAATTTTTTAAAAATAGTTCCCGGGCTCTAAAAAATCTGAAAAAAATCAGGGTAGCATAACTTTGCACCCTCTATCCATTTCTGCAATAAAAAAAATCGAGGACAATACTCTATTATATACTAAACGTGTTTATTTATGTTATATAATTTACAATTATTATATTTGTTTTTTTAAATTATAAAAAAATCTCAACAGTAATCAAGTGTCAGAAAATTGTTTTCAATTGTACCTACAATAGTCAATTTTCTATAATATAATATAGAACGCTGGTGTATTAAGATATAATAAATATAATAACACCCAGTGGACAATGATAATGAATGCTTTAAAAGCTAATAATCATAAAGCCTTTTTAATTAAATGTTTATTGTGAAAATAATGAACAAACTCTTGTAAATGAAAAAATACATAACATTCATTGCTTGTTTTTAAAGGCGACTTATGAACAAGAATAATATATCGCTTGGCAACTCCCTTAAAGAAATAAAAATCCCATTGACCTTAAAAAAAAGTAAATCTACGATCTTGCTGATATTTTATTTTAACCCTAATAAAAAATACCCTTTCTTCAGATTCTCTCATCACTTTTTCTGATGTATGGACTGCTATTTGTACTGACTCATTCCTGCTCTGCTATATTCATATATTACAAGGGTGAAATGTGTTTTTAGTTTACATTTGAAGACATATGTAAAATACAATATAGTACAATATTTATTTATTTTATTTTTTAATATTTTTGTATTAAATAATGAATTTTCAACATTCAGAATTCTTTATTATTTTCATTCATCCTACAATCATAGAATCAATTACATGATGTATGTTGAGGTTTATATAGGACAGGTGAAAGTTAAAATTGTTCAGAAATAACCATTACACTAAAATTAAAAATATACACAGTAATACAAGTCGTAGTTTTTTCACTAAAGTCATATTTAGACCATGCATAATATTTTAGAAAAATAAATATTGATATTTTTACTAATTTAAATAATAAATTAAGACTAAGTACTTATAAGTGGTATAATTATTCCAATAATAGTTAAGAAATATTTGCAAACTCCCTATTGTGGATTAGATTTCCTGATTAAGTTAAACGTGCATGGTTAGAAACCTGGCTAAGTGCTTGGTGAATCGCACCCAATATTTCTAAAAATGACCATCTTTGTGATAAATTTATAAAAAAGATCTCTTTTAACTTTTGTCATTTAGTTTTCCTTTTAAAAACGAGCTCTTAGCCGTAGCTTTTGTAGATTAATTTTCTTTGAAAATCACTTTTTTAAAGAGACCATATACTACTGATCTATATTATATTGTGAGTGCTTTCTTTTATTTCGCCATTCTTTTCCTTATAAAAAAGAACTTTTTCTATCTTTTTTCACGCTTTTAAACATTAATTTCTTATAAATAGAATTGAAAAATAATAATATAAAAAATCTCTCATTTCAAAATTTTAAGAATAAAATAAAAAAGGAACCATGGTAAAATTAACTGCTAGAAACAGTTAAAATTATTCTTTAAAAACTTTTTTAAATGAAAATTGTAAAAAAGAAGACAAAAAGAAATTGTCCGTAAAAAATGTATTATTATTCTTTTTGACGGAATCATCAGCTGACTGGGCACTCACTCAAAATTTCTCTTTACCAACTCAACTGGAACTTTTTTTCATCTTTGCTTCAACGATTTATGTTGGTCTAGAATTTTTTAAAAAACGATGGTCGAGAACATTTTTATGACAAAAAAAAATTATAGAAAAGGTCTGCAATTGAAGAGCTGTCAAAAACAGAAGAGTTTTCAGAATATTTTATAAACAGTTTTTGATGTGCGTGCATGTGACGACATAAGTCATTTAAATTATAATTTTTTTGTTATTAAAAAGTTATGATTTTGTTTATAAATTGCATATAATTAGAGACAAGTTTTTATGTTTTTGCTATAAAAAGTTATTTAATTTAATATTCTAATAATGTTGCATTTAAAATTGAGAGGCCAGGGTTTAGGATTATGATATATTCATCCTGACAATTATACCAGTGACTGAGGGAAGCGTGGAAACCTCAGTTTTTATGGACGTTACAATTTAAGTCAATGCTAGACCAACAACGTAGATGAAAAACACAATGATTTACCCCTGGTTGAGAAAATCAATTCTAATGACTAATGACCCATCACACTTTCAACATTGCTTGACTTTGGTGATCTAAAGAGAACCTAATAAAATTTACTACATTTCCATTCATTACTTTTATGTAAAAAAATATTGCATCAAGTCTATTTTAAAACGTATGATCAACTTAAAAAAAACATACTTCAATATATAAATTCGAGAATATCATCCGTTTTAAATTAAAAAATGTTTGATTTAAATTGATTTATTGAGTTAAATTATAAATTTTTACTGCATTTTTATGTACAGCAATAAACACGAGATGTGTTAATGAAACGTGTAATTTACTGCAGTAATAAAGTCTAGTACAGTCCATGACAGAAGAATTGGACACACCAAAAATTAGTTTTAACACAAAATTTAATTGTATTAGGGTGTACAGAGCTATGTAGAGAGTTGCTAATTTCATTTGAAATTTGAACGTTTGAAAATTTACATACCAGGCAGGGGAGTTGGTTTAGCGTAGGGAATTGTCTCTTATTATTTTCCATAGAAAGAAGCATCGTTTTACTAACCATTCCAAGCTGGTTCCATTGGACTGGCTACTGAACCTTCTATGACAATTCCTTATATGGATAACAAAGAAAGAGTCATCATAGAAGATTCAGTAGCCAGTTCAATGGACTCCTGACGGCGAGCTCGTTCCATTGGACTGGCTGCTGAATCTTCTATGACAATTCCTTACATGGATAACAAAGAAAGAGTCATCATAGAAGGTTCATAATTCATAATCTTTATTGCTATTTGATTGATTATACAATATAACCAAGTTAAACAATTTTAAACTCAAGATATAACGTCGATCGTCCATACATAAATAAACAACTTGGATCACAATATACAACAAATAGATTCACAACACAGATCACAAAATAATTTAATTGTAAATCCTGCCACTACAAATCAAGAAATATACTGTGAATTTTATGTTATTTATGATTCATAACTATTATAATTCATTGAAATTGCGGCTTTAACATAGCGTTGCTTACAATATTCCGAGTTCCTTTTTGGAGTAATCCATGAAATAATTTATGTAATTGTGACTGGGGGAACCATGGAAATCTAATTTAAAATGGTCAGCTCAAAATGGAGAATACCATCAATCACTTTTTGTATGAACTAGTAAGTTTTCTATAGCTACTGCAATATGGACATTTTTTGAAAATAATTTGTAAAAATTTGAAAGCACCCTCTAGAAAAAATTACAATATAGCATTTCATCTGAATATAAACTTACATACAACAACACTTAAAATTAAATTTATGAAGAATATATGACAGCATATTTGTTAATGAGGTTACAAAGTTACTTCATACAAAATGACATAATAAATTAACATGAATGAAGATGTTAAAATTTAAAGTTAGTGTTGGACACAAAATTTATAGCAAAAACCACCGCGTGCTTCTGTCATGTTATATTTAAGGGTGGTGGAAAGTTGGGTGGTGGTTTTTACTGCGGTGATGCTATGTGTTAAGAGAGAGAGAGAGAGAGAGAGAGAGAGAGAGAGAGAGAGAGAGAGAGAGAGAGAGAATAAAGTAATATAATCATTTTAAAATGTCTTCATAGTATATAAAGTTACACTTTAACAAGAAAATTATTTAACATTTTTATTGTAAAGAATGTAATATTAAAAATTAACCACTCTGATTGAAATATAAATACTTTAAACAATAAGTCTGTTCGTAAATAAACAATCAGAAATATTTGATTATTTGAGATGAACCTTATGTTCCATGCACAGAAGGTTCATCAATAATCGATTATTTCTGATTGAGTAATTAAGAACAGCAGACCTATTAATAATATATTTTCAATAAGGCTTTAATTTAAATATTTTAACTTAAATTTGCATGAAATTAACAAAGCTTTATAAATTAATTATTCAACTTTTATTATGTACTGTATGTATTTCATATTAATTTATATTTTTTAATTAATAAATGGCACAGTGAAAACTGAATTATATTCATTTTTTTTAGAATTATTTTATTTTTAAATAATATGAATCAAATGTTTTGGAAATAATTTGTAATGCTTCTTTTAATATTGAGATAAGACCCTTGGAGTAGTTTTTCTGCATTCAAACGACCTTGATGTGTTCCTGACATTAAGAAAATTGAACTCCCTGTTGAAGAATAAACACCATTGACAGCAACGTAATACAAGTTAGAAAACGTCGGGATAATTTCATTCCCCGCCACCCTCGTACCTCACCTTGAACCCCGCAGTTTTGAATGTTCAGAAGTTTATTTTCAATTTTTTTTATTTTTTTTTTATCAAACCCTATTGGGTACTTCTGCTAACTAATTACATACTACTTTGAAACCCCGAACCTTCCGAAACCCTAACTTGAGCATTTCGCGGGCTCTTCCGGAACGTGGGCGGCCACGGCCTTGCAATCCATCCCGACATTTGCCTGCGACTGAGGGAAATGTGGAAACCTCAGCCAGAATGGGCACTGCAGCTTTTGTCAATGAACCGGAAGTGCAATCGCCAGGGGTACCACATAGTGGAAAAGCGCAACGTTTTACCCCTGGGTGGGAAACGTGTTTTTTGTTGAAAATGGTCACCCATCCAATTACTAACCACGCTCGGTATTGCTTGACTTCGGTGATCTGACGAGACCCGGTCAAGCGCACTACACCACACCTACCACTTTATATAACAATAAACTTGGTATCTATTATACGTATCTATAATATATTGAATACTTATTTAATAAATTATTTATTTAGAAATAAAAATGTTATTATGTATATTTATAGTTATGCCATGAGGAAGAGAGAGAAAAAGAGAGATTTATTCTGTTGGCTTTGAAAAAACAATACAGTAAATAAAGCTGCTGTGACAAGCCCACTTGTTATCGTTTGAAAATAAAAAGAAACCAGAAAACGACAGCACTTGTCATATTTTGTAGTATTTTATCGTCAACAAAGCCAATACAAAATCCACCTTGTATATACTTTTATATTGAGTTTCTGCATGCTACAATCATGAAAAATGTTGCAATGGCTCCCTTACGTAAATTGACAGTGAAAGTAGCTGTTATGTCAGCTCTTCATTCTTTTATTACATAACATAAAATTAACATGGGAAGGAATGTAACAATGGAGTATTGACCTCAAAATTTTTTATTGCAGAAATGGATAGAGGGTGAAAAGTTATGCTACTCTGATTTTTTTCAGATTTTTCTGAGACCTGGAAATATTTTTAAAAAATTATTGGAAGTCTGTTTTATGACGTCACGCGGCGGCAAGTCCTATTTTTTTTTAAGGAGCGGCGTCTCGTGACGTCACAAAATGAATTTTCAATAATTTTTTAAAAATAGTTCCCGGGCTCTAAAAAATCTGAAAAAAATCAGGGTAGCATAACTTTGCACCCTCTATCCATTTCTACAATAAAAAAGATGCGGTCGATACTCCATTGTTATTATTTTACTTCGTAAATGTCACACCTGTCAGTTCCAGGACTAGAACCTACATGGAAACATCAGGAAATCAGCGCCTAATTCGATTGTTCTTGTCTTCCACATATAAGCTAATCTCGTATTATTTTAGATGTTACATTTTTATTAAATTATTTTAACAATATCAGTAGTTACGTAGCATTTGAGATATATTGACAGGACGTACCTCTATTAAAATTATATCCTGTGTTAAAATTGACGGTTATTTCTGTAAAAAAATCCAATCTCCTAGAGATAATGGGAACCTTATTAAATTACTGTTGTCAATTTTCATTTAAAAAAAAAAGAGCTACTCGGTAAAACCTTTGAAAAAATGTAATGCAATTACTTTTTTTAATACGATTTTCTTTTGTAATTTCAGTGAGGTAAAAGATTGATTTGTTTCGAAATGAAAATTGTAATAAAAATTGAAATTTCCGTTTTGTAAAGGAATAATTGTTATTTGAGACTAAAAATGTCACTTGATAAACAGATTGAAAATAAATTGGATTATTGTCTTACAGAAATATTATGCTTTTTCTTCCTAAACTAAACTCCCTATATATAAGGACTTTTAGGGTGGTACTCTTTGAATATCTGGTACAATATTCAATGATCTCAGCTTAAAATTATAGTGTGAATTTTAAAAATTAATCTTAAATATTAACATTTTTATTTAAATTTTAATCAATAATAAAATTTCCTTCAATTTTTTACGTTTAATTTAAATAAATATTACATTTTTACATGCAAGCTCGCTCATTACAACCCAAAAGGATAAACAACAACCAGATTGTGGTTTTACACCAAAAATTAATACGACACAATTCTTGGAAAAATTACTTTTCTACATTTTTTTTTATAACACTACCACACTTCAGTTTTTTTTTTTAATTATGTTCCTTTTTTATTTCTTTTTTTTTTTAATGATTTCCCACGTGTTAAACTCTCGTTTATTGCGATCATCTTAAAACCTCTAAAACACACCATGTTAACACATATGAAGGAATATAGTACACACAATTTCAACTTAACCGTCCTTAAGGTTCATTTTCCTATGTTATAACATTATGAGAATGTTAGGTAACTTTGTTGTTTGTTATGTTGGTAATATGATTGTTGGCGCGCCAGATGTTGAAAAGACCAACATAACAACAAACTTTGTTCATTGTTCAAGTTTTAATACTAAGAAAAAAAAAGTTTAGCAACAATCTCTTTCTAAATAAAATATGACAATTTTGTGACAATTTTCTGACAATATTTTTATTATAATATTTTACTGTATGGACGAATTTTTTAATATTTCATGCATAAAAGATTAACATTTTATACTAAAAAAGAGGAAAAAAGAAGTTATCTCGTCTTTTCCCCTCTAAAATGGTGCGAAATAGGACAAAAGACAAGAGGAGATATTATAGCGAATAAAATATGAAATTTATTTCAACTTGGGACCATTTTATTTATGAAGTATAGTTTATATTTATTTATTATATACTACATGTAACCAAAATTTTAATTCACATTTTAAAAAGGGGGAAAATATAATTTCCAAATTTTTTTTTTTATTTTTTTCGCAAAGATAAGTAGCCAACCATGGACCCCTCTAACTTCTCTCTGTCTCTCTCTGTCTCTCTCTCTCTCTCTCTCTCTCTCTCTCTCTCTCTCTCTCTCTCTCTCTCTCTAACTCTCTGTATCCACTTTATTCCATGCATATTAAATGATCTCTCCACTTTTTTTTCCTTACAAAAAAGTCCACGCACAGCAGGTTAATAAGAGCTCTAAGATTGGACTTGTATACACTAGAGATTCAAGAGTTTATGTAATCGATTTTGATCTTTAAAATTTTTCTTATCAAAAATATATAATAGTATATAGAAATTCATTCAAACATGAAGAGCTTATAGAATTTAAGAGCATTAAGTTGAAGTTATATACTTTTGCTTTAAGTAGCCCAATGCCTTATGTGTATATAGATCGATTTTTAAACTATATAAACATTTTTTTAGAAAAAAATATCGTAGGTAAAAAATGTTGACAAAGAAGTTTTGACTTTCATAAAAAAATATGGATATTTTGTCACTGGAAATATAAAATGTTTTGTGTGGATGAACAACAATGATAAAGGAACAATATTTCATCTTTCTATTGTTGTCATTCAAGGGTTGTAAGCTTGTCAATGTAAAATTTTCACAACAATGAATAGATTTTAAATGATCTTGAAAATTGAGGAATGATTTTTTCTACTATTTTTATTTACGTCATTTAATATTCTGTATTTTTTTTTCTGAGAATTTAAACCAACTGTTGGCTAGCATTTATGATGATTTTTTAATGCACATTTTTATCCAAGACTTTATTCTCAATTTTTAAGCCTCTATATTATATTCAACTGAACCCTGTACTAGCTACAAATTATCTCCCGGCATTTCGTGGACCTGACCTTATAGGGTTTTGTGCGTCCCTTCTAAACTGGGATGTCCATCTCTGTATTCGTCTAGAAAGGATTGAGGGAACCATGTAAACCTTTATAGTCAGGATGGTCGGCAATTGATAGAGGATGCCATCAATCACCTCCTGGATGCACGAGTGGGTGTTCTTTAGCAACCGTCACTTGTGAAAAGTTTAGCGGTGCCTGGGATCGAACTCACGACCATCCGATTACGAATCTGATGCGCATACCAATATTTGTGTTGATCGAATGCTCTCATGTCAGTGGTAAAATTCGTTTGGTAACTAGGTTTGTGTGCTAGCGGTATTTGTCATATAATTCATGTTAAATTCAAGGAACCATGGAAACTTTAATTTAGATGGTCTGTGCGAAACTAGGTTTGAATTACTAATAATATGGGTACTAACACGTTACTTTGTAATTTATTATTGCGTACTAGGTATCATCTAAATTGATCATAATAATTAATTTATTCATTATCATACATTTGTATTGAAAAATCAGAGAACCCGTAGTGCGCCGATTTTCATTGCACATATAAATTAATCGATTTGGTTATTTATATAAAAATTGTAATTATAAAAATATTTTAAATACAAATAATTCAATTTTTAAAATAAAATAATTTAAAATTTATTTTATTCAAATAAATACAAAAATTTGCTATTAATTTTTCAAAATTAAAAAAAAATAAATAATGCATTTAAATATTTTATAAGAGCTATGCAATTCCTTTGCAATGCTTCATAAAAATAATTTTTTATTTTATGAAATATATTTGTTTTTTTTACTGTTGACATTTTTTCCTTTAACTTTTTTTTTTTTGGTGCGTGCTCTTCTTTACGTTATTCTTTTGTTATAAAAGAGTGGATGTGTGTGAAATCCCATTTCTCTCCATTAAAAAAATATCTACTAAGCCAGTAGAGTTGTCTCTTAGCTATGAGAAATCTGGTTGACTCAGTTCACATTTTTATTTTATATCTCCAAGCCAAAAGGAGTTCATCGTAGCCTCCCGGGTGTTGTTTACTTCAACGAGTCTCTCGCTATATGATAGGGGATATGGGAGTTACACTGAGGTTCTACAAACTTTCAGTGACGTCATATAAATAACATCATAAGTGACATTTTTTAATATATTTTGTCATAGAGTTAAAAGGTTTTACTTTAATAAAATATATTTTATAGTTAAAGGTAAAAAGGTTTATGAATTATGGCTGTAAAAGATTTTTTATTATTTTTTTTTTGTAAAAAATAAAATCAGTTTTCAAGTTTTATAAATTCTCTAAAGGGACATGATAAAATGTCAAATGCAATGATTGCATTTTCAATGTTCAATTTCTATAGTTAGGCTATATTAGACCGATTTGAAATATATTAAATGTAGTTTTCGTCTTTGATTTATATTTATCTGTTAAGAATATATTACTAAAATAAAATTTATTAATATAAATTAAATATAAAAATTTGTTTTATATTTTTAAAAAAAGAAAATAAAATCATGTGTGTATGTTTCTTTAAACTTTTTAATTGTCACTTAAATTAAAATAAAAGATCATGTTAATATACACCTTATATGATAATTAGGTTGATAAATTAAAAATATATAAAAAACAAAATGATCATATTAACTTGTATACTCTTAATTAGAAGGTATAATTATAGTTAATTTCTCGTCGCATGTGAGAGGAAAGCAATCTTTGGCGAAAATAATATTTTACCATGAAAATTGATTACAATTATTATTATAAATTTATAGAAACAACCAAAATATGGCAATATTATTTAGGTAGTGAAATGTTTTTCACTAGTATATTTCAATTTAAATGTATTCCTAACTTATAGTAAAAATTAAAAACCTAACATGATTTTTATCCAACACAAAGAGAGCGAGGGGTCAAAACCTCCCACATGTATGATTAAAATGCCATGCTATAATTTTTTTCCTTGCTATTTTTTTCCGGAAATATGTTGATGGGTGGCTAATTCATGGAGATTTTTTTAATATTTTTTCCGACTTTAAAATAGATGGGTTTCGATGCGACCCCCCTCACACTTTTGATATTACAAGAGTTAATATTTTAAATTATTTTATATGCTAATGCAGGCTTCAAGTCAGCTGATTTTGCGGTTTTCTCACCGTCCTATCCAAACTTATATATGTAAAAAAAGCTCTAAATTGCTTTTTTGGAATTAAAGAATTTTTTAGGGAAAAATGAGTTCTTGATTCATTATCAGAAGACCCCTAAATGGGAGGGGGGGGTGGTGGTGATGTTTTCAAATTTATTGTTTTCATAATTACTGAGAAAAAATTCAACATTTCTAACATGGTGGCTTATGGAGAAAATTTTCCCGCTGGGGAACACTTGAAACCTCTATATTGTTTATTTTAAATTATTTTAAGGGAATAAAATTAAACGTCCCATACATAATGAGGAATTTGCATGCGTGAATCTGATTGGCTTAATCGAAAGAGGGGGCTGAGAAATACATGTGTGAATTTTACGCGAATTTTTTGAACACTGCAAGTATGCTCAAATGCATATTTAAAAGATGCACTTTACCTGGAGGCGATGGCGCATCGCCAGTGACGTCATCGCTATGTCAGGTTCGGTTCACTATAGATATGCATACCTGTACGCACCTGCATAACAGGTAGCCAATCAAAAACAATCTAGCCAAAATTCAAAATTTCAAATGCCTAGCCTATTAGTTTTAAAACTTAAAAAATGCACATTATTCCATATACGCGTACTGTAAAAACACACTGGGAGATAAGTAATATTACAAACGTACCTTTCATCATATTTAAATAATAGAAATTGTTTCGCAAATAGTTTCATTTAACTGAAGAGAAGATGCAATCGATGCAATATCAAGTCCTGCCACCAACTTTTCTGTTTAAATTATTGGCGATTATTGGCGCGTCATGCATCAATCAGCCAATAAAAATGTGTAAATTTATCATACTGGACTCCTTCCGTATCTGCTGATTATCTATTGATTTATTTTATTAAACCTAAAACTGAGCCTCTTTTCTTATCTACGAAGATAGTAGGATGCCGTAGGACTCAATATTTAAATTTATTAAGACCCTTGAATCATAATTTATCAATGTCTTTTCAACCCCCTGTTTGCTGCTGCTGAAACCAGTAACGGAAGGATTGAAAAATAAATACAGTTTTAATTTCAACTTTTCCAACACGCCTATATGTGGTCGAGTGGAAAAGCGCTCGCCTTCCATGCAAGAGGTGAAGGGTTCAAATCTCCCCCGGTTCAGTTTACATTTTTAGTAGCACGAAGAAGTTTATTTCATATTTTTAACTCAAACGGGGTAAAATAGTTTTGTTTATAATTTCTTATTAATTTTTCTATCATTGAATGAAACGCTTTTTTTGTTTTGTTTTGTTTTTTTTTTTTTGTTTTTTTTTTTTTTGCAAAGTTTTTGTAAGTGCGTATTTAAATGAAAAAGTGTGACTTATAATAGTATAACATGATTATATTGTAAGAAAAAATAAGATTATTTTACCCCGTACGTTTGAATTAATTCTTCGTGCTACTAAAAATGTAAAATGAACCAGAGGAGATTTGAACTCTTCACCTCTTGCATGGAAGACGAGTGCTTTTCCACTCGACCACGTACAGGCGTCATAGAAATGTTGAAATTAAAACTGTATTTATTTTTCAATCCTTCCGTTACTGGTTTCAGCAGCAGCAAACAGGGGGTTGAAAAGACATTGATAAATTATGATTCAAGGGTCTTAATAAATTTAAATATTGAATCCTACGGCATCCTACTATCTTCGTAGATAAGAAAAGAGGCTCAGTTTTAGGATTAATAAAATAAATCAATAGATAATCAGCAGATACGGAAGGAGTCCAGTATGATAAATTTACACATTTTTATTGGCTGATTGATGCATGACGCGCCAATAATCGCCAATAATTTAAACAGAAATGTTGGTGGCAGGACTTGATATTGCATCGATTGCATCTTCTCTTCAGTTAAATGAAACTATTTGCGAAACAATTTCTATTATTTAAATATGATGAAAGGTACGTTTGTAATATTACTTATCTCCCAGTGTGTTTTTACAGTACGCGTATATGGAATAATGTGCATTTTTTAAGTTTTAAAACTAATAGGCTAGGCATTTGAAATTTTGAATTTTGGCTAGATTGTTTTTGATTGGCTACCTGTTATGCAGGTGCGTACAGGTATGCATATCTATAGTGAACCGAACCTGACATAGCGATGACGTCACTGGCGATGCGCCATCGCCTCCAGGTAAAGTGCATCTTTTAAATATGCATTTGAGCATACTTGCAGTGCTCAAAAAATTCGCATAAAATTCACACATGTATTTCTCAGCCCCCTCTTTCGATTAAGCCAATCAGATTCACGCATGCAAATTCCTCATTATGTATTTAATCTACATTATACACTTCTATTATATGCAGTATGAATGCTACATACCGTTTTGTAATTATATAGACACTATGTTTGAAATGGGGAAAGTAATTTCATTCTTTATTATCTTTGTTCAAATGTTAGTTTCTAATTATAAAATAAAATTAGAATTTCAGAGTATTTCATTTCAAATGTTGATTTTAAGAAATTTAATCATACATATCTTCTTTGTGTGTCGAAATGTAATTCAAAGTCCCACATTTGATGACAAAGTATCTTTTAATTCAATATAAATATTACAACATTTTCATTTAAATTTGACAATGTATATTATACTGTTTAATAATAAATTTAATTGTTAAGGTAGAGATAATACGGATCAGCTGGCCCAATGCTAAAAAAATCCCATTCATAAAAATTATGAAAAAAATTTAAAATGTTCTCCTCTACATCCCCTATCAGTAGGTAAAATATCAGGTATACAAAAACGAGCTAGTTTTCGAGTTATTAATTTTTAAAGTTGACTACTTTAACATGGAGAAATGGAAATCCCATGTTAAATTAGTCAACTTTAAAAATTAATAACTCGAAAACTAGCTCGTTTTTGTATACCTGATATTTTACCTACTGATAGGGGATGTAGAGGAGAACATTTTAATTTTTTTTCATAATTTTTATGAATGGGATTTTTTTAGCATTGGGCCAGCTGATCCGTATTATCTCTACCTTAAGTTTGAAAATGTAATACAAATATAGGAAATGTTTGGAGTACACTGACCATATCTTGTTTGTCAAGCATCGTTAAACATTACTTGGATGGGTGACCGTTTTAAGTTGATATCTACCTGTGGAAATTCATATATTATACCCTAGTTGAAAAATCACGTCTTCAATTCATCCTTTACACATCTAAACCTAATCTTTTTACCTCTAAAACACATCTTATTTTCTCTTTTCTCAAAGTTAGGATGAAATTAAGACAACATTTCTAACGTTTTATGTTCAAAAAGAGAAAAAAAATACGCAATCTCATATATTTCACCTCTTTTCCTCTAAAATGGTTCAAAATAAGAGGAGAAAAGACGAGAGGAGAGTTTTAATAGCGAAGAAAAGATGAAATTTATTTCAACTCTGTATATTTTATGGCAGCCATCTTTGTTTCAAAATATCATCGTTACATATATGTCATGTAAATCCATATTTTTCCATTTATTATATTGTATATAAAAAATTATATCTATTTTGTTTTTGAGCAATGTTTCACTATGTCAAAATAGAACGGAAGCTCCGCAGACCGAACCCTTCTTATGTCGGACATTGAACGAAACTTGTAATAAACACAATGTGATTTTTCATTCTTTATCTAAACTTTTTTTGTTTCCTATATGTCATATAGACTTTTTGTAATATAACATCATGAAATACAACTTTTCCATTATAAGATAATGGACTATACACTTATAGTACTTTAATGGAACACTATATTTTATACATTTTTTTGTTTGTTTGTTTCGTTTTTTTCTCTCTTTTAGAGTAGTCAATTTTATTACTTTTTATTTATAATACTATGGGAGTTATATAATATCATCTACTTTATTATTATAAAGGAAGAACACATTCATATTTATAAGAAGAAAACGAAGTTTTATTTATTTTTAAAGAATATGTACAGAAGTACAGAATTGAATTGATGTTTTTTTTTTTTTTTTAGAAAGACAGTGTTCAGTGTTTTTAACAAAACTTTAAATGCGTTGTAATTACTATGTATTGTTGACTTGTCGTCTTTTAGAAAGAGAAAGATTACAGAATTTTGAATTTGAATTTATATACTTATGGTTATTTACGAACACATACAATGAAACATACTGTAGTATATTATGTAAGTCATATCATCGTACAAAACATCCAAGTATTAAAAATAATCACAAAAAAAAAGCTTGTCTGCATGTAAGGTTCATTATTTTTAATTAACTGAACCCTGTTGTTGGGTACTATTGTTACATGTTAATCAAAGGGGACTACGTCGAACAGCTGATCGACGTTATCTCTACCTTAAATTTTCCCATTGCGGAGACAGTATATTTTTTTTTTTTTTTTTTTTTTTTTTTCCAGATGAAACAAAATTTTCATTCCTCTTCTCGAGCTTTAGCTCATTGAGGTATAAATGTCTTTTTGTATAAATGAAATGTATCATGTTTATTTAAAATGAAATAAAAAAAAAAAAAAAAAATTATACTTAATAACATATTAACATATAGTGATAAACTAGCTATTTATTTTGTGTTTTAATTTTTTACGTTTTTTAGTATATTGCAATTATATACACAATTATTTATGATGCACTTTTTATTACAATTTAACGAAATTAAAAAAAAAAAAAAAAATATTTTTAGAATTCTAATATTTAGCCGCCATCTTTATTTTTGCGCCTGCAAACATTGTTTTAGGCAACCTAATTAGCACGCATGTAAAGCGTGTAGTGAAAGGTATACTTTACAGGCGTTACTGTTGAATTATGTCTTAAATATGTTAATTAACGATCATAATCTCAAAATGTTACATATACATCCAGTAATAAGTTAAATCAATTATTTCTGACAGAAAGAATGATGCTGAAAAGAAATGTTAAAAATTTAAGAAAGTGCTCAAACTTATTTGCTTACGGTTTGAGCAACATTTTCTCACAACAAAAGGGGGCTGTACAAATAATATTCAGTTCAGTTCTTACCCATGCTTAATTCTTTATTTTTATCTGATATTAATATATGCATAAATTTATATGGAATTGGACGAATAAAGAGAATTTGAATTCAATTCTTTATTGGTCATTTTCAAAACATACAGACATAATCAATAAAATGAAGGCACTCTGAATGAAATGGTAAGACACATACAAACATACAAATTCTTGAAAATTAAATGTAACATATCTAGATACATTGTAAAAACAATTCTTTAACAATATATAATACTTTAACTGCTTTAAAAAAAAATGGAGGCAAACATGACTAAAAAGTGTTAATTGTTCCAAAATACCAACCAACCAACCTTTTTCTTTAAATCAACATACAGTCAGGGAATAGTTCATTATGGTATTCCCTGATACAGTGGTACAAGTTTTATATACAATGAAAGTTTATTATATAATCTAATTGACATTGAATAAGGTCCCTTGTTATATTCCGGTATTATATACCGCCAATTAAGACATCGGTAAGGTTACGCAAGAAATTAACATGTATTTCCTATGCTGAAGTCTTGTGTAACTTTACACTAATTGTTAATTGGCGGTATTTCAATACCTCCCCCTCAGTGACTGATTAACTTTCCCACTGCGTGAATCAGACCCGTAGAATATTTTACATAGGGTTGTGTAGGTCTTTTCCAAACCAGGCTGGCCATGGCTTAACAATCCATCCCAGCATTCACCTATTTGAGACTGAGGGAATCATGGAAACCTCAGTAAGGATGGTCGTCATTTGATGCCATCAATCAAATCCTGGATGTGGGTGTAATTTAGCGACCGCCACTTGTAAAAAGTTTGGCGGTGCCTGGAATCGAACTAAAGACCAACCGGTTGAATTTGAAACTTATTCGATTTGTGTCTATTGATTATTCACGAAATTGAGTTTGATCTACGTAAGAGATAATAACCATTTTTGTCATTAACCACGGGTAACATCATTCCGATTCAATGATACGTTAATCTGTTTATCCGTTATCCGTTAATTGGTATCACACATGTGTAAGATATAGTGAGAGCCTTGCTACATACCTCAATTAATTTATATTTTCACGTAAATAAAAATTAGCTTCCATTTTTTTGTTATACCGTCTTAAGCTGATATTTTCATTTTCATTTTTATCTCACATTGAAAATTTGTAAAGAAAATAAAATTTTCGTCTTACAGAAAGTAACTAAGAATTTGCGAACTGAAAATATCATAGTGAAATTTTTAATGTAAGAAAACCAATGAGAAAATAAGTTGAAAAACTTTCATATTTAATTATGTATTTTTCTAAGATTTTTATAAAAGTTATATTTATTTAAATTTCTAAATTTGCATGCAGAAATTTTCAATCATGTATACACTTTCTGTAGAAAAACAAACAGTAATCACATCAGATGTTAATATAATGCTATTTATGAAGTTAAAATTTCGACCTTCAATCTTACCCTGAATTACCTGGGAGGAAGGTGGAGGAAAGGTTTTTACAGCCATCGTCAAATTATCCAGTATTTGCCTGATTGAAATGAAGAAACGTGGAAACCTAAGACAGATGGTCGGTAATGATTTCAATAACCAATATTTTTAATAATATAATTCCATCATGCATTTTAAAGTATTTGAAATTGTGAATAATGATAACTTAAAACACATTATTCAGAAAGAAATTTCTGATACAATAATATACTTTTTTATATTCGAATTGTTTTGAATTGAAAAATGAAAAAGATGGCAAAATTTTTTTCTTCACTTCCGGTTCGAGACTTATGTTGGTTATACTGTACCTCATGTATATTACATGATATAAAACTTCTTGATAGCAATTTTTTGATGTCATATATAGAATTTATCAAAGTGAAAAAGTTTCAACATTTTTTTAGATTAATTTTTTACAACGTACAGTGCTACACAATATAAACCAGACCTTATGATATAGTTTATTTATGGACTTATAATGCTTTTCAGTATTGTAAGACAAAGACACACTCTTTCTGAACAGGAATTGTATATTAGCGCTAATGATAATAAAATCATAATCTTGTAATAATATTTAATTCCATTTAGATCTATAATATGGTCTAGTGGTTAGTGCTCATGGTTTTTGTCCGAGAGGTCCCTGCTTCAAATATCAAACATGACAGACTTTTCGTGACTTGGGATGGGTGTGACTGGCTACTAAATGATGGAGTTGGTAGGATGAAGGCTGTCTATACTCTGCTGCCCTGCAGTATTGCACTGCCACTGCAAGCTGCACAGATCTGGTAGTATGAGCCCAGAAGAGTGCAGGAAAAGGTTCTGGGAGCCTGGTAAGCCCCAGCATGGTCGCAAGATAACTCTTATTGACAAGGCTAAATATCTAGCCACACCCGAAAGGGTAAAATGGCATCAAGGAAATTTAATTTTTTTTTATTATTTAATCATAGAGTTGTATTT
Source organism: Siphlonurus alternatus (assembly GCA_949825025.1). NCBI lineage: Eukaryota > Metazoa > Arthropoda > Insecta > Ephemeroptera > Siphlonuridae > Siphlonurus > Siphlonurus alternatus. Next base: position 22,070,351 of record OX463786.1, read on the forward strand.
GTAGAGAATTGTACCCCAGAATGGATTTACTAAGTTAAGCTAATTAGTAATTACTATAAACATTGTCATGACGAAAAATATTGCAGGTAATTTAACATAATTTTGTGGTATTTCTGCACTAGATTTTCTAACATGGTTTCAAGTAGAACGCATACAAAATGTGTAGGCGTAATAAAAAAAAAACTGAAGTATCTCTAGTTTATTTGTGTTTTAAATCGGACCAAGTAACACAATAGCAAAACTATGTGTGAAAAGATGGTGTAAAAGCGATGAATATTAAGAACAGATGTATTAAAAAAGGAGATTTGCATATTCGTTTATTTTCAAAAATTTAATAATATTAATAAATATTATACATTAATTGTGTTATTATATTTTATATACAAAATTCAATTCAGAAGAAATTCGTATCTTAAAAAAAATATTACTGCACTCTTTATATGTCTGCAGTGCACTGCATAAGCCAATTTATGCAAAACAAGATTATAAATATATTACAATTGTTATGCAAACATAAAATTTATTTAACATTCGATTAATAGAAATTAAACTTTTAATTTTTTTATTGAAAAGCCCCCCCCAAATAAAAACTTTTTTTCGTTAAAAGATAAACATGTGGGATAACCTCGAAGAGTTATCGACCGATGACTTAGAGGGGTGCGGTAACGTTAGGGGTGGAAGAGGGGTGCGGTAACGTTAGGGGTGGACGCACCCTCTTTTTACCTCCACCCTTGTCTGTCATCAAGGCCCTTGAACTTTGCTACACTCCTTCAGAATAAACATCCACTTCGGTTATGTACATTATAATTTCGTTAAAATAAATTAAAAAAGCATACATAATTATGTATAAAGGGAGTTACATGTACCTCCTACCCCCCGTTTAAATAACCCATTAAAAAAATAAAAGGACTTTGAAATCAGGGTAACCAAATGTTAATTATTTTTTTAATCAAACTCTAATAACTGGGTACTTCTACTTACTAATGAGCAATTAGAAACGAAAAATTTTATTGGCTTAATCGAAAGAAGGGGTAAAAATATGACGTTGTGAATTTTTTCAGATTTTTTTGTGACCTATAACTAATTTTAATTAATTAATTAAGTTGGATTATTTTGAGAGTGCCGCCTCTCGTGACGCCTCTGACGTCACACCATTCTTGTACAATTGCACTATAGATGAGATTAGGTGAGAACATGCAGGTATGAAAATCAAAATGGCTGGCGCCACGTTTGAAATTCCCCGCTTCAAATTTTTGAAGTTTTAATGTGGGTTACGTTTGATCAATTTTAGCTTTATTTTGTTCGCATACCAATGAAAAATATGGTTGAAATATGATTTAAAACTTCTATCGTGCCCTAATATTGTTTAATACGTAAAAAGTAGAAAATTATGAGAGACTAACATCTTACATCAAATTAGTTTGCTTTCTTCCTTTAAATAAAATAATTTACTGATATTTGGTGTGCTAGTGGGTTAGCTCAGTGGTAAACGCATCAGACTTTAAATTTCGTGGTTGCGTGTTCGATTCTTTCTCCCGGCGGGTTTTTATTAAAACATTTTTTTTCTTTAATTTTAATATATTTATGAATTCTAAATTTATAAAATGTGGTTAAAATATGGTTTACAGTCGTAATTGATAACTTTTTAATAGTAAAGAGGGGGAACAATATTAATAAAAAATTACTTCACTTTTATACGTTCAAATAAAACATTTTTCACACTGTGTCCCGAAGCTTGGTGTGGCACAGTGGCGAAGACGCAGCTTATAGAGCTCGTACTCTGGCTTGTGGCGAGAGTTTGATTCTCCACGTCGAAGGATTTTTTAAACTCGACACTTTTCTTTCCTTTAATTTAGTTTAATTTAATTAAAGAACATTTCTCCGCCACTGTGCCACAGTGCCACACTAATTAAGCTATGAGCCTCGGTAAGAGAAATGTTTTATTGGAACGCGAAAAAGTGAAGTAATTTTTTATTAATATTGTTCCCTCTCTTTACTATTAAAAAGTTATCAATTACGATTGATAGTAGCTGCAATGTAATCCATAATTTAACCACATTTTATAAATTTAGAATTCATAAATATATTAAAATTAAAGAAAAAAAATGCACTTATAAAAACTCGCCGGAAGACAGAATCGAACCCGCAACCACAAAATTTGAAGTCTGATGCGTTTACCACTGAGATAATCCACTAGCACACCAGATATCAGCAAATTATTTTATTTAAAGAAAGAAAGCAAACTAATTTGATGTAAGATGTTAGTCTCTCATAATTTTCTACTTTTTACGTATTAAACAATATTAGAGCACGATAGAAGTTTTAAATCATATTTCAACCATATTTTTCAGTGGTATGCGAACAAAATAAAGCTAAAATTGATCAAACGTAACCCACATTAAAACTTCAAAAATTTGAGGCGGGGAATTTCAAACGTGGCGCCAGCCATTTTGATTTTCATACCTGCATGTTCTCACCTAATCTCATCTATAGTGCAAAAGTACAAGAATGGTGTGACGTCAGAGGCGGCACTCTCAAAATAATGCAACTTAATTAATTAATTAAAATTAGTTATAGGTCACAAAAAAATCTGAAACAATTCACAACGTCATATTTTTACCCCTTCTTTCGATTAAGCCAATAAAATTTTTCGTTTCTAATTGCTCATTACTAACTAAGTTTGAAACCCCGAACCTTCCCAAAACCTAACTTGAGCATTTTTCGCGGGCTCTTCCGGAACGAGGGCGGCCACGGCCTTGCAATCCATCCCGGCATTTGCCTGCGGCTGAGGGAAACGTGGAAACCTCAACCAGGATGGAAGCTATAACTTTTGTCAATGAACCGAAAGTGCAATGGTCTAAAGCCAGGGGAACCACATTTAGCGGATAAGCGCAACGATTTACCCCTGGGTGGGAAAAACATATTTTTTGTTGAAAATGGTCACTCATCCAACTAATAACCACGCTCGACGTTGCTTGACTTCAGTGATCTGACGAGACCCGGTCAAGCGCACTGCGCCACACACCCAGAATATATTAGGATATGTTAGACTGATTTATTTTGTAAAAAGCAGAAACTCATGTGTCCATTTGTTTAAAAAAAATTATATTTTAACACTTCCATGCATATTTATATTTGAAAGTGTAAGTTTTGTTAAAAAAAATATGTCAGAGTTTAAAAAGCATGAAGTAAATCATACACACAATACAAGAAATATGAAACTTGTGATAGCCCCTAAATGGTGTAGACTTAATATGTATAAAAATGGCCCATTTCTTAGTTGTCTAAGTCTATATAATAAGTTACCAAGTGAAATTAAGTGCATTGATAATGTGAAGTTGTTTCCAACAAGTGTAAGAAAGTTGCTTATAGACAAGTGTTTTTACAGTGTGAAGAAATATATGGAATGTGATTTTGCTGAAAAAAATGCTACTAAAAGTTAAATAAATTACTGTATATTTTTTAACTCTAGCGTAATTGTTACCAATTTAACAATTACAACTTTGACTTGTCCTAAAACCTCAACATACATCATGTAATTGATTTTATGATTGTAGGATGAATGGAATGGAATTAATAAAGAATGTATATTATTATGTAGTCTCCATTAAAAAAGCCTTGGTCAATAACAAAATAACAATAATAAAATTACGTTAATATTAACAATAACAAAATTTGTTATAATATTAAGATTTCCAAAGTATAAAGTAGAATAATTCCTATTTCTATATAGTGTATCAAAATCCCATTACAAAACTCTCTTTGATTTAATAATATTTAGGAGCGATTGATTTACAAATGGATACAATAGAGTCCTGTTCTTATGTAGCCGAGAGTGCATTTGAACATTACTCGCGACTGATTTGCAAACACTGAAGTGCTTTTATCTCGAAATCTGTTAGAGGTTTAACATTGAGAACTGTTAGCTAGCGTGACGATTTATCAACTTTATACAACGTAATTTTTGGTCTATGAAGTGTACGATCACACGCAAACAGAATGAGATACTGGATTATGTAACACATTTGACCAAAAAAATTAATTAATTTTTTTATAGAATCTAAAATTTGTATACCTACATGGTATCATACTGTATTTTAGACGTAAAATTCAAGAACAGTAATTAAAGTTAGACCTCATTTTTTTTTAAAATTTTGGTGACAATGTTTTTCCCCTATATACCTGGCAAGATAAAATTATCACGAAATCTCATTTGACTTGCTATTGTACGTATAAAAATATGTACTCAACTTTACGAGACATTCACGCAAATTTACAATTTTTTATCTTGACATATTTATAAATATATTTGATTACAATATATTTCAAGTCATTGTTTTTTAAATCATTTTATTGATTTGAAAATGTCTCTGTGTGTAATATTTTCTATACAATTGGTCATTGTAATTTGTATATTATTACATTGTGATACCTATCTATTGTTACTTTTAATGGTAAAATGTTTTATAAATTGTGAATAGGTGGAAATATATTTAACAACGAAAATCACATCATTTAATACTTTTTCACTTTATATGAAAGTGCTAAGTAATAGAATTTATTAATGGGACGTACATTATTTTATATCATACAACGCTAAAAGCTGTTTAGAATAATAAAAAAAAATGTCTATACAGATTTAGTACAATAACTGGTTAAATATTTCAAATTTCCTGAAATTTTATCAACTTTTATGGAGGCTTCAAGAATTCCCCGGCGGGAAAATTTTCTCCATAAGTCTCCATGTTATTTGATTTTTTTTCTCAGTGACTATTAAAGCTATATTAAAGCTGTGAATTTGAAACCATCTCCTACCCCTCATTTAGGGGTCTTTTGATTATGAATCAAGAACTTATTTTTCTCTAAAATATTTCTTTTATGTCAAAAAAGCAATTTCGAGTTGTTTTTTTACATACGTTTAGATAGGATGGTGGGAACACCACAACATCAGCTGACTTGAAGCCTTCTTCAGATCTTGATGTAAAGCATATCATGCATTAAATATTGTTATAGTTTCAAAATATTAAATAACGGTGTTCGACTTTTATTCCTCAGAAAATGGCTCTGTTAACTTCCTGTAAATAAAGTTTACATTAAATCGATTTTTCTTTTTAAACCCCTCCCTACATGAAATGTGTTATCTCATAATCTTAATGGCTTATCGTATCTTTTTTATGTTGATACTAATTGTGTGCTTATAACTACTATATATTTCATATTTTATTTACACAAAATTTTAAACGAATACAATTTTTTTATTTTAAAATTATAACAAATTTAAATTTTTATTTAAAAATAATGTAATTTAAATTATTTTTTATTTTTGATAAATTTGTTAACTAAGAATTTTCTGTAAATGTAAAATTTAATTTGATTAAAAATGTATTTCTTTTTAACACGATTATAAGGTATTTCTAAAAAGTAAAATTCACCGAAGGGTACGCGGAACGTCTCCAGTATACAATCTTTTAAATATCTTCATCATTCAGCTGAATTCTGTCAAATTGAATATGATAAAATTGAATTAAATTGTCAATGAAGTAACTGCAATACAATTTAAAATATTTAATTTTCGTCCGTATAATCCTATGAGGATTTGACTCATTTGAGTTAATAATTTATAACTTGAAAAAAATATATTCTATAAATTTATAAATACCTGGAAATAGTGTTACGAATAATTTAAAATCATCTATAATAAAACCTACATTTTTTAATAATATCATTATTATATAAATAAACATTATAATGGCATATAATTACAGGGCAGAAAAAATGACCAAAGAGAATAAAAAATATCCCCCTCTTTTCCTAACCTTTTAACACAGAAATACTGTCTCAATAAATATTTAAAGGAAATAAATTTTATGCTGAAATAAAAAGGAGAACCAACCACCGTGAAGGGTAATTCATTACAGTGTTAAAAGGGAAAAAGGTTTTTTTAAAATATCGATGTTATATTTTCAGTCAGGAAAATGCAATCACCTTTCTTTTTCTTGTTATAATTTATATTGATAGGGTTCAAATGACCTGTCAAAAAAGTCACCCTTGGCTGCGTGCTGGAACTTTGTCAGCAGGAATTGTATTTTTTACATCAATAACTTTATAATTACAAAGTAAACTTTATTTAAAAAAAATATAATATATAATAACTTTATTACTAGGTTGTAGTAATTATATGAGTTTATGATCAAGTAATAAAATAAATTTTGCAATTACATCCAATGCTTTTAGATTCTTTTAACAAAGATAAATGACTATCGTATAAAAAGTTCAATTATTGTCACATAGAAAAAAGGTTAAATAGAAGTGACGTCACAGGTGACATTTTTCTAAAGTCACTTGTGACCTATACAACAGAGTTCACTTAAGATGCGTCTTAAGAAAGAGAAATATGCATTCTACACTTGTCACATAAATTAAAGTTACCCGAATTAAATTTAAACTTTTCTTCGTTAAATTTAATTCTCTTTTCTCGTCTTTTGTCTTCCAATTTGCACCATTTTACAGAATACGAGATTACGTCTTTTTTCCTCTTCTTGATCATAAAATGTTAGAAATATTATCTTTATTTCATCCTCACTTTGAGCGAAGAGGAAATAAGATGTGTGTTATAGGTAAAAATATTAAGTTTAGAAGTGTAAAGGATGAGTTGAAGACTTAATTTTTCAACTAGGGTTACCTCTTTAAATTTTAATACCTTGGAAAATATGCATCATATATATTTTTTATTTGACTGATGAAAGCATCAACAATTATCATTTATATACCGTTGGCGTCGTCTCTCTCTCTCTCTCTCTCTCTCTCTCTCTCTCTCTCTCTCTCTCTCTCTCTCTCTCTCTCTCTCTCTCTCTCTCTCTCTCTCTCTTCTCTTCTTACTGCAACAATACATCAATCTTTCTTTCCATTCCAGCAAACAAAGCAGCAACAATTAATCACAACGATACCGCAAGATCGGAAACATGTGGGGGAAAAAGAATTTAAATTCAATTTATAAAACACTTAATTAATCACTCAGTAATAAATATTATATTACATTGAAATTAAAAAAAGCAGGGATGTAATATGTTTTTATATTGTTAACAGTATTAGTGTATTTTTATAATTAAAAGGCTATTATTAACAGTTGTTTGACGGAAAGTAATAAATCAGATGAGAGGTGAGAAAGTCAATTAATGACACGATTTGTAAATAAAAAATAAACGAAATACATCATTTTTATTACTGTATTTTCAGATACTTTTAAAAATATTTTTTTCCGAAAATTTTCTCCAAAAATGCAATTTCAAGTTTTGTTTTTACATAGGTTTGGATAGGGCGGTGGGGACAACACAAAATCAGCTGACTTTTCGCCTCCCTTGGGATTATCACAGACCATCACGTTCTAGTATTTTTGTCTATTACTGTACATAAAACATCGACGATTTTTGTGGAAGGTTTGTAGTACAGATTTACTTTCTTAGATGCTCTAGACTTAATTTGGCAGTATATACTTATGTTTACCTTAGTTTAAAAGCTCTTAAGAAGAAGTAATTTAAGTTATGTTGGACAATTTTAACAAGGACAAATTGGATTTTAATAGTCTAAAGTTTTCAACATGTATGATTTAATATTACTTGTACTATGTTAAAATATTGTTGAACGGTAATTATTTGAAATTTAATCCATCTAGATATTTCAAATTATTGATTATCTAAAAGTTTTGATATTAACTGAGTTACAGGTACGTTAATTAAATACGGTAGTGAAATGTGAGTTAATTAATTGGAGTTAATTAGATTAAGTGTTGAAGATGCTTTTCCATGAAACGATGTCGAGCGGGGCTTGGCGAGGCGAGAAAGGCGCACTTGCTTCAATATCATATGGTAGCCATCTTGGCGGGAGAAAATCACTTTCAGCATGGAAAACATAGTAAAATATTTCTTTCATTCAATACACGAGTTGAAATAAATTTCATATTTTCTTCGCTATTAAGCTCCCCTCTCGACTTTTCTCCTCCAATTTTGCACAATTTTAGAGGGATAGAGACGAGATTACGTCTTTTTTCCTCTTCTTGAACATAATATGTTAAAAATATTGTCTTCATTTCATCCTCACTTTGAGCGAAGAGGAAATAAGATGTATTTTAGAGGTAAAAAGATTAGGTTTAGACGTGTAAAGGATGAGTTGAAGGCGTAATTTTTCAACTAGGGTATTCTTTAATGGTGATATTAGAAATATTATACTATGGAATATATTTGTATTAAATAAAAATTAAGGTTAAAATAAATAGTAATCAGTAGAATATTTTACTTGAATTTAAATAAATGCTTCAATATTTTGCGTTGTTCCCCACTGTTCTATCCAAACCTTTGTAAAAAAACACACGACATTTCTGTTTTCGCTTTAAAGATATTTTTTAGAGCAAAATAATTCTTAATTCGTTATCAGAACTTCCATAATTTAATGCAATGGAAGTGTAGGAAATATTTTCATAAGAACTGCATTATAGTCATTAAGAAAAGTTTCAAAAATTTTAACATGTTGCTTGAAGCTTCTAGCAACATTAAGACCGGGTTATCAGTATTCAATTCATATATAACATTTTTCATTTTTTAATAGCTAAGAGCAATACATCAAATGCAAACCACCCAAGAATTTAACGGTAAGTTCATTTTATTTACAACTATTTTTTAATTCGGTCAAAAATACAACCAATTTAAAAGTTCCCACTCAAAAAGCTACTGCAATAAGTCAGTCTGGACGTGTGAATGTCAACAACAAAATTCTTTCAGAATATTTGACAAATATTATCAAGACTGCCCTGGTAAAATTTCAACATTCCAGAATTAAAATTATGTCCGTGGTTGCAGCTAGAGTGAACCTATCTTTTACAGAGATTTCCCTATACCGTCGCCGCAGAATGGGTGCATGTGACGTCACAGATGCCTTTTCATCGGCTATTATCTCTGATATTATTGCTGTTTTATTTTCTGCAGCCGTATCATACTGAGTCAATACCAACTATGGACTTAATTCTGTGAAACAGTCATGGGCTGTTATTTAAGTTATTTTCATACTCATTTACAAATAAATTCGAAATAATTTAACAAGAAAATAACAACAATAAATTCTTGTCAACTTCATATTAAATTAAATAATAATTAATCCTGTGTTTCTGTATTTGTTGAACTACAATTAAAATAATTTTGATAAATAAACTAAATCAATATATAAAGTTATTCAGTTTATTAAGTCAATATTTATTTTCTGTACAAAAATAATATACAAGTCAAATATAAAATTTATAGTTTCTATATTTATTCACTATATTTATCATGTTTTATAATATAAAAAAACAGAATCAATTGCAAGAAATATTGTTATAATTTTTTTTTGTAATGACAAACGCAATTATTGGGAAATATATTTAATTGATAGTAATGAATAATACATTAATTATTAAATAATTTGAATCTTTATCATAACGGTATATATGGCCGTCTAGTTCAATAAATATTCACTAAACGGTAATTATAGGTAAAACCATATTATTATGGACTCTGAATTTAAAAGAGACAACAATAGAGAATTTAAAAAAAAAAATATTGCATTAAATGGATGGAGGTTGCAAAGTTATACCTCTGATTATTTTCTGATTTTTTAAGTCCATGGAGTATTGCTAAAAAGTTTTGCCAAGGTCGGGTTGAAACCACGCCCCTTTTAGGTCCTATTCGTTTTACTAAGAGACGCGTTTTTTTTTTCTTTGACTTTCAGTAACTTTTTAAAAATAGTCCCCGGACTCTAAAAAAATTCAGAGTAGCACAAATTTGCACCTTCTATCCATTTCTACAATAAAATTTTGAGGTCGATACTTCATTGTATTATACATGCATAAAATTAACAATTTAATTTTTTAAATGTCAATAAAATTTCATTTCCATTTTTCAACATTGGATATTTTTCCTTGTTTGAACATTTATATTTAAAAAAATTCTATTCTATATTTTATTATGAAATATTTATCAAATAAATAACAGCTTGATAATTATAAATGTCATCTATCGAAATTGAATATTTACTATTCGTACCACATTCAATTGATAATTATATTGAATTTTGGTCACAATGGACATTGCAATAATAGTATTCATATAGGGAGTTTGTATGTAAACAATGTTGAAATTTGTACATGATTTCAATTGTTTAGAACAAATATCTTAAATATTATATGAAGGGTAAACATTTGGTCGCATATTGGACAAAAGGTTTCCTTAACAATTCAAAACTCAAATAACTGACGTCATATAATATACATAAGCAATATTCCATAATAAAAATTCAAGAAAGTTACACAAGGAACAAAAAGTGGCCAATGAGGAATTTGTATGCGTGAATCTGATTGGCTTAATCGAAAGAGGGGGCTGAGAAATACATGTGTGAATTTTATGCGAATTTTTTGAGCACTGCAAGTATGCTCAAATGCATATTTAAAAGATGCACTTTACCTGGAGGCGATGGCGCATCGCCAGTGACGTCATCGCTATGTCAGGTTCGGTTCACTATAGATATGCATACCTGTACGCACCTGCATAACAGGTAGCCAATCAAAAACAATCTAGCCAAAATTCAAAATTTCAAATGCCTAGCCTATTAGTTTTAAAACTTAAAAAATGCACATTATTCCATATACGCGTACTGTAAAAACACACTGGGAGATAAGTAATATTACAAACGTACCTTTCATCATATTTAAATAATAGAAATTGTTTCGCAAATAGTTTCATTTAACTGAAGAGAAGATGCAATCGATGCAATATCAAGTCCTGCCACCAACTTTTCTGTTTAAATTATTGGCGCGTCATGCATCAATCAGCCAATAAAAATGTGTAAATTTATCATACTGGACTCCTTCCGTATCTGCTGATTATCTATTGAATTATTTTATTAAACCTAAAACTGAGCCTCTTTTCTTATCTACGAAGATAGTAGGATGCCGTAGGATTCAATATTTAACTTTATTAAGACCCTTGAATCATAATCTATCAATGTCTTTTCAACCCCCTGTTTGCTGCTGCTGAAACCAGAAACGGAAGGATTGAAAAATAAATACAGTTTTAATTTCAACATTTCTATAACGCCTGTACGTGGTCGAGTGGAAAAGCACTCGCCTTCCATGCAAGAGGTGAAGAGTTCAGATCTCCTCTGGTTCATTTTACATTTTTAGTAGCACGAAGAATTAATTCAAACGTACGGGGTAAAATAATCTTATTTTTTCTTACAATATAATCATGTTATACTATTATAAGTCACACTTTTTCATATCAATACGCACTTACAAAAACTTTGCAAAAAAAAAAAAAAAAAATGCAAAAACCAAACAAAAAAAAGCGTTTCATTCAATGATAGAAAAATTAATAAGAAATAATAAACAAAACTATTTTACCCCGTTTGAGTTAAAAATATGAAATAAACTTCTTCGTGCTACTAAAAATGTAAACTGAACCGGGGGAGATTTGAACCCTTCACCTCTTGCATGGAAGGCGAGTGCTTTTCCACTCGACCACGTACAGGCGTTATAGAAATGTTGAAATTAAAACTGTATTTATTTTTCAATCCTTCCGTTTCTGGTTTCAGCAGCAGCAAACAGGGGGTTGAAAAGACATTGATAGATTATGATTCAAGGGTCTTAATAAAGTTAAATATTGAATCCTACGGCATCCTACTATCTTCGTAGATAAGAAAAGAGGCTCAGTTTTAGGTTTAATAAAATAATTCAATAGATAATCAGCAGATACGGAAGGAGTCCAGTATGATAAATTTACACATTTTTATTGGCTGATTGATGCATGACGCGCCAATAATTTAAACAGAAAAGTTGGTGGCAGGACTTGATATTGCATCGATTGCATCTTCTCTTCAGTTAAATGAAACTATTTGCGAAACAATTTCTATTATTTAAATATGATGAAAGGTACGTTTGTAATATTACTTATCTCCCAGTGTGTTTTTACAGTACGCGTATATGGAATAATGTGCATTTTTTAAGTTTTAAAACTAATAGGCTAGGCATTTGAAATTTTGAATTTTGGCTAGATTGTTTTTGATTGGCTACCTGTTATGCAGGTGCGTACAGGTATGCATATCTATAGTGAACCGAACCTGACATAGCGATGACGTCACTGGCGATGCGCCATCGCCTCCAGGTAAAGTGCATCTTTTAAATATGCATTTGAGCATACTTGCAGTGCTCAAAAAATTCGCATAAAATTCACACATGTATTTCTCAGCCCCCTCTTTCGATTAAGCCAATCAGATTCACGCATGCAAATTCCTCATTCCATTTTATAAAGTTTTTTTATTATAAAACAGAAAATTATCTTTGTGTACTAAAAATAACCATTTTATGTACACAAAAAAATATGCATATAAAAATATATAATCATCGTTTTATTATGTAAGGTGATTTCCTTTTCTTTTCTAGTAAGATAAAAGTTTTAAATGGTAAAACTTTTTCTATGCCTTTTATTATTGTTGCTATAAAAAAACACGTTGAACTATAATTATGTATAGCTAGTTGATAATGCTTGGTTAAATTAAAAATTTAGCATAGTCTTAAACTTTTGATAATTTTAATTAAAAGATTTTTTTTTTAAATTTACAAATATATTTGATAGTTTTTGTTGTTAATAAAATTTTCATATATTCTATTTTCTGAAATCGTTTAATTTAAGTAATTCTAATTTTTATTATTAGGAAGTTGCATATAAAATTTACATTTTTTAAAATAAAATTAAAGTACAGTTTTTAAACAGAGAATTTGATAACCACAAAATATTATATTCTTGATTCTGAGAGAAACAGGGACCCTTTTTGTTAATTTTCTATAAATTTTGTAGTTATATTAATGTTTATAATATAATACTTTAATGGAGCCTATAAATCGAAGGGAGTTTCGTGATTGGAAATAAGTGGTAAGCAAATAATGCTATATAAATTATAATATGAAGCTTGTAATGAGATAATCAGAGTAAACATTAATAAATACTATAAAAATAATAGAAAAATTCATGTTAAAAAAATTATTTTTCTCTAAATCATAACTATATTTCATTTCATGAAAAAACAATTATCTAAAAACATTGTATATTACCCTGATTATTGATATAAATAATAAAAGAAAATTTTTATTCACTTAGTTGAAGTGTAAATTTACCGTTCCTGGTATGTAAAGTTTCCTAATGAAATGAATAACTTTTAACATCTCGATTAAATTTAAAACTTATCAAGGTACATTTTAACACAAAAGAAATTAGGTTATTTTTTTATCAAACCCTATTGGGCACTTCTACTTACTAATTACTCCCTAAGTTTGAAACCCCGAACCTTTCGAAATCCTAACTTGAGCGTTTCGCGGGATCTTCCGCAACGGCGGTGGCTGCGGCTTTGCAATCCTACCCGGCATTTGCCTGCGACTGAGGGAAACGTGGAAACCTCAGTCAGGATTAACGCTATATATAGCTTTTTGTCAAAAAACCGGAAGTACAATGGTCTAAAGCCAGGGGAACCACATAGTGGGAAATTGCAACGATTTATCCCTGGGTGAGAAACGTGGTTTTTGTTGAAAATGGTCACCCATCCAAGTACTAACCACGCTTGGCGTTTCTTGACTTCGATGAACTGCCGAGACCCGATCAAGAGCACTGCGACACACCTCCCACGCTTTTTATTATTATAGCTCCCTAAATTAGTTAAAAATTAATTTATTGAACATAAGCATTTAAAGTAAAGTACTTAAGTAAGCAATTAAGTTTTTATAATTTTATAATCATTTTACCTTCTTCTGACATTTTAAAAGACATAAAATCTAATCCTAAAAACGCTTGGATTAAACGGCCCTTCTAATTAAAACCAGATTATAATATTAAAGGATGGAGTTATTTTGAACTTTAAATTATAAGGATTCTACTTCTCATTTTTAGAGATGGAATTATTTAAAAATACGCAAAAACATGTTGTATTAAGGGTTTAAATAAATAATTTAAGGAACAAATAAATTACTGTACCCGGATGTTTTTGGTAATTTTTTACTTCCGATTATGATTACAATGATTACAATTTCAATTTTCACGCGTGTAAGATAAGAATATAAATATAAAGACAACGGTACTTGCATGGAATTTCTTTATTAATGTGTACAAGAAAGAACCTCAAAATATGCATTGTAAATTTTTTTCATTTTTTTTTTTAATGTGATGCTCAAGCATAAATTTTATAATGTATAACATACCCATGTTGAAAAATTACGTCTTCAACTCATCCTTTACACGTCTAAACCTAATCTTATTACCTCTATAACACATCTTTTTTTCTCTTCGCTCAAAGTGAGGATGAAATAAAGACAATATTTTTGACATTTTATGTTCAAGAAGAGGAGAAAAGACGAGAGAAGAGAGCTTAATAGCGAGGAAAAGTTGAAATTTATTTCAGCTCGGGATATGTTATTAGACTATGGAAATTGTTACAAAGTAATATTTATCGAAAGTTGATTGGATGTATGATATATCCACTTAGAATAAATTAGATGCAAAAAGAGAGAGGGTATGGAGAGAATTGAATCAATTTACAATATGAAGAACATTTCAGGATAAAAAAAAAAGAGAAAATAAAAAAACCCATATTGCTGAGTTCACGAAAATTATATTAACCTTTTATCTTTTTTATTTCTTTTTCGAAATAAGAAAATGTATTATTCAAAAATTTTGCCAACTAAGTAATCCTTTTATCTATATTAACTATAGAAAGAATTTTCTGCAAGAAAAACCAGACGAAAAGTATAAATTCTGATTTTATTTTTTAGCGATTTCATATATTATTATAAAATATCAAAATATCACATTTATAAATATATATGTGATATTTTATTTATAAATCAGTACAAAAACTTAATTAAATTTATTTTCTTTACATTGTAAGTTATAGAATGCACCGACTCTTTTTTAATTTAATTAAACATTGTTTTCCTATACAACATTTTTTTTCTTTTTGTTACTGCAGACTTATGTCAGTCTGTGTAAACGCCAACAACAAAATTCGTTCAGGATATTTAAAAAATAATATCAAGACTGCCCTGGTAAAATTTAAATATTCAAAAATTAAAATTATGTCCGTGTTTGCAGCTAGAATGAACCTATCTTTTGCAGGGTTTTCCCTATACCATCGCCGCAGAATGGGTACAAATGACGTCACAGGTGCCTTTTCATCGGCTATTAATCTCTGCTGGAACATTATTTTTTTATGCAGCCGCATCATACTGAGACAATACTAACTGTGGACTTAATACTGTGAAATGGTCATAGGGGCTTATATTTTTTCTTTTTTAAATTTTTAAATGGCGGTTAAAGCCGGTATTACATGATACAATTTTTCTAATTATTGCATACAATTTTTCCTTACAAGAAAACTTGAACTCCATTTGTTTGTATAGAGATGAAATTTTCTTGTAAGGAAAAATGGTATTCAATAGTTAGTAAAATTGTATCGTGTAATACCGGCTTAAGAAACATGGATATCTTCATTCGTGAATTGTCTTAAAAATATAACTAAAAACGTTGCTTTCAGTACAATAATATTGTAAATTTTATTACCTTTTTTTTCAGTGTAATGGTACAGAAAGATAGTTAACAAATTAAGAAAGCTGTAATGGAGTTTCTACCTCTTTCTATTAAAAAGGACTATATGATAATCATAATAATTTTAACATTAATATGATAAGTATATACAAGTATAATATTATTATAGAATAATTTTTATTATATTCGTTATTAAATTTTATACAGTGTATCTCATTAACCCGTTATTGTTAAAAAAAACATGATTATATCATTATGAAAAAAACGTTCATGTTAAAATATAACTAAAAATTCATTTCCTAAACTTTAGAGCTAATTAAGAAAGAAGGAGGGAAAGAAAAGAAAGAAAAAACATTGAGACAACATTTGAGTTAAAATAAATGGAAATTTGATGACTAGAGGAGAGAGAGAGAGAGAGAGAGAGAGAGAGAGAGAGAGAGAGAGAGAGAGAGAGAGAGAGAGAGAGAGAGAGAGAGAGAGAGAGAGAGAGAGAGAGAGAGAGAGAGAAGAACATTTTTTTTTAAAGAAGTTTCACCTAAACTTGTATACAAATACAAATCGTTATGGAAATTTTTGTCTTAGCTCATTACTACCTTTCCCTTTCTACATTTTTATTTTGTAATCAAATTAAGTGACTTTTTTTACTTAATTTCAGCTTAGGGAATAAATATGTTGTATCTCCAATGTCAGCTAACGAGAAAAAAAAATAAAATCTAAATATTAACATTTTGATACCAATTTTTATAGTAACGTCATATGAAATTTGAAACTCTAAAGACGGTATATAAAATAGAAAAGTTCGAGTGTTACACAATACAATTGTTGTATTTCTTGCATCGATATATAGTTGTAGTTTTTTCTTACATGAAAATTCAATCACCCTACACACAAGCAAAGTGAACTGAGAGTTTTTTGTAAGCAATATTTGTATGTGGAATACATAGAAAAATTGAATAGTATAATATCCGCTTTCTGTACTATTTGTGAGCTGAATATTTCTTGTAAAATGGAAATTTTAATGCAATAAGTAGAAAAAATATATAACATTTAATACTATAGCTTTTAATATAGTGTCCACGAAAGGAAAGCATAATGGAGTATCACCCTCGAATTTTCTTACTGCAAAAATGGATATAGAGGGTGTGCAAAGAGATGATACTCTGATTTGTTCAGATTTTGTGGAGCCCAGGGACGATTTTGAAAGTACAGAGAAAGTGATCGATGCTTCTCTTAAGGTAGAGATAATACGGATCAGCTGGCCCAATGCTAAAAAAATCCCATTCATAAAAATTATGAAAAAAATTTAAAATGTTCTCTTCCACATCCCCTATCAGTAGGTAAAATATCAGGTATACAAATTCGAGCTAGTTTTTCAGTTGTGAATTTTTAAATTTGACTAATTTAACATGAAAGTTCCATTTCTCCATGTGTTAAAGTAGCCAATTTTAAAAATTAATAACTCGAAAACTAGCTCGTTTTTGTATACTTGATATTTTACCTACTGATAGGGGATGTAGAGGAGAACATTTTAAATTTTTTTCATAATTTTTATGAATGGGATTTTTTTAGCACTGGGCCAGCTGATCCGTATTATCGCTACCTTAATAAAAGGATAGGACCTAAAAAAGCATGTTTTCAAACCCAACCTTGGAAAACCTTTTAGAAATATTTCCTGGCTTTAAAATATCTGAAAAAATCAGAGTGGCATAACTTTGCACCCTCTATCCATTTCTGCAATAAAAAAATTTGAAGTTGATACTCCATTATAATGATTAAATTTGTTGGGCAAAATGAGTTCGGTTCACGTTTAACAATGAAAAAGTGTTCATTTAAAATATATAATTTATATACAATGGTTTGTTATGATAATTGCTATTATTTTAATTTTAACACATCAAAATAAACCCTCTTGCACTTATGCAAGAATTGCCATAAGTTTGATACCTTATCCCCTAACTGTAGTTCATATTTAATTATTAAATTTTATACATTTATGAAGCTCAGAAAACTAAAAAAACTTTTTCTTTGGTTTTATTAAATTCTGTGTTAAACATTTCTTGTTTAAAAAAAAAAATATCGACGAAAGATTCTAAGACTTGAAGATGGTGAAGAATTAAAAAAACAAACTTCTTTACGTTTATTTTTTATAGTAAAATCAACTTTGATTAAAGTAGATAGAATTGAAAATTCAAAACATGAAAGTGAAATTAAAATCAATATTTTTACCTTATCAAACTTTACTGCTATGTAGAGAGATATATAAAATGGCATTCAATTTTTAAATTTTTTCTTTTATTTACCATTGGCTTACTTTTTACCCTAATTAGTATTAATTTGACAGTACTAAATGTTCAAATATTTTTACAGTAATTACATTTTACGCATATTCTTTCACATGAAAATTCTCTCTCTGGAGTTTGTCCCATCGATTTTCATGTTAATTTTTTTTTCAGGCTAACGAATGCTACTCTAATTATAATTCTATTGTAATATAAATTCAATGACATTTAGAAATGTCACTAATTTTGTATTAACTTTTCACTTTTATAATTTGTTTCAAATCCAATAAAAAACAAATAAGTTTACATTCACTTAATAAATGTTAAAAAAAAGTGTTTTTTTTTTAACAAAGGAATTGCATTTTTTTGCTAAACTTTATTACTTTATTTTAAATTGAAAGTATAGTTACTTTTATTAGTTGAATATTATAATTAAAGTAATTCTAAAAGAATACTAATTATATTGTATAAGACAAAAAAACATTAGTTTATAATATAATCTTACTTGAAGAAAAAGAGAAATGTAGATGATAGAGTTCAATTTTTTTTACTATCACATTTTAGCTTCGCATGCAACGTACAATAACGTAGTCTTTGAGGGAGTTGTAAAGTTTGTTTTTTACAATGTAGACATAAAGAATTCAAGTACTTCACAGCTCCACCTTACAGTCCTGTGCAGAAAACATGAACTCTTTGCCATATTGATCCTGGTATATTGAGACACCAAGGATTCTTTACACGTCCATTTTGATATTTTGATCGTTGTCCATTTCCCTAGATTATCGCCGATTCATATATTAAGTTTATCCTAGTACATAGATTGTGGGTATAAATAGCTTAAATAACATCCTTGAAATTGTATACAAAATTCTGTAACTTGAGGCTTCAAATGTTCTAATAAGTTGTTAATTAGGTCTGTTCGTAAATACACAATCAGAAAGAATTGATTATTTGTGATGAACCTTATGTTCCATGTACAGAAGTTTCATCACAAATAATTGATTCTTTCTGATTGTGTATTTACGAACAGACCTAATTAACAAGAAGGGACAGAAAAATAGAGTTTTTTTTATACCAGTATCATGCTATGTAATTATTTTAGTATTTTTTATAACCAAAAAATATATATCATTAATTAAACAAGAAAACTAAACCTTATAGTGTAACAATAAAAGTAAATATCAGGTTTCCTTTCTATATAATATTTTGCTCACTCTCTCTGTAGTGATATTAGCAATGCAAATACTCACCCCGTCCATAGAACGAACTCAATGTTATCACCATGCAGTCTCTTCATTGCACGAGCTGCGGACTCTACTAACGCCCATGGGGAGTCACAACTGTAGTCCCCGAACCTTCCAGCGGGCCTTCGAACACCGCTGGATTCCCGACCTCGCCAGCACACTGAAACATAGGATTAGATTAGTACACTATGTTGCAGAAATATCGACGTACAGTCTGGTGCAGAAATATCTGTAGCACCGCTAGATTCTCGACCTCGCCAGCACACTGAAACACAGGTTAGATTAGTACACTATGTTGCAGAAATTTGTACAGTCTGGTGCAGAAATATCTGTAGCACCGCTAGATTCCCGACCTCGCCAGCACACTGTAACATAGGTTAGATTGGTACACTATGTTGCAGAAATATTGTACAGTCTGGTGCAGAAATATCTGTAACACCGCTAGATTCTCGACCTCGCCAGCACACTGTAACATAGGATTAGATTAGTACACTATGTTGCAGAAATATCTGTCTAATATCCTAGTACCGCTATCATAGATTCTCTACCATGAAACGAATTAAATCGTGTGAGTGAATGTACGCATTTTGTGTATGGACTTTCGTCTTTTGCATTTTCACCAATTGTTTTTTCTATATATTATGTTTATTTATTAATATTTTCCCTCCAAACTATGTATTTTTATAACCCAATAAACAATTATTGTTATTATTAATATTTATAAAATCCATTAAATTACTAACCAAAACTACAATTATTATTTTTAATAAATCATAAAATTTCATAAATCTTCCAAATATATATATTACAATAATCTTTAATTATTACATAATAATTTATGTCACCTCTTTGTCCAGTATTGTAATTAAATAAATTGAAATTATTTGGCAAACTAAGCACAAGAGTTACATTCTCTCTAAAATGATTTACGGAGGTCTGTGGCATAAATCTAACTTATGGTGATATAAATGTACCTTTTACACGGGGGAATGTTATCGTACTAAAAGCAACGCAAAATTGCACTACAGCAAAATGAAAAGACACATGTTTTAAAATGTAACATGATTTATTATATTTTATATAAATTAAATAATTAATTTAGTTTCTTATTTCAAGTGGTCTCTTAATGGATTTTGCTGTTAAATTTGTTGTATTTCAAAATTATAATTAAATATTAAAACCAAATTTGCTTAAAATTAAACACAAGGTTTGTCAAATTTTAAACACTTTTTTAATTTGTCGTAAGTATAATAGGCTAATAGTTAATATAAAATTTATTATAATGAACAACATACATGAAAATTTTTTATTGCAGAAATGAATAGAGGGTACCAAAGTATGCTATTCTGAATATTTTCAGATTTTTTTGAGACCTGGAGATATTTTAAAATAATTATTGAAAGTTCTGTAAGTTAAGTTGGCACCCCTGAATTCTTAATAAAAAGGATAGGACCGAGACGCCTATTGACGCCTCCAGGGGGCGTGGCAACACTTTCAATAATTATTTAAAAATACTTCTGGGTTTCAAAAAAATCTGAACAAATTCAGAGTAGCATAATTTGGTACCCTCTACCCTCTATTCATTTCTGCAATACAAAATTTTCATGTGCGTTGTCCATTGTATTTTAGTTTTAAAAGACAAAAATTATTTTTTTATTTTTTTTTATAAAGCAATATTATAAATTTTAAATATTTTAAAATACATTAATTTTTATAATAACGATATAATATA
Organism: Siphlonurus alternatus; assembly: GCA_949825025.1. Taxonomy (NCBI): domain Eukaryota; kingdom Metazoa; phylum Arthropoda; class Insecta; order Ephemeroptera; family Siphlonuridae; genus Siphlonurus; species Siphlonurus alternatus. Next base: position 22,091,217 of record OX463786.1, read on the forward strand.
TAGGAAATTTAATTAAATCATATTTAATAATTCTTAATATTTTTAGAGCAATGTAACAAACTTGAAACAGAAATAATAGAAGGATCAAAGCAACATTTCAAAATTTATATATCTTTAATGGAAATATAAAATTTATCATTTTATTCATGTATATAATTCTGCAAACAATTTTCAACGAAGTAAAAGTAGAAAACTGAAAAGCCGAGGATCACACGTTTCGTACGAATACAAATTAATTTAATTACTGCATACAGAAGGGGTGTCGATGTCGGGAAAAGCCGGGGGTGTTAAAAACAAATGAGGACCCACTCAATGATTAATAATTGATCAATTTTGTTCGTAAACAATTCAGAAAAATATCAACAAATTGCTTCAGGCAAAAACATCAGTCAAAAAGAATTACCCTTGAAATAGTCGGCATTTAATGTATTTATTATTACTTTTAAAATAAATTTTGTAGAAATGTCATAAATATTAACATAAACTATATAATACTGTTACTTGGAGATTTATTAGTAAAGCAAAAAACCTTAATTTTCCTAAAAGGTTAAATGATAAAGTTTGACTGGGGGAACCGTGGAAAACTTATCATCAGGACGTACACCTCTATTTTTTATAAATGTAATATTCAAAGCTTAGTGAGCCATAAATTGCAATGCGATTAGTGGAAAACGAGATTAATTACTCTAATTTATTAATTGAAGGTCACCCATCCAAGTACTAAACACGCTTAATGATGCTTAACTTTGGTGATCTGACAAGAGCGTGTTAACGCACTGCATCACGCTCTACTTTAGCTACACTTCCTGTTGTTGTTATATGTTCAAGTACAGTCAAATCAACATATCAGTCCCTCCGGAAGTAGCCGGAAGTGTGAAATTTCAAGCTAATTTTATTTGTAATTCAGTTTTGAAACTTTAAAGAAGGTATTACAGTAGAATTACTAAGATACTTCAAATTAAAACACTAAAGTTTGCAATATATTGGTAATGAAGCGTACATTTCCGGGATGAATTTGATACAAATTCAACTGTAGCCACTTTTTACCAACATCATTCCATGTTAACGATGACAAAAAAATTTAAGACATAAGGGGACAACACGCAGGTACGAGAAATAGCACTAAAAAGTAAAAGTCGGTACATAAACTTTGTATAGCACGTATAAAGTTTTAACATTTCAAGACCCTTAATACTATATATACTAGACCTGTTACTATATATTCATTTGGGAATACAATGTTCACACAAAAGAGTATAAGCTTAGAAGAATATTTTATGTATTTTCTAGTTAATTTATATACATTGTTATATATTATTAAACAATAATAACCTATTATATAATATAGTCTTCTGGTACCACATTTGTACATAGAGCACATGATGAGATTCTTAGTTACAAAACTGTATTGTCCTCAAAGAGACATGTAGAAAGACAGTAACGATAAATTTCATTCATAGAATACTGTATTTTTTTGCGTTAAGAATGATTTAAATTTTAAAGAACATTCCAACAATAGAGACTTCAAGTCAGCTGATTTTGTGGTGTTCCCATCGTCCTATCTAAAACTATGTAAAAAAAATCTAGGGATTTCTTTTTTGGCATTAAAGAAATTTTTTAGAGAAAAATAAGTTCTTAATTCATTATCAGACGACCTCTAAATGGGGGGTAGGAAATGGTTTCAAATTAATTGTTTTATTTAATAGTTACTGAGAAAAATTTCAAATTTTCTAACATGGAGGCTTATGGAGAAAATTTTCCCGCCGGGGAACACATGAAGACTCCATTTTAAATTGCTTTTTATTGTTTTTAAAGCAAATTAAAGAGGGTTCTCACTAGAGCTGTGAATCGAGACCGAGCCACGAGTCGGTCCGGTCCAAAAATTTCAGGGCTCGATTTTCTTTGACTCGTCGGACCAAGCTTTCGAGTTTTGCACCGAAATCAAGTTGGCTCATTTTTTGACCGAGCCAAGTAAACGAGTCAACGAGCTCGGTAAACATCGAGACCGAGTCTCAGCTCGGTCCTGACATGCTTGAAATTATCTGTTATGGTTTTAACGTTTCACAACAGTGTTATAAGCATTTCAGGTTTCGATCCGAGTTCAAGCTGTCACGTTTTTTTTCACCAAGTTCAGACAACGACTTTCTGAAAGTATAATATGTGAATTAAGAAAAACTCGAAAGCTCGTTCCTTTAACAACCATGCACTTAAAGCTAATTTACAGCCCGTCGGCTTTATGGTCAAACTCGGCCGGATTTTGTTTATGGATTTTGATAAGTTCGAATTCGATCAACTCAAATATGTAATGTTTTTTTATAAAAAATGTAATATATGTATATACATAAAATAAAATATTATTGACATTAGTCAACAACTATCCAACTACTAATTATCAACTGGCGTCGCTTGACTTCGATGATGTGTCGAGGCTCGGTCACACGTACCATGAACATGATCTCCACCTACATAATTCATATATGATTGACATTATACGTATTCTTCGATATACCAGCAATATCTTCAGAGAGAGAGAGAGAGAGAGAGAGAGAGAGAGAGAGAGAGAGAGAGAGAGAGAGAGAGAGAGAGAGAGAGAGAGAGAGAGAGAGAGAGAGAGAGAGAGAGCACAGTTCTGCATGCACAAGGAGGATAGATAGGGAGGACCATCTTACCTGTCCATCAATGCTAATCAGTGATTCAAACCTGTGTTCAACAAAGTTCAAACAATTTGCAGAAACAACCACTCCAAAGAAATTTTTATGAAGCTCGAATCTTTTCTTTGCAAGTGCTGCCATCTGGTGGCCACCATGGTGTCCCTGGTCTCGAAATTTACTTGCATCAAGATTGGTCTTACACGAACTTTATTATTTTATGGAATAAATACAAACATTCAGAAGTTATGAATTACCGCACAATTTTTTTCATATTTTTTATTATCATTTTGTAATCAGTTTGTGTTTGTTGTTATAATAATTCAAAACATATTGCAGTGACATGTGAAATATGGAGACCGCCATTTTGATTTAAACAAAACTTACAAGTCATATACTGAAATCTCTTCCCCCATTCTAACCTTGGGCATAGCTTGATTGTAAAAGCGCTTGACTTCAAATCTGAAATCGCTCAACGACGTGGGTTCGAATCCCAGGCGGGACGGAGGACTTTTTAATTATTTTTTAATGCTTCGTTTCACTCGGTGATATCATTCAACAATTATTTCATTATAAAAATTATTTTTAATTAATAACTAATCCACGCATGATAAAGAAAATAATAAAAATAAATTAAAAATTGTTTTTACACTTATAAATTTTCGTTTGAATACTTGAATCTTGAATAGCATTTTATACCGATAGGAAATTTTATATGAAATAATAACTAAAAAAATAATATCCTTGCAACACATCGGCATCAAACCTGGGTCTCCAGGTAGATTACGTAATAATATAATTCATTAATATGCATCTCGTATGAACTATCAATTCTCATTCACGGGATTACACTACAGTTAATTTGACATTACATCCGGAAGTAGCCGGAAGTATCAAATTTGTGTTTTTCTGTTTGTAATTCAGTTTTGAAACTTTACAAAGTGGTTTGAAGTAGAAATACCGACCTATATATGTGTGAAATTGTAACACTCTGAAATATGAATAGAATTATTTAAAGACCAGAAACCTTACACTTCCAGCTACTTCCGGATGGAATATAATGTAAATTGGACTATACGTAATATTAGTGGGAATATTGCGGATGCGGAAGTTTCATTTCCCGTTTCCGGTCATCTTCGCAATCGCGCCAATCTTCAAAAGACGTGTTGTGTGGGAGGAATTTATTTTATCAATTTATATAATTTATTTAGTAACAAATGAAAGAATAATAGTACTGAAAAATCAGAAATAAATCAAGTAATAGGCTTGTAGAACTTAGAGATCATAAAGATCAAAATAAAGGCATAAAATAGCAAATTGTCTGAAAGCCGTATCCTAACGCGGGTTAATTTCGAGACCAGGCATCGATCCGACAACACTGTCTCTCCGTGTACATCTTGCATCACCGTACAAAAACAGCTGATCGAACACAAGCTGGCTTCTGCCACGCCCCCTCTCTTCCCACTCCCTATGTATTCTCCTTGTGCATGCAGCTGAAACATCTTTCGCTTGCTCGCTATTTTTTTTTTTTTTTTTTTTTTTTTTTTTGTGGTATACCTCTATATGGATGGGATAGACAATTTTCCAAAACTTTAATTTTATAATTAGCTAGTAATAAACCCTAAATATAGTAAAAATACATAATAATATATCTATAAAAAAATTAATTTTTATAATTTTTTTTTTCTTGTTTTCTCCAATATATATTATTTAAATTATTCTCTATACTGTTATATATTTTATTGTTATATTATAATTTTATATATGATTTAAATAATATATACAAGTAAAAATGAGCTTTCAAACAAATAAAATAATTCAAGCTCGATTTTCAGGGCTTTGACTCCACTGTTATTTTCCAGCATTATAAGACAGTCTTAAAACAATACATTCCGTCTTAAAGTAAGACATAAGAATCTTACTATAAGACAGTATTTATCGTATTATAAGACCCTTCCTCGGTAAGACATGTTTCACCAGTAAGACATAAGACATATGTTTTATAATAAGACATGATGAGGGTCTTATTTTAGTATTTCGCCTTCTTCTCACAGAGGTCGCGATATGCGAAAGAAAAATCTGAGGTAAACGTTGGGTGTACGTGTGATGGAGTTTGCTGAAGAAAAAGTGAAATATCAGTGCAATCAGGTGAGTAAAGTGGCCCACAATGCTACAAAACTGTAAATTGCATCACCATAATACTGATTGTATAAGAACAAGCAGGCTTATTTCACTAAACTTTATATTATTAAAAGTGCAACATTTGCCAAGCCATTTTGCCACCGACCTACTGCAGTTGCATATGAACGAACGGCGCATCATGGCCGCTAAAAAATTTATTTGAATTTTAATGTTATAAAAATTAAATTCATACGAACTAAAGTCAATAACAAATAAGTAAACATTTGTTGAGAAATTTTGTTAAAAATAAATGTATTTACTCTACAGAATATGATGCCGACCCAAGACCGAGTGAAAATAATTTGGATCTCACCATGATACGTATACAGAAATTAATAAAGGTAAGAATTTACCAGAATATTTGAACCTTTGACTCTTTTTCACATGAACATGAAGCTATTAAAATAAACATGTATTCATATATATAAATATTTGCTGCCGTCTCTGCGTTTAGGTATGCATATACTGCTGAGGGCTAATAATTTTTACCGGTAATTTACCGGAAATTGTGAATCAATATCTCACCTTCGGACAAAAAGCTATATATATTTTGCTTTTTTTATCGTATAATTGTTTGTTATCTGTGTAATATTCATTGATAATACCGCTAAGAGCTAATAATATTTTACCGGTAACTTACCAGGGCACAATCGATATTTGATTTTTACATTTTGCAGCAGACTATTCATCACATGCAGAGTTAAAAAATTGTTTTATATACTTGAATTCAGAGATAGCTATATCAGTGATGATAATTTTTTTTTACCGGTAATTTACCGGAAACTGTGAATCAATATTTTCTTTCATACCTGAACATGAAGCTATTAAAAAAAATTGCAACGCAAAAGTGTGTGTTTATATGATACTGCTGAGAGCTGATAATATTTCACCGGTAATTTACCGGAAAATGTGAACCAATTATATTTTCTTTCTTATTGAAATTTAACAATTAAACAAAAAATGTTTCTTCACAAAATTGTGTGTTATCTGTGGATTAAAGTTTGTTTAGATATGCTGATGGCTGATATTTATGTTATACCGGTAATTTACCGGAGACCTTGAATTCATATTTTTTCCAAATCAGAACAAAAAGCTATTATTTTTTTTGTACAATTGTATATGTTATCTGTGTATTTAGATACTGCTGAAGGCTGATAATATATTACCGGTAATTTACCGGAAACTTTAAATCAATGTTTTCATTCAGACATGGATTGGAGTAAGGTATTAATTAATAAAACATTTTTTCACAAAATTGTGTTATGTGTGTGTTTAGATACTGGCTGAGGGCTGATTTATAATTATGTTATACCAGTAATTTACCAGAAAATGTGAACCAATACTTAATTTCTTTCAGATCGCTATTACCGGTAAATATTATCAGCCCTCAGCAGTATTTAAATAAATAGATAACGTACAATTGTACAAAGAAAAATAATAATAGCTTTTTGTCCTGAGATTGGGAAAAAGAATAATTCAAGGTCTTCGGTAAATTACCGGTATAACATAAATATCAGACATCAGCATATCTAAACACACACATAACACAATTTTGTGAAAAAACGTATTAATTAATAGCTTCCAATCCATGTCTAAAAGAAAACATTGATTTAAAATTTCCGGTAAATTACCGGTAAAATATTATCAGCCCTCAACATTATTTGAATATAGAGATAACGTACAATTGTACGAAGAAAAATAATAATAGCTTTTTGTCCTGAGTTGGGAAAAATATTAATTCAAGAGGTGTCTGGTAAATTACCGGTATAACATAAATATCAGCCCTCAGCACTATCTAAACGCACAAATAACACGATTTTGTGCAAAAATGTATTATTTTAATGGTTTCCAATCAATGTCTGAGAGAAAACATTGATTTACATCAGTGTCCGGTAAATTACCGGTAAAATATTATCAGTCCTCAACATTATTTGAATATAGAGATAACGTACAATTGTACGAAGAAAAATAATAATAGCTTTTTGTCCTGAGTTGGGAAAAATATTAATTCAAGAGGTGTCCGGTAAATTACCGGTGTAACATAAATATCAGCCCTCAGCACTATCTAAATGCACAAATAACACGATTTTGTGAAAAAACGTATTAATTATTAGCTTCCAATCCATGTCTGAAAAAAAATTGATTTACAGTGTCCGGTAAATTACCGGTAAAATATTATCAGCCTTCAACATTATTTGAATATAGAGATAACGTACAATTTTACGAAGAAAAATAATAATAGCTTTTTGTCTTGAGTTGGGAAAAATATTAATTCAAGAGGTGTCCGGTAAATTACCGGTATAACATAAATATCAGCCCTCAGCACTATCTAAACACACAAATAACACGATTTTGTGAAAAAACGTATTAATTATTAGCTTCCAATCCATGTCTGAAAAAAAATTGATTTACAGTGTCCGGTAAATTACCGGTAAAATATTATCAGCCCTCAGCAGTATCTAAATACACAGATAACATACAATTGTGCGAAGAAAAATAATAATAGCCTTTTGTCCTGAATGGGGAAAATATTAATTCAAGGTCTCCTTTTTAAATTACCGGTATAACATTAATATCAGCCATCAGCATATCTAAACCAACTATAGCCCACAATTTTGTGAAGAAACATAATATATTTTTTGAATAGCTTCATGTCCAGATTGGGTATGGAGTTACGAATATAATCATAATATAATTGTACGGCATCTGCATGTTTAGATAATGCTGAGTGCACAATATTTACCGGTAATTACTGGCAGATTAATAATTCAAAATGCATGGGAGTTTTCACTATACAGAATATAAATATTTTCTTCGCAGGTTGTACACTCTGTTAAACATTTTATAAAATTTTATATTTTAGATATTATTATATTAATTTACCGGCACACTTGATGATAAATTATTATTATAATTTATTCCAGGTAATGAGGATGTTATTTGTCTTTTCTTATATATGCTATATAATATGGTACCGGCAAACTTCAATTAAAAGAATTATAATTATCTACTCATTCCTGATTAACATAAAGTGCGATGGACATAAAGTTAATATTGTGTATTTTCTTTCATTGCAGTGTGTTGCTCCCAGGCAGATGAGTGTCATCCCCAAACATCCCCAACATGCTACTGAGGACTATGCAGGTTGGGACTCAAGCGCGGATCCAAAATATTTTTTTCAAATGTACAAAAGGAATATTGAATAAAAATGAAAGCTGTATTATAAATTATAAATGTTTTTCAGTGCAAAATTATGCAACCCTTTTAGTTATGCAACCTCATACAGAAAAATGAATTGCTGGTTGCAGGCTTGTAGGAGTAGTCTTATGACGTCATAGTTAGGTCTCATAATAAGACATTATAATGTCTTATTATGAGATCTTTGAGACATCTTATCACTTTAAGACCCAATTTTCATGTCTTATTTAAGGGGGCAACAAATAAGACACTTTAATATCTTATGGTAAGACATTTTGAAATAACAGTGTCGCTTTCTCTAGCCGTTTTTCAGATATTGCTGTGTTTCAATTAAAAATACCACATGAGCTCGAAAACGAGTTAAATTATGAAAACGAGCTAATTTTTATTAGACTCCAAGCTCGTCTTATTTAATAGTTGGAAAACGAGCTTTGAGTCGAATAATTATGGGCTTGTTTTCATAATTTGACTCGTTTTCGAGCTGGGTTCGGCTCGTTTTAGAGTTTAGACCGAGCTACGAGTCAAACCGGTCTATTTTCGCCTAGACCGAGCTGAAAAAAATGATGAGTTTTTACAGCCCTAGTTCTCACACTATCTTCATTTCCGGTTTCCAACCATAAGATTCCATGTTAAACTTCAACCCCCAATTTTTACATAATTCACTTCAAACTTTTCCCCAGTTGAAAAAGTTCATCTTCAACTCATCCTTAACACGTCTAAACCTGATATTTTTACCTCTAAAACACATCTTATTTCCTCTTTTCTCAAAGTGAGGATGAAATGAAGACAATATTTATTACATTTTATGCTGAAGAAGAGGAAAAAATACGTAATTTTGCCTTTTTTTCCCTCTAAAATGGTGCAAAATAAGAGGAGAAAAGACGAGAGTAGAGTTTAATATAGTGAAGAAAAGATGAAATTTATATATAAACACCTTTAATTAATGGTGATTTCAAATTCCTTTACAAATCTAATCTAAGTTGACCTAATTCTAAAATAAATTGTGATACAAGGTAAAATTTATAACAACTCTAACTAACATGTACTGACATGTACTAACATGTACTTTGATGCATTCTATGATATGCAAGTCAGCAACAAATCTTACGACAAGAATCAAAAAATATTTCCGTACGTGCGTCGTATATAAACATGCTAGTTTTATATCAATAAAAATTGCACTCAAATGTGGAAACTCGCTGTGGGATTTCCTAGCGCACACGTCATAATGATACTAAAACAAACTGGAAAATATAACACTTCTGATGCTGAAACTTTACTACTACACTGTAAAAAATACACTCCCGAGTTGAAATAAATTCAGTGTTTTCACAATATATTATGGAGAATCTGATTGAGATCTCAAAATTGGTTCTCTGGAATTCTAAAATACTTGCAGTAAAATTTGCCAAAAACATTCAAATTAGCTGAGATTATTCATTTAATGAAGATAGACAGGTTAATATTATATTAAGATTTAAATATTAAAAATTACGTGTCCGATACATTCTAAGCTCTGATTAAATTCCATGTATTTTGTAAGTAAAAAGATTAAAAATTAGTTGAGGATAAAACATTTCAAACCTGGCTAACTTCAATTTAAAGTAAAATAATGAAGTAATGGAAATTGTACTCAAATATGTAATTCTTAATTACTCGTAAAAAAAGGACGAATTATATTTTGGTAAGACTTGAGTTTTCCTAAAATAAATAAATATGTATTATAATCTTGTGGCAAATAGGCAGTAAAATGTTTAAAAAAAAAAAAGCTTAGATTTCGTACCAATACTTCGATTTTTAATTTCATCTATTTTTATTTGTTAAATAAAATATTTGACAGTGTAATATCTAGTTTATGACTACAATATGTCTGGGGTATAGTTCCTTCAGTAATATCACAGTGGTAATACCACAATCTGTAAATTCCTCCTCGGGGTATACGTTTTCTTCAAAATTGCATGTTTATATTGTATTTATTATTTCTGTATGTTATTAGAGAATTCTATATTTTTTTGAAAAAAATTGATAATCAGTGATCACATTCTCTTTAAATGTCAATAACAAATTGCATTTTTAAATTATGTGTAATATGTAATAAAAATTAAAAAATTTATTGTTTTCTTTTAAAATTTTAACTGTAAATTTTATTGTTTGATCTTTTTAACTGCAATTATATTTATAAATATGAATTATTTTTTGTTTATTAATTAAAGCAAAATACAATTTCAGTTAGCCCAGCTTGGCGCATAAAAATATATGTATATATAACGTAATAAAAAATTATCAATTAATCAAAAAAATTATGAATTCTTTACAATACTTTAATATTATATATTTTCATCTACCTCCAACAATGCATTTTTCTCATAAAAATTACAATTATATTAAAATGGGCCGTACCAGATTATTATTTTTGCTTGAACTGAACTCTGTTGTAAAGTACTGCTCAGGAAACCATGGAAACCTCAGCCAGGATGGTCGGCAATTGGTGGAGGATGCCACCAATCACCTCTTAGATGCGTGAATTCTTTAGCAACTTGTGAAAAGTTTGGTGGTAACTGGGCTCGAACTCAAGACCGTTCGATCACGAATCAGATTACCTGCATGAGGATATCAAAAGTGAAGAAAACATTCATATTTATAAGAAGAAAGTGAAGTGTTGTTTATTTTTAAAGAATAGAATTTATAATTTTTTTTTAGAGAAAGACTGAATATTTAACAAAACTTTAAGTGCAATGTAATTGCTATGTATTTTTGACTTGTCTTTTAGAAAGATAAAAGCATTTTTAATTTGATTAATACTTACATACCACTGCGTCAAGTGCTTAGTCGCTAATAAGCCCTCATGAAATATGATTAAATTTTTATTTATTTAATTTTTTTACATAAATGGTTCAAGGGTTCTTTCCTTTCCATCACTGCACACTTTCACAAAATCTAACTCCCTCCTCCCCCCACTCACTGGTCTGCATGACTAACTGTAGACTATATTATAAATTATGTAAAATTTATGGTCTAGTGCCCCTGGCTCTGGTCCGAGAGGTCCCCGGTTCAATTCCCGGACACGGCATACTTTTCGTGACTTGGGATGGGTATGATTGATTACTAGATGATGGAGTTGGTAGGATGTAGGCTGTCCATACTCCGCTGCCCTGCAGTATTGCACTACCACTGCAAGCTGCACAGATCTGGTAGTAGGAGCCCAGAAGAGTGCAGGAAAAGGTTCTGGGAGCCTAGTAAGCCCCAGCATGGTCGCAAGATAACTCTTACTGACAAGGCTAAATATCGACCTGGCCACACCCGAAAGGGTAATATGGCATCAAGGGTATTTATTAATTTATTTGGTAAAATGTTAAAACAAATCAACAGTAGCACATAATTTAAATCTCTGTAATCCACGCATGTTTATCAATTTTATTGATTTTCAGCACCAAGTAAACATTACATGATCGCATAAGCCTTTCAAACACTGAAACTGTTAACTGTGTAAATATGTTCTAGTCATAGTGCGTGATGGTTATGATGTTACTCGGTTTTATACTGATAAAAATCATAGGCGTAAACTTCATTTTAGTACGCAATTAATTGAGTAGAGTAAATAAATAATAATTTTAAGCAACTATGATTTTTAGAAATTTAAGTTAAAATAAAAATATAAAAAAATATTGTTTAAAATTAAATAAAATTATTTTTTCATTTTTTTTTTACTTCAAATTATATTTAATTTTTTTTTTTATTATTTTACATTTTGCTTTAAAAATAACATATTTACAATTAAATTATAATTTACATTAAAATAATTAAATTGTGTTTGTAAAATTATTTACAATGATTATTTAATTCTAAAACCGTTCTACCTGATAATGATATTGCCACATATCAATCCTTTGTTGGAGTTCGTTCTCAAAGCTACCAAATCGTACAAAATATCAAGTCTGATTGTTAAAGATAACCAATAAACGAGGTCTTAATTTAATACTTCTCAAACACAATTAAATTTTTTATACTAAATATAAAGAATACAAAGACGAAGAAATAGTGAATTTTGTAATATATTTTCCTTGACCCAACATGTCCACTTATTTCTCAAAGTTTCATTTGATCATCCATCTTTTTGTGTGTCTGCAGTGGAGATCCCAGACTCTCATTTGGTCTTCCCTAATCACTCAACTGGCCACATGTCTCTCAGAATCAGCTGACACCTCTCTCTCTCTCTCTCTCTCTCTCTCTCTCTCTCTCTCTCTCTCTCTCTCTCTCTCTCTCTCTCTCTCTCTCTCTCTCTCTCTCTCTCTCTCTCTCTCTCTCTCTCTCTCACGCGTGCTCAAGTTGTTTTCTTTCCTCCGTATGTTTTCTATCATGACATGTTTTCATACTTTTCTATTAATAACTTCAAAGTTAATAAAGAACGCACTCTAACTAAATATTTAATTTCTTTATTATTTTCAAGAAAATTCACCACTATATTTTATAAATTGGATTAAATATCGCCATTTCTCATTTATTCCTTTCCAGCATAAAAGTCATATATCACGGACTTAAAATAAGACTTTTTTGACCTACCCAAGAAAAGTTATATAACAATAATAAATTACATCTTAATTTAATTAATGTCATAATTATTATATATAAAGTCAATAAATTATAAACAAAAACTATTTTTTTTAATTGATATATTGATAAAAAGTTTGTTACTTAATTGTCTTTAGTATTTTGGGGGTATTGGCTAAAAGTTTATAACACCATTGAATGGTTTGAGAGAGGAAGAAAAGTCACAACAAGTTAGTAAAATAATGACCTCTCGATCTCCTTTATTGCCTAGACAATAAATAAATACCAACTTTATATTGTTGGCAATTAATACTGTTTATATGTTACAATTCGAGATGCCATACCCTTTTCCATTGTTTACGTTGCTATTGTTGTCACACAGTCTTTGAAGTTAATTGTTATGATAAGACCACAGTTTTGTTGTTATTTGTAATGTCTTTGGTCATTGGTGGATGTTTTGTAACAGCCCTCCAGGCCCTCCTCATTGGTCGAATATAAACAATGAAAAATTTAATTAAATGGAATACACAGTCAAATAAAAAAAGGCTGAAAGATATAAATTACAGTTTTTCAATTTTTTTTTTTTTTTTTTTTTAGAGCTAACAAAAGTGTAACCATTGGGCTTCAAATTCAATATGGCAGCACCACGAGATTGTTGGGTTGCCTACTTACAGGATAATGCTCAGCTGTTTACCTCCCCTCACTTCCCCTATATACTGTTGTCATACCGTACGTTCTAAAGCATTGAAAAAAAAAAATAGAAAAATTGACTTGGTAGGGAGGTTTAATTATTTAAGGACACAAAAATATAGTTTGTGTATTCTTTATAAACTACCAGATGATATTGAAACGATATAAATGTAATACTTGTCGCGTATATAATTTATAGTTAATTTTCTTCTACATTTTCTCCCTTACACGCTGCTGATGCAACACAGCACTATGGCGCGGCAGGTTCCTGTAAAGTATGCAATATGCGTTGCAGTGACGTCACGTAGGCCTGGCCTTTGGTGGGTTATATAAAATGCAACTTCTTATACTCTGAATCGATGAAAAATATAAATTGAAACGTATTTCAGATAAAGAGCATTTTAAAACAGTACGTTTTATTACACTTGAACACACACTAAAATTTAATACACTTCACGAAGTGTGAAAAGTACTTTATTTTTTATACATTTTACACATGAAAAAATACTTGTTACAGATTTATATTTTAAAAAAAAAAAGGAAAAGTTATTTTATATATTATAACAGTTGAGCATATCTTTTGATACATCATGTTCTTTGATATTTTCCTTTTCATACCTCTATACATAAGAAAGTATCTTCTTTCCGTTTGGTTCTATTCAACTTCTTTGTGACCTTACATTTTTTTTTATATAAAGAAAGAAGAGTCAGTATTTTCTTCCAAGCTTTTACAAGAAGCAAGTATAGTCCTCTTTTTATATGAACTCTGTGGTGAAATGTATACCTTCTATACACGCTATTCTGCTATATACTATGTTACAACTCTCTTCACTAAATAAATCAAGGTATAGAAGTTCATGGAAGAGTAGAGTGTTTTTCCACCTTTACTTGAATTGCTATAATTTTTTATATTTTTTTAAAGAAAAAACTTAAAAAAAAGTTTGTTAGGTTTGAATAATTTTCATACTTTTTAACTTTTTTTTGGGAAGTATCACTTTTTTACGCTCTCTCTCTCTCTCTCTCTCTCTCTCTCTCTCTCTCTCTCTCTCTCTCTCTCTCTCTCTCTCTCTCTCTCTCTCTCATCTCCTTATGTTTTAAATTAAAAATTAGTTTTTAAATATTTACTTGACTCTTTTAGACCAAAATTATTATTTGAATATATTTCCCTTTAATTTAAAAATTTAAATACCGAAGAAAATTAAAATGTTTAAAACATATACTTGATTTGATTTTTTTTTCTCGACCTCTGAACTCTGAACTATAAAAAAAATTCACTCCAAGTTTGTTTATGAAGTATATTTTTTCATTACCTGGTTCTTTTTATTTATAATTTCAGATTTTTTATAAGTTTTATGACGTAAAATTAAAGAGTAAAGTCAACAGTGTTTTTTTAATTATAAAGAAAATTTGTTCTTTTTAGTAAAGTTTATTGAATGCAAAAAAAAAAAGGTTAATTGAATTTGCAATATTCTTGAAGTTGTATAATAAGTAAACACAAGTTTCTGTATTTATAATTAAAAGAGCAAATACTCGAAGTAAATTAATGTAATTTAAGAGCAGGAAACTTTTAATTATCATGTTTCATTGAGGTTTCAATGTTATATAATATTGCATCATAATAATTAAATTTAATAAATGTTACATTTTATTAAGGCTGGATATTTTTTATATGATATTTATATTTTCAATGGCTCTCGGCATCGTTGCTGATGTAATTTCATTAATAACATTAAAATAATTTAAAACTTCATAAACCATATAAAAAAAAAATATTCTGCATGCACTGCAAAAACAACTATTAGGGTTTAAGAAAATATTACAAATTTATTTTTTATTTAATAATTCAAACACAAATATAATTAAAAAAAAACATGCATTATTTTACATATGAATTGCTAAGTGCAGAACCCGAACCTTCCGAGTCCCTATAACTTCTGTTTTTCATTGGTTCATTCGGAATGGGGTCAACCACGGCCTAACAAACCATCCTGGTCCTGTGATTGAGGGAAACGTGGAAACTTCAATCGGATGGTCGCCATAGCATCTTTTGTCAATTAACTAGAATTACCAGGGAAATAGTACTGGAAAGGGCAATGATTTAACCATGGAATATAAATTATTTAAACCATTTAAAAAAGAAATCAAAGAGTTTCTTAGCAAAAAATGTGGCAAAATTTAAACTCAATTTTTATCAATATTTCACTATATATTCAATATTTGATTTATTTTTGATATTTTTTTCCTAAGATACAGCACTTTTTGTACAGGTTTTAATAAGTTGATAAATTTCTTGTTAACAAAGTAAAACAGATTGTAAACACCTATGATGTTTTTCTTAAAATTTAACCATTTTATAATAACAAATTTAATCAAAATTATAGTATTAAAAATATTAATTAATTTTATACATTATCAAAGTAAGTTTATTCACCTGCACTGTTTTTTTCTAAAAGAGACGTTTAATTCGATATTACTTAATATCGATTATAAACTTCACTTTTTTTTCTTTTCTATAACTTTCCCATACTCAAACTTTATAACACTTTTATAATTATATATAAAATTATGAATGAAAAAATTATAACATCAATGTTCCAATATATCAATATTTGTTATACAAAACTTATTTGAT
Source organism: Siphlonurus alternatus (assembly GCA_949825025.1). Taxonomy (NCBI): domain Eukaryota; kingdom Metazoa; phylum Arthropoda; class Insecta; order Ephemeroptera; family Siphlonuridae; genus Siphlonurus; species Siphlonurus alternatus. The sequence continues at coordinate 22,107,114 of OX463786.1, forward strand.
GGAAGGATTGCCAATACTTATCGGTTCATTTTGTAAAATCTACCACGCTCGTTTAAATACACATTTGTTACATAAAAAAAAAATGAAATTGATTTGCCTGTCAAAAATTGTACATCAAAATTAAATTTTTAAGCAAACAACAAAGGGTGAAAATATAATGCTATCAGATTTTTTTTTGCTTAACTTTGTTAAAAATAACGTCAAAAGAAAAATGATAAAACTTGCGGTTTGATTTTTTTTTAATTGCAATCAAATTTTGACGTTGAAAAAAAGGAAGGTGATTTGTATATAATTTATTCTCTCTCTTTCTCTCTCTCTCTCTCTCTCTCTCTCTCTCTCTCTCTCTCTCTCTCTCTCTAAGAAAAATCAGTATAATTCTAATATACACCAAACACTATGACACTTTTATATGCGTAGCGTGTATATCACATCCGTTTGCATTGAGAGCGTGTTTTGTTGGATTTAGGGGTTAAAAATAGGGGATGAATGAAGTCCTTCTCCCCTAAATTAAACGTGAGTGCAGCATGATATTTCTGCTCCCCTTCAAGTATAACAATATTGACCTTGCTGATATTTCCTAATTTATTTCTGTTTGATTCATTTCATACAATTGAACTTTTCAACTAATAAGGTGAAAATATAAGCTTTTATTTGGCACGTCCTTATTTTTCTTTTTTCGAGCCCTATTTGGGTACTTTACTCACTACGTTTGCTAACATGGATTTCTTGAAACCCTAATTTATGCATTCCAGCGGCTCTACCGGAACGGGGACAGCCAAGGCCTTGCATTTTGCTTAATGACTTTAATTAAAGGTATGCTAAGTCTAATTTTTGACTTGATAGTCAAAGTATATTTCATGAAAATTTCTGAGCATTGGAGATAAAGAAAATTACAAGCTATGTAACGCCCTCTTACTAGAAGGTATCAGAAATCTCCGTGTCTTATGGCCAGAAATTTAATGGCCTGAGCGGGGTCCAAGTGTGGCGGCGCTGCTGCATTGCATGAACACGGCTGGGCACGGCCTGGCTCTCGCTGGCTGCTAGTTGCGCGCGCAACTGAAAACCGGGCCGTGGCCAACCGCGCCTATGCGATACAGCAGCGCCACCACACTTGGACCCCGCTCAGGCCATCAAATTTCTGGTCATTAGATACGTAGGTCTCTAAGAGGGTATAATACTACACAATTCAAGTTATATTGAATCGTAGCACTGAATAACATATGTTAAAGTACAGAGAAAATTTAATTCAAACGTAAGAGCAAAATACGTCAAGTTTTTTTTTGGAAACTAGCAATCCTCATATATATATATATGTATATATATATATATATATATATATATATATATATATATATATATATATATATATATATATATATATATATATATATATATATATATATATATATATATATATATATATATATTAATGTATATATCCAGGACAGACTATTGTTAAGATGTTATGAAAGCTCGATTACAGAAGATACAATATATGCATGGTTTGTTTATACACTCAAGCATTGCAGCCACAGACCGAGGTCCAGATCGCTGCAAGGCTGTCACCTCCCTCCCGACTCACATCGAGCGACATCAGGCACGATGTGAATCACATATTCGAATCAGACGCTTAGATCTTAGATGTTTAATAAGTGGCCGCTAGAGCGCGTGTTGGAATGTCGAATATGATTTTTTTGCTCTAGTAGGAGAGGATAATGCAGCGAATTATGGAGCTCGCACACCAATCCGCCTCTGTGACTGCTGGTCGTAAGGATCGTTCCTCGCTCACGATCGTACGATCACAAACACTGACACAGGGGCATCAAATTTAAAATATTTTAAGTATAGGAACGTTGCGAGTGTCCCTAGTTGTATAAAATGTTCATAGTTCTTTAATGTAGCCTGAATATAAACGTATTAAAAAGTAGCACAATATAACAATAGACAAGTTTTTTCCTTACATGTCAAAGATTATTAGCTCTAAAAGCTTCTTGGAATGAGTCCCTAAGTTAATGGTAGCTAGACTAAAATCTTGCAATATTATTACATAGAATACATTAGCATTTAAGTAGCAATTTTTAAGACGTTTTAAATATTGTTAAAAGTTTTATGCATAAAGAATAGAGACATATTTTTGAAGTATATGATGTTTATTATTTATACAAAGCCTTGGTGATAATGTATGTCAAGCTCACTCGAGAGTGTTTGGTATTCAGATGGACGACCAATTTTGTGACGGTTTTAAAATAAAAATATCAATCACTACGTTTACATGACGGTGTTTAATACGTATCCGTTGACGACGCCTCATAAGAATAAAATTATCCGTCGTCAACGAATACGTATTAAACAACGTCATGTAAACGTAGTGATAGTTTACTTCTGGTAAACCTCATATGCTGCTTTTTTTTGTTTAAAAAAAGGAATTTTATTACTTTGCTCACATATTTTTATGTGTATTTGTGGCCACGAAAAAGATAGTAAATTAGAAATAAAATTAATAGTTCAATTAATATACAACTATTATATAAAAAATATTGTAGGCTATAATTGACCATAGGTAGAAGGTAAATTAAATTAGCATTATTAATTAATTAATCATTTAGAAACAATCATTAACTTTCATTAATAATATTTATTTAGTTAGTGCTATATATATATATGTATTATTTATTCAATTCAATTCAAAAAGGCATTATTCAGAAAAAACAAATCACAGTAAAAGTTTGGGTTTGGAAACAATGAACGAACTTTAAACCTAATCAGCCATTTAGATTTAAATATTAAAAACATGAAATTTAATTATAATATAAAAATAGACATAGAATATAATTATATGCGTCTTTTTCAAATATTCACATTCCCATTAGATGCCATGATTAACACATGCACGGTTTGCGATGATACGCTTGCCTAAGTTTTATGCAACCTGCGTAGCTTGAATGAAAAGAGGGTTGCATAATTTTTGTTGCTGCAGGCGCTAAACAAAATGGCGTCTATAAAAATAATAACTGCCTTAAAAAATATGAATCAAAAACATTTCCATGCATTAACTTACATGGTTACTAAACATTCGGATAAAAATGCCCCATCTGGTCATGTTAAAGTATAGCTGGGTGGATTTTTTTTTCTTTTTTTAATGGAGTGAACAAATTATGTTGGCTAGAATGTACAGTTCAGGCAAAAAATACTGAGACATGCTGCTCAGTAAAGTCGTCTCATCTCATCTTTGCTGTGACGTCACAAACATTTTCTTTTGTCCTCCAATGGGAGGGTCACATGACGTCACACCACAGATAAATGAGGATGACTTTACACTTGCTTGACTGATATGGCAACAGTGTTCAGATAACCCACAGTCGTCTTAGAGTCGGGACACAACAACAGTGTTGCCATTCAGTAATAGTGGTGGCTAGCTGATTTTCAGGCAAGCCAAGTGTTTCAGTTTCATAACAATAACAGTACATCTTAATCCATACTATAGTTAAAATAATCATATAATTTGGGTATTGTAATGTTTATAATATAAAAATCATAATATAATTTAATATACAGTAATGTATATTAAGGTTTACATAAAAGTAAAGTATGTATTATACAACAAAGTTCGTTATAAATTGGCCTAGAGCAAACATATTTTTAGTTAGCAATTTATTTCATCTTCAAGTTATTTTTGTGAAAATCCAGCCATGTTTTCAAGTATAAAAAAATTAAAAAATATTACTTTTTCATTATAAAATTTTAATACGAATAAATTTAAATGTTGATGTATAATACTGAATTTAAATCGTGAAATATTTATGTACAGTATTATACTTGCTTTAGAATTCCCCTCATCGATAGATTGCTACAATAATTAACTGCATGATGATAATTTTCTTATAATATATCTGGATAATGGATCTCAAGCTATGTTTTGTTAATTTTTAATATACATCTTTTGTTCCCTCAAATTCCAGTGTCTTTAAAATCGTGCTGCAAGTGCTGCGACAATATAATGATGCACTTTTTAACATGCAAGCACATGACTCTTTGACGTAATAATATTTTGGAATACGATTTAAAGGGCGCTCTCTCACACAAAATCGCATAATTTCGGAGCGTAATAGTTAAAAAAATTAAGAACCTATGCGGGCACACAACATCATTTCATATCGCATGCAATCTTACGTTTTTTCATTTAGAACCGTTTCAAAATTTTTACCATACGAAGTCATATGATGCAATACGAAGGCAGTGTGCGACCCCCTTTTTAGCGTTAAAAAATATGAAAACTACTGTGACAAAATATGTAAATATCATATTAATCTATCTATCATTAATAAAACAAATCATTCTGCTATTCGTCTCTATATATATCGCCATGTCTTGCAGGATTTTTTATTAAGATAACGACTATACAAAAAATATAAAACACGTCTACATAGTAAACTATAGTTGATGTATTATAGAATTTTATATTAGTCTTACTATAACCCCTATGTTAGCATAAAATTTCTTTTGTTAAAAAAATATATAATAATTCTAAAATGAATTGTGTAAAGAATTTGAAAAGAAAATTTTTTATTGTTAACATTAAGCCAGAGTATACGAAATAAAATAACAACTACAGATTAACAATCATAAAATAACAACCGGAAGTGCGAGGATTCTGATACTGAAAACGCTTGAAGGAGAAGAATGACTCCAAATTTAGTATTTTTTTTTTAATTTTGTTGATGCAGTAAAACATATTTCTGCATGACCAAAAGAAACGCCATATTCCTCCTCTTTTCCTAACTGCCGGCTGTTTAAAGTTAAGATGTTCAAAACGTTGCGTCAATGACGTCATTTTGCGCCAAAGGGAAGCAGCCAATTGCAGTACACCTCTCTAGAAACCCCTTTCGTAATTGGCTGCATTCTTTTGGCGCAAAATTACGTCATTAACTCAACTTTTTTGAACGTCTTAACTTTAAACAATCGGAAGTCAGGGAATCAGGAGGAGGGAGATGGCGTTTCTTTTGGTGTAGACATACCAAGTAAATATATAAATTGAAACCGTTTCCCTCCTTTAAGAATTAACCGAGAATTTATTTCATATATAAATCCCTGTGCAAAGTTTCAGGTTCAAAATTCAATTAGAAAGTTCAGAAACCACCTTACTTCCGATAGAAAGCTTTCATTTTGTTGGACTGTATATTCAAAGATAAAAAGTATTTTTATTACTTTCAACTGTTTGCATGCAAATTTATTTATTTAATGAAATTTTATTGATTTTAATTAAATAAATAAATCTACTTGAATTAAAGTATATATTATTTTATATACACAAGTGGGTGTTGTATCTTAATGTTATTTCTTCGTCTAAAAACCTTATTTATTTAAATGGAAAAAATAAATACACTCGTTATAATTCAATAGTATTTGTAACGTCTTTTCTTATTGGTAGAAATTTTGTTATCTCTCTTCTTATTGGACCAAATATGATCCTCGAAACATAAAACAAGAGCTTTCTTTTCGCAAGCAAGCATATTGACGTAATATAACTCCATTGGTAAGCCGAATGGAGTTATGATATTTTGATATGTCCTTACCAATGGAGTTATGATATTTTTTCAGTATCACGTCGGTTGTAGTCAGCTTAATTTTTTTAAGTGTCTAAATCTTATCTAAAAATATATATCTGTATAAAGAAAATGTGTTTTTATTTATTAGTTTTAGAATTAAAGCAATTTTTAGAAAACTAATAATTTCTATGTACTATAACAATATAAATTTAATACTAAATAGGGAGAAGAAGGTATTTTTTATAATCAAATTAATTAGCTATTTTAAAAATGAAACAGATTACTATATTGTTATATAATTATATAGTTACAATTTTTGTAGAAATAAAGTCCTTTATTATTATTTATATTTTAGTCATTTTACAACAAAAAGGAGATAAACCGCTTTGAAGACCTATCACCCTAACAAGATTGTATGGTAAAATAAAGTTGACTGATGTCAGGTTAGTGTGATAATGAACTTTCTGCATTACAGCTCGTTATAATGACAGCAGATAGCTCATTACCCTACACGATCATGTTAGGTAGATAGGTCATTATTCCACACGAAAGACGATGTATTACAGAAGATTTGATCTAAAGGACTTTGGCCTTTTTTTGAGCAAATCTGCGTCATAATGATAACCTTCATAGAATTTTACTGCAAATGCGCAAAATTCGTATCACATCGCTATAAAAGTATATCATGTAATTTCACCTTATAATATCCTTGAAAAAAATCGTCCCTTGTATTAAAAATTTTCAATTCACTTGAGATATTATTTAGTAATTAAAATTTTGTTTCTAATTTTTAATCAATATTAAGTTCAATTTATTTAGTACACTATTTTATATCCTTCATTAGGGAGTTTGCTACCCAAGTTAGACGTCTAACCAATAAAAATAGGTCATAAATTTTATAAAACTTGAAATTTATTGCGTGGGAATTGTAACGATAGTATCTGTAGTGTAGTAATTAAAATGTAAGATATAAAAAAAGTTTCATTTTTATGATATAGTGTTGATTGAAAGATAATATCTGAATTGATTCATGTATTGTATGCTCAAAATTCATATCACATCGCTGTAAAAAATATCTCATGTAAATTCACTTAATATTATTAGAAAATTTTACATAACTTAATGTTACCAAATTTTCAAATAAACTCTGTATTAATAAGTTAACTTTGACAAATTAATAATCTTATTTTTTAAGGATTGAAATGCTATTATTACATTTCTTTCTTTACCTCATGACCACAAATGACAGACATTCTTTGAAATCTTGCTAGGTTTGTGTACCTCTGGAAAGCGCGAACTTTACTCATACCTCAATTGTTGGAGCTGCAGCTTCAATGGACTGAGAAATGTAGATTTGTATATTTGGGAGATGTAAGAAGAGCATCCAGTCTATCAATATCAAAATAGTTTTGTTCCCCACGCCTCCATAGACTGCGTCGTAACGTCTAAAAACGAAGCAAAATTAAATAAGTTCGTGGTATCCAGAAGTGTACATTTCTCCTAGGGTCCAATTACATGACGTCAGGTGTTTTAATCATGATCGGGCTAAAATTAGAAGTTTTGGTTTTGTCAAGTTTTGCCGTTTTCACTGTTTTGAAGTTTAAGGCCTCAAAATCCGGCTTTTTTGTTTGTTATTGAATCTTCAAAATTCCTTCATATTCAAACTCCTAGGGTCCAATTACATGGATGGCGTCATGTGTTTTCAGCATGATCGAGCTAAAATTAGAAGTTTTCGTTTTGTCAAGTTTTGCCGTTTTTACTGTTTTGAAGTTTAAGGCCTCAAAATCCGGCTTTTTTGTTTGTTATTGAATCTTCAAAATTCCTTCATATTCAAACTCCAAGGGTCCAATTACGTGACGTCAGGTGTTTTCAGCATGATTGAGCTAAAATTAGAAGATTAGGTTTTGTCAAGTTTTGCCGTTTTCACTGATTAAATTATGTTTAAGGCCTCAAAATCCGACTTTTTTGTTTGTGATTGAATCTTCAAAATTCTTTCAGATTCAAACTCCTAGGCGGACTACATTATTTCCTACGAAGTTGACAAAGACTTCCCAATCAATCAAATTCAAATTCAAAATTCAAAATATTTTTATTAATTCCATTTCTCCTATACAATCATAATATCAATACATGATATATGTTTAGGTTTTTAGGACAAGTCAATAGTAACTAGCTAAGCTGTAAAAAGACAATTACACTATTATATAACATTAAAAACAAAAAATTAATTTACAATGATATCATTAAAGTCATAGTCCAAGTATTTCTGCACACTATAAAAGCACTTGTCAATTAACATTTTTTTCACAGCTGTTTGAAATAATTTCACATTTCCAATACATTTAATCTTACTTGGTAACTTATTATATAATCGGAGGCAGCTAAGAAACGGACCGTTCTTGTACATATTAAGTCTGCACCATTTGGGTGCTATCACATGTTTTAAGTTTCTTGTATTATGACCATGATTTACTTCAATTGATTAATTCTCTTTAATCAAAATAATGAAGGCAATTAAAGAGAATTTTACATACCAAAGTAACTCGCAAAATCTATAATTAGTGTCATGTATGTATGCAGGGTAACAATGGAAATCATCAAAATATGTAATAAAAGTGTTAATATATTTTGAATAATTTCGCCTTTTAATTCAGTTTTAAGATCATCTAATACGTGAAATTTTGGTTTGATTTGCTTTGAAAAGTTTAGCTTTATTTTTATTAGATAAATATTTTAAATAATACAAATTAATATATTTTTTATGTATTTTAATTAAATAATATGTACCAGATTTATCAATTGACATACTTATATTAGAAAACTTAATTATTAAACATTAAAAATAACTTTAAAAATAATATTTTTTTTTTTAAATAATGCGGGAGTATAAAAATGGTTTTATTATTACTCAATATATAACCTGTTAAATAATATACTTAACTCAGTGAACTATATAAATTATATTATAATACATATTAGTTTTGTATAATTCATTTTATGTAGTTAAAAAATTGAACTTTAATTTACATAATCTGTTTAAAATATTAACTTTCTTAATATTGCTCTATTAACTTTCTTTAACATTATTTTCATAAAAAAAATAACTGTTGGCATGTTTTTCAAAAACTCTTTAAAAGTTTATTATTATTATGATTTTAAAAAAAACTATTTTTCACTTAATATTTAAAGGTGCTAAGTTTCTCATACAACTTTTCTCTGTACTAACTGTTCAAATTTATTTTTTAAACTATAATTTTTTAAATATACAAGTTTGTATTAAGTTATGACAGAAACATATTTTGATAAAAACATAAAAGTTAACAACAAAAGCAGGGTTTATATTGTTGTATACAAAAGGAAAGCTGCCTTAAGGTGTAAAATGTTACCAGCATGCTGATGTTTCGTAACTTTATGTTAATTTTTATTCTCCTCCACCACCTTGTGTATAACAACAGATGACTTACAAACAGACACGTTGTTATATAATATTTGCACGATGATCTCTCTCTCTCTCTCTCTCTCTCTCTCTCTCTCTCTCTCTCTCTCTCTCTCTCTCTCTCTCTCTCTCTCTCTCTCTCTCTCATTATCTTAACGTTTCTCACCTTAATTCCTGAGAGTCCGTATCTCCCCAAGTTAAAATAAATTTCATCTTTTAATCCCTATTCAGCTCTCCTCTCGTCTTTTGTCCTCTAATTTTGCACCATTTTTGAGGAAAAAAGAAGAAATTACGTATTTTTTCCTCTACAGCATAAAATGTTAGAAATATTAGGTGCGATATACGAAGCAGTTATAGCCAGGTTTCTAACCACGTTTAGTTACGTTTAACTAGGTGGTTTAACACATAAAACAGGTATAGTTAAACGTGGTTAAGCTAAAGGTGGTTAGAAACCTGGCTAACTTCTTCGTGAATCGTACCCACTGTCTTCATTTTATCCTCACTTTGAGCGAGGATGAAATAAGATGTGTTTTAGAAGTAAAAAGATTAGGTTTAGACGTGTAAAGGATGGTTAAAGCTATTAATTTGAAACCATCTCCTACCTCCCCCTTCCCATTTAATTTACAGATCTTTTGATATTGAGTCAAGAACTTTGTTTTTTACTATAAAATACGAATTCACGTTTTTTTACGTAGGTTTAGATAGGATGGTGGGAACACCGAAAAATCAGCTGACTTGAAACTCCCATCCTCTTTTTTAGTATTTTTACTCACCACACACCCTTGAATTAGAAGAATACCTTCAGATTTTAACTTTACTGTGCTTTCTCTCTCTCTCTCTCTCTCTCTCTCTCTCTCTCTCTCTCTCTCTCTCTCTCTCTCTTTCCTATATCACTTCTTTCTGTTTTTCTCTGTCACAACTTTTAAACACAGTAAAGCAACACAGATCATAATAAAAGGTCACATACTTATTATTATTATATTGTATTTTTTTATGAGCTGTCATATTATTATGTTTTGTTCGCTACATGATGATTTTTTATTATGATGTGGCCGTTTTTATTGCATTTTTTATTTGAAAATTTTTTGAGATAACATTTTATTATTTTTAATAAACTTTTTTTAATGCTTTCAGGTGGGTTTACCACACATGAGTTCACACCTACAAAGGTGTTAGCAAAAATGTAATTAAATTACTGTATAAATTGATTATTATATTGAAATTACACCAACAAAATGGTAGCACGTTATATTTGGTATATAATATTTAACTGTTATTAAATTATAATGTAATAATCTACAATAAAAATATTTAACAAACATTAATGCCAAATTTTCATATGATGCATTTTTTTTTTACAATCTATATATTATTATATTATTAAATTTCATTTCTGTAGTATACTTATATAGAAATATGTGTATTTTTACATTATTAAGCCGGATTCACATGGCGATTTTTATCATTCGACACGAATCGAATAATGCGCACACATGCTGTAACATCCATTGGCGGCCATATTTGGCAATAGAGTATCGACCTCATTTTTTTTTTATTGCAGAAATGGATAGAGCGTGCAATGTTATGCTACACTGATTTTTTTCATATTTTCTACAGCCCTGGAACTATTTTTTAAAAAAAAAATATTGAAAGTCCTTTTTGTTACGTCACGCGGCGGCAAGTCCTATCCTTTTCTTAAGGAAAGACCATGCGTGTCGTCACAAAATGGATTTTCTATATTTTGTTAAAAATAGTTCCAGAGCTGTAAAAAATGTGAAAAAAAATCAGGATAGCATAACTTTGCACTCTCTATCCATTTCTGCAATAAAAAAATTGAGGTCGATACTCCATTCTGGAATTTTATCTTTCTTCTTTTTTATATAAGGGAACCAAGGAAACCTATAATAAGATGGTCTTGGCGAAAACAATGTGTTTCTTACACTTGTTAAGGGGCTGCTGCCAAAGCATTTCCAATACCTTCGGATTTTCATGAAATTGTGTAGATATTTTTTCATCGTTACACTGAGCATGAAATATTAAAATTATTACCTTCATTTTATCCTAACTTTTAGCGAGGAATAAACAATATGTGTATTTGAGATAAAAGTACTTAGTAAGATTTGGTTAGGTTGAGTTTAAGCCAATTTAGTTGAACTAGAAAGTGTTATCGTGATTAGTTTTATACTTTTTGGGCCATTTTTATATCAAATTAGATTAAAAACGGAAGAAAATATTATTACGTTCAAGTTACACATAACTGCATTATTTGTCTAATTTAACTAAAAGATAGCGTGGAAACTTAAGTCAGGATAGTCGGTAATACCTAAATTTAACACCCGTTTGGTTTCCATCATTGAATTAATTGAGTAAAAGCCTGTTAATAATGCAAACGTATGTTTTGAATAATTTTAATTAAATTTATTTCAAGCAAATATGATCCTCAAAGCTTAAATTTACATGTTAGTTAATTTGTTTGATATGTTTTACTGCACTTATTTTACATATTATATTATATGTTCGTAATAATGCACACAGAAGATACGTTTCCCATGGTAATTTAATATAACATGATAACTTACTGCAGTGGAATAATTAATTAATGCTCAAAACATTTTGCAGCACTCAGTAGAAGATTTATATGATTTGCAATTGTAATATAATAACCATAATAAATTATAATTATAATATGTTAGATGATTTTCACATGACGTCACGTGTAATTTCTTGACACTAAAATAATTTAACGTCATTGAAATAACTTCCAGTCCTCAAAATGTGAATTACTGCCTTCATTGAAAATCAAAAAGTATCCGTAATTTTATACTAAATTGACTGGGAGAAATTTGCGAAAGAAGATAACCTTGTTATTAATGAACAAAAGTTAGCGTCAGCTCGTGCCAATAATATTAACTGTGAGAGAATTCTGTTCAAATTTCTGTATAACTTCTTCGTGAATTTATAATAAAGTAATGTAATATTTTACCAGAGTTCGGTGCCAGGGGTTATTAAAAAAAAAAAATCTTGTCAGCTTTCAGGAAATCACCATAAAAGGTTCAGTAGCCAGTCCAATGGAACCAGCTCGTCGTCAGGAGTCTATTGAACTGCATGGCTACTGAACCTTCTATGGTGCCTCTTTGCTATCCATTGAAGTAATTACCACCATAGAAGGTTCAGTAGCCAGTTCAATGGAACCAGCTCATTGTCGGGAGTCTATTGAAGTGGCTACTGAAGCTTCTATGATGATTAACTCCATAGAAAAAAATACGGGTGAATGAACTGAAACCACATTGTGGTTAATACTGCTATATACAGTAGTTAGTTCACTACAAGAGTTAAAACTATAAAATAAAATGATCGGGAATTTTAAATATTTTATTTTTTTATTTATGTCAAATCTGAAGCTTTTCAGGTGTCTATTTATTATAAATTTACAACTACATTTTTTTTTTAAAGCTATGTTCCCCATCGTAAAAATATAAATTAAACTGTATATAATAGAAACGTTGCATGTTTTATTATCGATTGTTACAGTTTATAACTTTATTAATTACGTTACATTGCTGCCGATGTATTTTTTCTGTCACACATGCAACAATACCAGCTGTTCACGTTATTTTAATTAATTTTACGTTCATACGTCAATTGCAGTCAATGCGATCGTCATTTTTTATTATTGAAAAAAAAAATGTATCATTATTATAGTTATTAATATTTTATAAATGATAAGACATTATTCTGTACGGTCTTTTGTCTTTATTTTTAATAATTTCAATGTTGTTATATAGAATTCTATAGATATTGTGTAAAATTAATTAGTATTCAAATTTTTCATTTTAATAATGAGTTTACTGCAAATAACTCGTAAAAAATATTTCATCGTTGGCACAAATCATTTTTTCGTATGATTTATATTATGATGAGTCCATGATAATTCAGATACAAATTATCATAATATATATTATCATGATATCCAATGTTTAAAAATAATCTATAGCTTTTAAATAAAGGAGCTTTCTGAATTAGTTTCATAATCACCATTTACTACGATTCCTGTAAGTTAGAATAAATATAAGCTATTGAAAATTGTAAAATATATTTTCTTCGCGTTTAGTATCATTATTTTTTATATTTTATGAATAAATTTAAACATGTAATGTTTTCATTTCAATAAAATCAGTTTATCAATTTTTGGAACCATTCGACAAAAATTCCTTATTTATTATCTATATATTGTTTTAATATTAATTATTTATATATTTTCCTTTAAAATTTTTTTCCCGAATAAACATTTCATATATTAAAAAAAAAAAAAAAAAAATGAAAAAATCTCACTTCTAAAAATATTTAATTTAAAAAAAAATTACTATAATTTTTAAGGTTCATTAAGGGAGTTTATAAACCCTGCTGCACTCTTAGGGAGTTTAAGAACAAAAAAAAATCGTGACGTCATTTACACTGCACTCCCTTCCCCACCCCTTGAGCTGGAGTAAGAAAGTGGGGGGAACTGAACCCTCTCTGAAACTCTGAACTTAGACCTATTCTGTATTAATTCATCAACATGTACAAAACAACGTTCCTTTATACCAGGTTAAGCCATTGATTTGACCAATGTTAGAGGGCTTAGCCCAATCAGATTCAAGTATTTCAGACAACATCGTACCGCGAAACTTTGAATGCGTCTATCATGCAATGCTATTTTTTAAATTTCGCGGTCCTGAACAAAAGACGCACGAAATTCACGCGTGTCTTAACCTGGTATAAAGAACGTTGGTACAAACAATACATGGAGAATAGAGAAAAGGTGACTTACTTTTACTGGTATCGCCATGGGTGGTGTAATTAACGTCATAATGAATGTCGGTGATGTGCCAAAAGTATCCTGTAACATAAAGAATTTTGTCAAAAATACCTCGGAAATTGTTTAGCTTCCTAATCTTAAATATCCGAATGGGAGGAGTGGCTCAGTGCGCTTGACCGGGTCTCGTCAGATCACCAAAGTCAAGCAACGTCAAGCGTGGTTAGTAGTTGGATGGGTGATCATTTTCAACAAAAAACATGTTTCCCACACAGGGATAAAACGTTGCGCTTTTCCTGGCTTTGAACCATTGCACTTCCGATTCATTGACAAAAGCTGTAGCGTCCATCCTGGCTGAGGTTTCCACGTTTCCCTCAGTCGCATGTAAATGCCGGAATAGATTGCAAAGCCGTGACCGCCCCTGTTCCGAAAGAGCCTACGAAACGCTCAAGTTAAAAAAATTATACTTTATAATATACTTTCATGATGAAAGATAATAATTTATGTTTTTAGTAAACAAAGAAGGGTAATTTTATATTAATATACATAAAATTATAATGAATTATAGTAAAATAATAATGAAAACTGGTTTTAATCATTATAAAAATTTCCTAATTTGTGCAGTCTTGGACAAATTTAATGGATATGGAAATTTTTACATCAAATTTAGAACATCAATTAAAGCTGATCTTATCACCATTAAATTTTAAGTATTTTGAAAAATAGAAGGCTTTCGTAAATTTGTTATCATTTGCAATTTCTTTTAGATATTTCGCTATTGCACTTTGTCAAGTCAGCTGATTTTGTGGTGTTCTCACCGTCCTATCCAAACCTATGTAAAAAAAAACTAAATTGTTTTTCTGACATTTAAGAAATTTTTTAGAGGAAAATAAGTTCTTGATTCATTATCAAGAAGATTCCTAAATGGGAGGATAGGAGATGGTTTCAAAGTAATTGCTTTAATAGTTACTGAGAAAAAATTCAAATTTTCTAACATGGTGGCTTATGGAGAAAATTTTCCCGCCACACTTGAAGATTCCATATAATAAGATGGACTATTAGAATTTATTTTTAATATTTGTATTGAAATCAAGAATAATATTTTTTCCTCGATTAAGATGACGAGAAAAAAGTTCTATATTTTTGTACCCCGAGTTAAAAAAAAAAATCATCTATAATTTTATTATCTTTTTTTGCTTAATTAAAGGTGAGTTTTTTTTTTCTTTCGATTTTCAAGGGGGGGGGGAGACGAGATTACGTCTTATTTTCTCTTGGCATTAAATGTTAAAAATATTTTATCCCCTTCAGTTATTTTAAAATTTAAAAGAGCAAAAATTTAATAATATTAACAAAATAGCAATCCGTTACATTCCCTTTTATATTATATTTTTTGTCTAATGTAATTCTTTCCTTTATTAATGCAACTAAGGGTTTATTTTGAATTATTTACAACATTTTTTTTTATAACATACCATTTTAACCATAATTTAAGCAACATTTTTTTTATAAACATAATCTAATAAGCTTGTATATGATATTTTAATAAGAAAATATAAGGTTGAAAAATATTAAGTTACACATAAAAATATACAACATAAAAAAATGATATTAGTTACCGTAACCTCTACTATATAATATTTTTGTAGAAAATAATTATAATTTATTACTATTTTTATTAAAGCTGCATACAAAAAATTAATACAATGGTGATAAAAAATCAATGTCAACATTGTCGTGTAAATAATGTATATTATAAAATATAGTATGTATAATAAATTACAATTATAATGCGTGTATGTTTATGTAATGAAAATGTACAACATATTTGACTCGCCATGGTAAGTAATTTTGCTAAGGTTGCAATGAAAACTCCCTCATCTGTTGCTCATTGTATATTATATAGTTTATACATTATACTAATTATTAGGGAGTTTGGTTAAATTCATAAATTTATCATGTTTTTTGGGTGCTAATTCAGTCTTAGTTCGTTTATTTGAAAATGTTGCACTAATTTATCTATTGCAATCAAGTCATTTTTTTTCTGTTTGACATGACAGTTACTTTCTCGATTTTTTTTTTAAATCAAACCCTAACTGGGTACTTCTACTTACTAATTACTCACTAAGTTTGAAATCCAGAGACTTCCGAAACCCTAACTTGAGCGTTTCGTGGGCTCTTCCGGAACGGGGGCGGCCACGGCATTGCAAATCCATCCCGGCATTTGCCTGCGGCTGAGGGAAACGTGGAAAACTCAGCCAGGATGGACGTTATAGCTTTTTTCAATGAACCGGAAGTGCGATGGTCCAAAGCCAGGGGAACCACATAGTGGAAAATAAAGCAACGATTTGCCCCTGGGTGGGAAACATCATGGTTTTTGTTGAAAATGGTCACCCATCCATCTACTTTCTCGACTTTTATTACCTGGTTAGTCGACGGATTACCCTTTTTGGACCTTTAGGGGCGGTCGCACACAGCTTCGTATCGCATCGTGCGACTTCGTATGATAAGAATTTAGAACAGGTCCTAAATGAGAAACGTATAATACGATGTCATGCGATACGAAGCTGTGTGCGAAACCTGATCGTATAGGTTCATAATTTTTTTTATTATACGATGCGAAGTCATACGATTCTATGTGTGACAGCCCTTAAACCGTTAAATATAATAGATATTGATGTACAAATTTCAAATTAATAAAATGTACCTCTTCTTACTGATCTACTAACTTTAATAACAAATGTTCTTATATAGAATTGAGATATACTATCATTAAGCCTGCATTACATCATACAATTTTTGCATACAATTTTTCCTTACAAGAAAATTTCATCTCCATACAAACAAATGGAGATCAATTTAAGGAAAATTTGTATACAATTGTTAGAAATATTATATCATGGAATACTGGCTTTATATAATATTTGTAATTAACAAGGGAATCATACAAACCTTAAATAAAATGGTTAGAGCGATTGATGTTATCCATTTAATTTTGTCGAGTACTGTACGTGTTTTAATTCTAAAACTGTACATAAAATGCGGTAATATGAGAATGTATCATGTGTTTGCTTTTTTTAAATTAAAAAATTGTGTTTTTACTTTCTTTTTCTCTCAATTTTTCATTTATAAAAAAAACTTTGGCTATTTCCGGTAAAAAAATCTCATTTTTCATACTGTATCTAAATTTTTGGAAACATAAGCTATAAAAAAGTTAATAGCTATTATGATGTTATTTAGTAAATTGGGAGAAATGAGGTCCATTCATTTACATGTCAAATAAAAAGTTTAGAGATGTTTTTTCTTAACTGCTAGCCAAATTTATTTTATAGTTGTTGTCAAAATGTATTCTCTTTCAAAACGATAAATCTTTGGTAATTTATTTGTTTATATTTAATACTATGTTAAAAAAGCCTTTAATAAACTTAACAACGGGTTACAATGATGTTATTATAATGTGTAAGCTTTTTACAGTTTAGGAGATCCAATATATAATTGTAAGGATATATCATGCTGCAAAATGCTATGACGAAAGAATCATGGAATGCGTAGTGCACAATTTGAACATTTCGTAATAACGTTCCTCCCCTCGATTTTAAGGTTGTTATACAGGGTTTCAAACCTAAAATTGTTGTCATACATAACATAACTCTAACAAAAAGTTCTCTAATATGCAGTAAAAAATAATGAAGGTTATATTGTGATATTTTTGTACTGCCTTCATTTGCTCAACATGAGTTTCTTTTTCTCCTTTTTTTTTATTTTTTTATTTTTTTTTTAATCTATAGGTCTGTTCGTAAATACACAATCAGAAAAAATCGATTATTTGTGATGAACATGGAATATAAGATTCATCACAAATAATAAATTCTTTCTGATTGTGTATTTACGAACACACCTTATATCTATCTGTATATTATTTATTTCATATATCATCTTATGATATGTTGAGGTATTGAATTAATTAAAATAATATAAAAATATTTATTTTAAAATAATAAAATACACCATGACTATTTTTTGTAATGTGTATTTTTTTCGTAATTTTGGCTAAAAAAATAAGACATTTACTTCAGACTATATTTGCATTGAAACAACTTGCAAATAAGGCTGTGCGTGTCTACATCTAAACGTTGGAGTGATGGATTACAGAAATGGAAGCGACCATTTACATAAATTTTTAATTTGTTAGGAATAGAAAGAGAGTTTTGTAAATATCAGGAAATTTTATAAAACGATTTTTTTATTGAAAGGAAATAAATGACAGAGTTTGCTTTTCAAACTCATTGTCGATAATATTTCATTATGTCATGCCACGCCCTAGCTTCTTACACACTAAAAATAAGTGTGAAGTTTTTAAACATATTTCTAAAACGTGTTATAAATTAATTAAGATGCTTTTTATAAATCCAAAATTTTGATAAATTTGAAGAAAATTATGTTAACATTGGGTCATGATTTAATTCAGAAATTGTCATTTAAACTGAAATACAATGAGATATTACAATGTGAAAATTTTAGTGGCTTAATCGAAAGAAGGGGTAAAAATATGCTACTGTGAATTTTTTCAGATTTTTCTGAGACCGGGAAGTATTTTTAAAAAAATTATTGAAAGTCTATTTTATGACATCACGGGCGACACTGCCCTATCCTTTTTCTTAAGGAGTGACGCCCGTGACGTCATCAAAATAGACTTTCAATAATTTTTAAAAAATAGTTCCCGGTCTCAGAAAAATCTGAAAAAATTCACAGTAGCATATTTTTATCCCTTCTTTCGATTAAGCCACTAAAATTTTTACATTCTAATATCTCATTGGTATACAAATTTTATTTTTTAATCAATACTAAATCAGCAATGATGTTCATAACTTGGTTTTCTTCGTGTTTCTAACGTCTTCACTCATTGGTAGTCTCTGTTTGTAACGAAGAACCTCATTGGTCGAACACGAGCCGAAGAATTCCGAACATCCCCGATGAAAACCGAGTTAAATATTAAATAAGAATACCCGAGTTGAAATCAATTTCATATTTTCTTCACTAATAAGCTCTCCTCTCGTCTTTTCTCCTCTTATTTTGCACCATTTTAGAGGAAAAATAGGTGAAAAAGACGAGATTACGTATTTTTTCCTCTTCTTGAACATAAAATGTTAGAAATAATAACTCCATTTCATCCTCACTTTGTATTGAGCGAATAGGAAATATAAGATTTGTTTTAGAGGTAAAAAGATTAGGTTTAGACGTGTTGAGTTGAATAGTCATATTAATTTTTCAACTTGTGTAGCAAATGTAGAATTTAGTGTATAAAAAGTATGATGAAATGGATGTCGAACGTTTGCCATCATTCTTCATTTTATTCAATATTTTTTCACCAACTTTTCTTTTGTCAAACATCAATTTATACATAGAATATATTTAATATTTGAGTGCTATATAAATTGGACAAAGCTTTTTTCGTACACAATACAGACTTTTTGATACAACCATAAAATATGTTATTCAAATAAATGTTTTACAATTTTACATTTTGTAGCAAAAAGATTTCAAACAATAAATGTAAATATATATTTTTTTTGTTAATTAATTTCTTTAGACAATGTTCAGTATATTATATGGTATATATGCATTGCTCTATTATATATGAATTATTTTTGTTAAGCCATAAAATTATTTCATATATCATTATTACCAATATACCAATTTTATTAACTGCAAATTTATTAATTTACGTTTAGATTAGCATGACCATCATTATTGTTGCTACATATATTTACTTCATTAAGGGAAAATTGTTATCTTTTGTTTTGTATTTTGGAATGTTTATGTTGATTTATTAATTACTTGTATTTAAGTGCAAGGAGTTTTATATTGCTATGTTTGTTGGGTTCATTTCAGAACTTTTCATTGTCATTTATTGACTTACTTTCAACTTGTTTCTTATTATTCTTTATTATGACATTCTTATATTGTTGTACAATCGAAAAACAATAAAATAATTATATGAGTTTAGTTTTGAAATTCGATACATGCAATACAATATATGAGATAATGGCAATAATGAAGGTAATATTTAGTTTCATTTTTTTCAAGACATAAAAGTTCGTTCTTTATTAATATTTGTTACATTAATTTGAAAATCATGTATTTCTACACTACAGTTTTTTATGCATGATTTAGTTTTAGGAATGTTCTGTATATAAAAGCAAGGAAAAAATGTAGTTATATGAATTTTTATTAAAAAGCTTTTAAAGGCAATTATTTATTGGAAATTTTTAATAGACAATGTATCAGTGCAACAAATCTCTCTCTCTCTCTCTCTCTCTCTCTCTCTCTCTCTCTCTCTCTCTCTCTCTCTCTCTCTCTCTCTCTCTCTCTCTCTCTCTCTCTCTCTCTCTCTCTCTCTCACTCTCTCGCTCTCTCTCTCTCTCAAATATTAATACAATAAAATGACATTTTTTATCATGGAAACAGAAAAAAAAAAAAAAAAAAAATTGTAACTGTAGAAGGCATTGTATCCCACAATTTGAGTCTTGCTTGAAAGATCATGTAAAACAACTACAGTATAACCATTTATTTCAACATATTAACTTTCAAGACTACTTCTTCGCTATTGTTTCTGACAAACAAAATAAAGCTCCTTAATTTGACGAAATTCCTTTTAATCTTTTTTACAGAACACAAACGCAAATCTTAAAATTTAACAACATAAATAAAATTGTACTGAAATGAAGCTACTTTCAAGCAATCTACCTTAATGTCCCTCAAAATCTTAATATGAAACTATAAAATAATCCCACTAGGGAAATCATCATGTCATATTATTATTCTTAACGTATTCTATTTATTATTATTATTTCAGATTAACATTGACCAATATATTTCTCCAGGGAGAAACGACAAATATTAGATGTTTTGATGGACGTAACCTTAATTGCCTGCATGTAGAGCTCTAATTTCTAATTTAGACACCGTGTATATGAACGTTATTATTCAACATGAAGCTAAAACAGACACATGATGTATGATATCATTATGCAGTGGTATTATATATACCTACTATGGTATGTGTTTACTTATATAATGTGTTTCTATATTAATGTACATTTATGAATTTAAGGAATTGTATTCATACATTTTATAATATATGAAAAGTTATGTTAACTTTAATATATTTTAAACATGTATGAGTTATATGAAGAATATTATATTATATCTTCATAATATTTGGTTTATTTACCTGGGAATTTAGAGCATATTTTTAACAATTAATATCATCAGTGATGCATTTAACATTTGCTCTTTTTTCCTATATATTAAATTTAAAAATAAAATACACAATTACTGTGAAAAAAAGAAGTCTATCTAGTGTTTTAGTTATAAATTTTGTATTGTGAAAAAGACGTTGATTTGACTAATGAACGCTGCTGTCCCAATTTAATTTCATAATTATGAAATTATCTTTTCTCTTCTCTTTTTTGCCAAATCAATATTAAAAAAGGTTTCTTGAAATTTAAAAGGACTTCGTTACTTTTGTATCTCAACCAACTTAAAAATTAACAATAATATATTTCACTTTCCCTCTATTTTATATCCGAGTTAAAATAAATTTCCGCATTTATTTCACTATTAAGCTCTCGTCTAATTCTATTTCCTCCTATTATGCACCATTTTAGAGGAAAACAGACGAGATTACGTCTTTTTTTCTCTTCTTGAGCATAAAATGTTGGAAATATTTTCTCCATTTCATCCTCACTTTAAGCGAAGAGGAAATAAGATGTGTTTTAGAGGTAAAAATATTAAGTTTACACGTGTAAAAGATGAGTTTCAAAAATTCTCAACTAAGGATATAGTTTGTATTTGCTTACAATAAACAACCTGTTGTATAAATAGTAAATTTTTTATTAACCATTCGCCATTTTTGTTTAGCCTTTTTTAAAGCCTCTAACATCCTCAAAGTCGAGGGGAAAGACGCTGTGACGTCATAGTCATGCAACGTCTTTCCCTGTGCTTGCGTGTTAAATATTTGCATGACTGTGACGTCACAGCGTTTTGTATCACTATTTTCAGGGTGTTAGAGGTTTCAAAAACATCTGAAAAAATAACAATACATTTAACTCGAGGTGTATACAATAAAAAAAATCAAGCTTTTTATCTATATTTAAAATTAATTTTTGCAAAGTTAACTTAATTATAACAACTAGCAAGGGAGGTGTGGCGCAGTACGTTTGATCGGGTCTCATCAGATCACCGAAGTCAAGCAACGCCGAGCGTGGTTATTAGTTGGATGGGTGACCATTTTCAACAAAAACCACGTTTCCCACCCAGGGGTAAAACGTTGCGCTTATCCACTATGTGGTTCCCCTGGCTTTAGACCATTGCACTTCCGGTTTAATGATAAAAGCTGTAACGTCCATCCTGGCTGAGGTTTCCACGTTTCCCTCAGTCGCAGGCAAATGTCAGGATGGATTTGCAAGGCCGTGGCCGCCCCCGTTCCAGAAGAGCCCGTGAAACGCTCAAGTTAGGGTTTCGGAAGGTTCGGGGTTTTAAAGTAGTATGTAATTAGAGTAATTTGTAAGTACCCAATAGGGTTTCATTACAAAAATTATATTGATTCACAAACATAAATTTCTAATGTTGTTTTGAGTGTTCTATACGATAACATACATGTGTTTTACATTATTAATCAAGATTATGTTTGTATGCTGATATATACCGAGTCTCACGCAATGTCTAACTTTACGACGCCATGTGATGTCAACTTAATACTGATAATACATACAAGTGTTACAAAGTTAAAACGTAGCTATCAATAATAATTCTTACATAGCATGTTCATAAAAACATGTGAAAAAATTATAACTTATTCCTGTTTGTCAGTCTTATTTGTATAGTAAATTTTTATAATCGATCAAATAATAATAAAGACATATCATAGTGAATAAGTATAATAACTTTTTACTATTTTTTTATAATCGATCAAATAATAATAAATACAAGAGTGAATAATCGATATATAAAAAATTAAAATTGTTTACGACTTTACTTATCAATTTTTTTTTCAGTTTTGAGATTATTTTAAAATGTTGCTCTTTCTTGGAGTTTTGAAT
The DNA here is from genome assembly GCA_949825025.1 of Siphlonurus alternatus. Lineage (NCBI taxonomy): Eukaryota > Metazoa > Arthropoda > Insecta > Ephemeroptera > Siphlonuridae > Siphlonurus > Siphlonurus alternatus. Next base: position 22,129,992 of record OX463786.1, read on the forward strand.
CCACATCACGTTCCTGCGGACCTGCATGCAAAAATACAAAAGAGGTATCTTAATTTTCTGTACTTAACTATAGTATTCAGTGCAACACATTTTTCTAATGTTATTTATAATAATATACAATTATTATGCACGTTCTATATTAATTATTTTATCGTCCGGAATTATGAACTATCTACAATCAGATGAGCGCAACAATTAGCTTTATGCTGCATAATGTGTATTGTTAAATACATTTATAATATATTATATTATATTATAAAACTTTATTATAAAAACAGTTGAACTAAAAAAGTTTATTGTTTTTTTTTTTTTAATGTAACCCTCTCAAAGGACCTTTACATTTTGTTATTTTTATCACAAAAATACTGAAAGTTGTGCTTGAAGCCTGGCTTGGGTATCATAGCATACTCTCTACCTCCAGGCTTTTTTATTTTTAAAAAAATATAATTCCTACATAAAAATAATCCATTATCTGCATTACATTAATTTTAATGATTATATTTAATTAAAATCTGTGAGATAAAACTATTTGAATATTATATAAAATTGGTAGCAATATAGAAAATGGTTTATATCAAGTATAACGCGTTATGAATTTCGATAGTTGATATGAGAGTAATTTGATTATTGCATCTTATTTCTACATTCCAGTTACATATCTGTACAAAAGTTAAGGTTGAAATAATATAACGATACTTCAAATTAATGATCAAATTTTAAGATTTGAGTTTTTGATTTAATTTAAAAAAAAATCTGAGATACAAGAAAAGATAATTACATTGATATTTTACTATTATAATCCAGTATAATTTTATGGAAGACATAATGCTTATATTAAATGTTATTTCTAAAAACCCAGAACTCAAATGAAAATTTCAAGGCTTCAAATAAGATAAGAGGGTTTCAATGGAAGTTAAAGTGTAAGTGCATGAATTCATTTTCATGTATTTTTATTACAACTTTCATGAAGTAATATTATTTTTTAAAATTTAGAATCAATTCATTTATTTATAGAATTTGTTGTTCCCTTTTCTTTTGTATTATAAATTACAATTTTTAATATACAATCATATTACATACAACATAGCTATATTACATATATATATTATGTAATAATAAAAAAGCGTGATATATAATATTAAAATAACTTCACAAATTATATTTAATCTTCTAAAAGTAACTCGTAGGTAGATAAAAATTTGTTTTAAAAGCACTCTTGTGTTTGCTTAATTCTATTTTTAAAATAAATATGAGTTTTTTAATAGAACACTTTTTTTCAAGTAGACCGACAAAAAATATAGTTAAGTGTAATATAACTAAGCACTTTATATACAATGTATATTAGATAAATTTCTTTATAATTAAGAACTAAAAAATTACCTATTATAATACAGATTTTATAATTAGAAAAAAAAAATAATAATTGGTTTAGTTTCATTAACTTTTATTTTTTTTCTTTCCTGTCGAGGTTTTTATAAAAAAAATGTTATTATAAGATTTTAACCTTGTGTAAGTCTCATTATTAAAGGATGGAAATTTTGATTGGAGAGTTTTAAGAATGGTAAGTACTCTTTCAATCACATCATTAATCAACCTTCCCCTACTTTGCTGCTTTACTGGGGAGGGAGGGGATGATCTCTCACAAATGTTACCCCCCAATTCCAGTGAACCAACCCTTAAAGTCGAATAAGTAATATTATGAGAATAAAAAAACAAGACTTAAGTCCCGGAAACTGAATGAAGACAGATTCAAAAGGGAGAGAGAAGGGGACGAAGAAAAGAAAAACGAAACAAAAAGAATTTATTAGAGAGAAATTATTTAGAAAGCATAAAGAAAAAGCTTAAGGATTAATCTCAGTAGATTGAGACCTCGCAATCGTATAGCGCCTGAATGCAACAAGACTTGCAGGGGACTTAGAATTCACCATCAATAGGTGGCATACAAATATTGAAGCAAGTCTGTCTTATCAGTTTTGTGAAAACTGAGGTAGAAGTTTAACATTGGCCTTATGGACGAAAATTGAAAATGGAACTGTTATGAGAAAACTGCAAGATTTAATTTACTCAAACCATAAGCGATTAAGTTTTAGAACATTCTTGATATTTTAAAATTTATTTCATTCGATTCTGTCGTAAAAAAATATTCTCTGACTCCAACAGTAACTGAATTTAATCCTTAAATATTTTATTACACTTCAAAGCAATCGAAACTTCACTTAATAATTCTTGTTATTTTTCAGCCTGTAAATTATACCACCCTCAATACAAACATGAGAAGCAACAAACATAACTTTCAGGGGTTTGAAACAAAATGGCCGCCTTTATTTGAAAGTTAGTATATGTTACAATTTTGAGTTACTGTGTGTTTAAAAATTTGAATGTTAAAAATAAATGTTTTATTTTTTATTTTTTTATTGAATAATAATAATTATGTTGCAATATATAATTACATATATAATATGTATATTTTTTTAAGGCTGATTTGGCTATAAAGTCTTATGTACTTAAGCCCAAACTTCATGTATGATGTACTATGATATTTTCTAATAAAAGCCTATTTGAATTGAATTGAATTGAATTTGCCACAATACTAAAACATGATGAATCCACAAAATATCATAATATAACACAACAAAATTAAATTCTGATACTGCAACTGAGATTATTCGTTAAATATTAAATTGATTCTTGCCATCTTGTCAAAAGTTAAAATTGATGAAATTAAAGTTTCCCGTTACCAGTTTTTCAAACTCTTGGGGTCTACTCAATTTTCTTATGTATTATGTACTATGTCTATTTTATGAATAAACACATTAAAAAAAATTGTACATGAGAAAATACATAGAGAAAGAAACAGAAGATATATTGTAACAGGGTCGGACTGGGCTCAAAGTACCTACTGAGCAAACAGGAGTACGGGTCCATATAAAGGGTTTAATTGACGCTGTGGGGACTACTTTTAATATTGTAGGGGTCTTTCAGCCGAGGGGGCCTACTGAGCGATCCAACTCTTATGGCCAGTCCGAGCCTGTATTGTTGTAAATAAACAAAGAAAATGGAGACTGAATAAAAAAGAGGGAGAGGGTGGAGAAAACTCCACCAAAGACACTTGCGAGATTCCGCTCCAAATATTTTACTCAATTTATGACACTACATTGTAATGACTTAACGTAAAAAAATATATATTTATATCAAAATTCATTAATCATTTTATACAATTATAATGACACTCAACATTTGTGTTATGTAATGCATACCAAAATTCAACATTGATTTGAGTGCTTTGTAGATACATTATTTTTATTTTAGAGACCAAATGTAAGGAACTGTTGTTTTATTTTTAATTTTCATTCTTTAACTTGACCTCAGCAATATATTTTTACCTGACAAATCAGAATTATCACAGTTAAGTATAATCTCATCCATTTGCCATGACATATACTAACAGCAATTGATGCATCAGATGAGAACCATAAAGATTTTATTAAGGATATTGGCGATTAAATTGATTATTATAATATACTGTATTTATAATACTAATCATGAAACTTTTAATTTAATTGATATTATTATACATACCTGTTTAATTTGGATTGACAAGAATTGTATTTTAATTTATGTATCATGGTAATACATATTTAATTTTTTTTCTTTTGTAATGGTTATTTTTATTTACTTATTTTTTGTTTGTTTGTTTGGGTCTTTATTTATTCATTAATTCACATGATCTAGTTTCATCTACCTGACCTATTGACGAACAATTTTTCGTGCTCAGTAAGAAGCTGAACAATTGCTTTAAAAGCTATAATATATGTAACACATTATTGCAATTTATAAACTCCCTATTTTAAATTATTATATTACATATTTTACCATGAACAATATTGCAATTTAATATAAAAAAGCATAAACTAAAAAAAAATAGTTTTCAAATATTAAATAACATTTTAAGTAATAAATTATTTATAAAATATATTTTATATTTTTTTAACGTATAAGTTTAAATATATTTTAATAAAACTAATTTTTTAATGTCTAGTAAATGAAAACTAAATCACATCATAGCTTTGAAATAAAAATTACTTTTAAATTGGTAAACACAATCTTTAAAACTAAAATTTCCTTCTCTCTTTTATATATAAAAGTAATAATTAAACTTTATTTTCAACAGTAAAAAAGGGTATATTTAATTATACCCCCATTTGGTATTCTCCCCACATTCCAATGTTTAGGTAAAGTATAACATTCCTCACATTCACACTGGGGTGCACCGTAATTAGGTACTATGTGGTCTTCATTAGACCAGCCTCAGGCACCATCTCTTCTCTATATCGACCCGAACTAACTCTTGCCTGGACAAACACACCGCACTAATTAAGTAAGCGACCTCTAGTTTGTCATTTGGTACAACATCACAAGAATTAAGTCACCTTAAAAAAAAGTTGAGATTACATGAATTATTTTTTGTGGAGTTGTATGAAATTGGGAAGGTGTGCTTGACTTGGTCTCGTCAGATCACCGAAATCAAGCAACGCCGAGCGTGATTAGTAGTTGGATGGGTGACCATTTTCAACAAAAATCTACCCAGGGGTAAATTGTTGCACTTTTAAACTATGCGGCTATGTGTCAATAACAAAATTATTACAGTATTCTGAGTATTGTGTTTTTATAAGATCATATAAGTAAAATAAATTGTAAAATGTTCCGATATTATTTCTTGAACTTAAATTTATTATCTGATTATATTGAGCGTAATAAAAGTAGGCTTTATTTACTGCCGGCCAATAAAGAAGATTAAGAGGTCGTAATTCATTGCAGCCAACTTCTCGTGGTAAAACATTTCGCACAGAAAATAAAACCAATTAAAAATAAACAATTAAAAAGATAAAAGTCACGTTTTATGAGCGTTAGACCGAAAATTAGACAGAAAGAAGTGAAAATTTATTTCTGTTCACTTAAAATTTGACTACTGTTGAATTTGCTGCGTATTTTAACTATAATAGACATAGAAAGTTCTCTGATGTGCTTTAAACGTTTATTTTTAATGAAGTAAAAAAATCCAACTACAGTAATAGAGGCTTCAAGTCAGCTGATTAGCAGTGTTCCCACCGTCCTATCCAAACCTATGTAAAAAAATAAATAAATTGATTTTGCCTTTTAAAGACATTTGTGAGGAATATATGATTCATTAACAAAAAACCATGCACTAAATGGAGGGTAGGAGATGGTTTCAAATTAATAGTTTTTTAATAGTTGTTCAGGAAAAAAATCAAATTTTCTATAAACATGGTGGCTTAATGGAGAAAATTTTCCCACCGGGGAACACTGTAATATATATTTTAAAAACTACAGATTCTTGAATTAATTATTACAATACTTGTGGGCTGATGCTATAAAATACATATCTGTTCCTTGGTTAGTGATATACCAGCATGGCTATGTACAAGTTTAGCTTAATTAATTTCTTATTTGTTCTTTTTTCTTTTATTATTTACAAGTACAGATTATGAAATATATATTAAATCTGTTAATATCATGCCTTAAATTATTAATACATAAAACCAAACAAAATTTCATATAAATAAACTCGAGCAAAATTATTATGCTTTTTTGTTAAGGTGAGTGAGAAATATTGTTTCTGTGAAACGCAAATTCTACTTTAGTGTTAAATTTCGTACAAAGCTGTTACTGCTAAAAAAAATTTTGTGCCATTATTTTCCATACTATTAAAACTGAAGTTGAGCATAAAAAGCTGCAAAAATTTACCGTAAAGTGCGAAGTTTAATGTCAAGTAGTTTTTAGGTCGGGCACTTTTTTAACAGAGGGGGAAATAATTTGTTCAAAATTAGTCATTTTTTTTTTTTAGAAATATTTTTTTTTTTTATAAAATGAAATAAAAACTCTTTTAACGGTGAAAAACTTTTTAGAAGCTAGAAATTTTCATAACATTTACAGTAATTTTTATAAATCTTAGAAATAAGAAAAAATAAAAACGTGAAAATTCTTAAATCTGTGTAAACGGTATATATGCATAGTCATATTTTACTGAATTTTATCAAATATAGCAAACTTGATGATTGAAAATTAAGTATTTTTGTTTAACATTGGTTATTATTGCATTTCAGAATAGTACAAAAAAGATGTATATGAATATGAACTGTAAATAACATACAGCTACAGAAAAACTTTGCACCGTTTCTGGACCTGTCATACTGTTCATGCTTGGTCAACTTTAATTCTTTGGTAATGGATTGAGCAATCATCTCTCCCGAAACTTCAAATAATTAACTCGTCCTAATATAAATAGTGTCGGCGAGATGCAACGGCAGCACAGAGGACAGAGCACAACGAGAACGAGCACAACTCCAGCATCACTGCTCCGCCGGCCGCCGCACTCTCACTCTCTCTCTCTCTCTGTCACTTGACGGGAGAATATTATAAGAGTATTTTTATAATGTGCTATCATCAATAATTTCCTCCGCTACACAACATTATATTTTTCAACTATTTTTTTTAAAACTCCCTAGTTATAAATTTCACTCTTCAGTATATAGACAGGTTAGACGCGAAAGTAATTAAAAAATTGAAAACTGTCTCGTTTTATTAAATTTAACGGAAAAATTAGTTTACATTATATTGGTCGTACCAGCCAAAGTCCATGCATAACCTTACATTTTCTTTACTCTCCCATTTCTTTTTTTACTGTGTATTAAATGTTTAAAAAATATAATTAATTAATAAGATATAAATCAATCAAAAATGGTGTATCGCGTGAGTGCTAAAAATTTCTTAGTAAATAAAAAATGTGTTAAAAAGGTTAAGGCAAAATAACAAGTCTAAAATGACAGCTCTGATCGAGTCTAAATATTGACATCCTTGCAGTAAATTCTTATTTGAGCTTCTTAAAGTCTGATAAATATCTTGAAATCGTGAAAATTTATAGTAAATATTTACCAGCTATATTTGACTGTGATATTTGTTTATGTAAAAAATATTTTACACTTTGCTACTTGCTACTAAATTCGATGTTTATTTATTTTGTATTTATCATGTTTATATTAATATTTTTAATCTTTGATATCAAAATCATAAAATAAACAAAGTAGAAATGTAAATATTTATACATCAGATTATTAAAGCTATAAAATATTACATAAATTTTGTAGCACTAAATTTTAAAGACATTGACTTCTTACATATTCACCTTATAAATAAAAGTACGCTTTATAAGTTGATGAATTTTTTTAATCAAACACTATTGGGTACTTACTAACTACATACTATAATACTTTGAAACTCCCAACCTTCCGAAATTCGAACTTGAACGTTTCGCGGGCTCTTCCGAAACGGGGGTGGCCACGGCCATAGCGTTCTGGAATAGGAATTCTAGAATGCTATGCCACGGCCTTGCAATCCATCCCGGCATTTTCAAATAAATAAACGAATCACGTGAAAAAATGTTACTCTTGCTATGCTTATTGAGAGTTAACAAGGTATACAAAATATACTGACTGTATATTTAAAAAATAAATATTGAGGTAGCTGGAGGCATATTTATTGGTTAGTAATGATGAACTGTTTAGACAAATTATATAGAATGCCAGGAGGCATGCAGAAAAATTTTGTTGCAATTATATTTTTATTTTCTATTGAAATATATAGTATTGGCAAGGAAAGAGGATATGAATAATAATAATAGAGGCCCGAGATAAAATAATTTTCATTCAATTTAAACGTATCTCCTCATTTCTTTATTCAAATTTTGCGCCATTTTTAAGGAAAAAAAGACGAAAGAAGACGAGATTACGTATTTTTTCCTCTTTTGTTAGCATATACCCTAGTTGAAAAATTACGTCTTCAACTCATCTTTTACACGTCTAAATCTAATCTTTTTACCTCTAAAACACATCTTATTTCTTCTTCGCTCAAAGTGAGGATGAAATGAAGACAATATTTCTAACATTTTATGCTCAAGAAGAGGAAAAAAGACGTAATCTCGTATTTTTCAACTTTTTTTCCCTCTAAAATTGTGCAAAATAAGAGGAAAAAAGACGAGAGGAGAGTTTAATAGCAAAGAAAAGATGAAATTTATTTCAACTCGGGAACGTCCACAAACAAAGTAAACGTTCGTGGTGTCCAGAGGTTTATTAAATGGAGTTTGTGGTTGCACCAGCCATTAACTTGAAAATGGACTTATCACTTTTTACAACTCAAATCACTAATATACCTCTATTAAGCATGCTACATTATTTAAAAATGATGGTGCTGCCATCTATTGGTTCAAAAACATTAATGAGTGTAATTTAAATAATGTATATAATTATATTTTTTTCTTTGTCTTATATAAATAAACTCTTTAATTTTAAGACGTTTTTTGTGTCTTATATAAAAAAACACGTCTTAGAACATCAAAAATGCAAGAAGCGTATGGAAGGAGTTTTTTGTTGTTAGCGTAGAAAAAAACAAAAAAGTTTGAACATGTTCTAGATAATGGCATCCAAAGTCTCAAGTATACCGTCCTGATGCCTTCTTGCACTAATGTGCAGACACAAAAAATACCGCTCTTATAGTTCAACAAATATAAAGTTATACCGGAAGTAACATGATTCTGATTAAAATTTAAACATTAAAACTCTAAGATTTTGTAAAGAAGGTAAATCTCTTTATACAAATCTCTCTGGATTAGAAATTTAAATAGAGAGATCAGATATTTTTCATTTCCGGTGTCAGATTTTAGTTGTTAGAAGAGTAGAGATCTCTTTTTTTTTACTATACTTTGGTATTTTTGCATCATCATTAGAAAATATTTTTTTAAACTTTAAGTTTTTTATACATACAGGTAATATCAAATGAAAAAAACAGCAAAAAACTCTATTTGAAAATTTTCATCGTCCACGACTAAAGTTATATTTTGATGTCCCCTTTTCAAGACAAATATAATTTCATTTTCATTTTAAAATCAAGATGTAATGCAAACTATATTTTATCATGATTATTATATGTTTTATATTTTGTTATTGAATAAGATGTAATCTTTAATTTTTTTTAATGTTGTATATTTTGTCATAACAAAAAATGTTAAAATGTTTTCAGTTGGGATTAAAATTGAATAAAACTTTTTTTTTTTTACTTGGGATTTGAATACATTTTATCTTTTCAAATTTATCATGTAAAAAATAGCTACAACGTTCTGTAAAGATTATAAAGAATGTACATCAGTCAACTAATATACAGAATTAAGTCAATAAATTCAATGGCGGCTGACGAAATTTAATGATTAAATGAATCAGCTGGATAAATGACATGGAGCAAAAGACATAAAGAGAATAATTGAAACAATAATAAACTAGCTCAATGGTCTATTGGTTAGTGCCCCTGGCTCTTGTACGAGAGGTCCCCGGTTCAAATCCCGAACACGGCAGACTTTTCGTGACTTGGGATGGGAGTGACTGATTACTAAATTATGGAGTTGGTAGGAGGAAGGCAGCTTACGGCTGTCTATACTTCGCTGCCCTGCAGGCTGCACAGATCTGGTAGTAGGAGCAGAGAAGAGTGCAGTTCTGGTAGGCCCCAGCTCGGTCGCAAGATAACTCTTACTGGAAAGGTTTAAATACCTGTCCACACCCGAAAGGGTAAAAGTAACGTCAAGGATATTAGTTTTTTAATAATAAACATTTATAACATCATCTTTTACTTCACTTTTTTTAACATAATATCTCATTATGTTATATAATATATCTGTAAAGTTTTTCAAGCCTTTTATGTACCCTATCTTATTTTTACTTTTTTGGGAATAGACAAAGTGAAGCCATGCACCCAGTACTATAATTTTTTACCTTTGGAAATTTGGTATTTTCTTATTTTCTCATAAACGGAATAATCAATGTATAAATTACTGGGGGTAAACTAAGGCTGAAAAGACTGTATAAATTTTATGAATACAATCATTTAATATTTATTAACAAATAAAACATCTGTTACAAATTTTCTACAAGATAATCGTTAAGACATTTATTTTTTCCTGACATTACATAACAACAAAAAACGACTGATTGTAAAGAATTGAAGCGACAACAATGGTGTCTTGTCATCTGTGCTTGTCATATAACACAACAATGGAAGAGACGTGTCATCAACAATAATGTCACAAATGAAAAGACATCGCGGACGTTAGAGTGGTTGAAAAGCACGTGCAGCCTAACTACAATATTAGCAGACCATATTTAGCTCTGATTTCGCATTCTAAAAATGAAATATTTAGTGATTTTGCAATAGAGTATCGCCTCAAAATTTGCAGAAATGGGTGCAAAGTTATGCTACTCTGATTTTGTTTAGATTTTTTAGTTTGGAAACTATTATTGAACGTAGAAGTGACGCCTCTAGACGCCTCTCTTAATAAAAAGATAGGAACTAAAAGGGGCGTGGGTTCAAACCCAACCTCGCCAAAACTTTTTAGCAATACTTCCAGGGCTATAAAAAATCTGAAAAAAATCAGCGTAGCATAACTTTGCACCCTCTATCCATTTTTGTAATAATTTTTTTTTTTTGAGGTCGATACCCGAGTTGAAATAAATTTCATATTTTCTTCGCTATTAAACTCTCCTCTCGTCTTTTGTCCTCTTATTTTGCACCATTTTAGAGGAAAAAAGAGATGAAAAAGACGAGATTACGTAATTTTTTCACTTCTTCTTGAACATAAAATGTTAAAAATGTTGTTTTCATTTCATCCTCACTTTGATCGAAGAGGAAATAAGATGTATTTTAGAGGTAAAAAGATTAGGTTTAGACGTGTAAAGGATGAGTTGAAGACGTAATTTTTCAACTAGGGTACTCAATTAAAAAAAATGCATTGAATTTTTTATGATTTTATTTTCAATCGACGATCTCGAGTAATTTAGTGTCAATTTTTCAGATTTTCTTGAACTAAAACCCTTAAAATCATGCTGCAAAACGCTGTGATGTCATAGTCATGTAAATATTTCACGCAAGCATTGGGAAAGGCGTTGACACGTTTTTAAGGTTGTTAAAGAGTTCCAAAATATGTTACACAAAATTATAAAACATAACACAATATCCGAATTTGCAATAAAAAAACTGCTCACAGGTTCTCCATTGACTTGGGTAAGAAAAGAACCTAAGTACAGTTCCAGGTCCGAAAAAAATACATAAGTCCATTATTCTTCCATATATATATGATGTTTCGAGATGTTGAATTTTAGTGTTATTCAAGATTTGAATGAATCATTTTCAAAATTCATCAATCTTGGTCTTATGTCTAACGTGCGAAATGGACAACATACATGAAAATTTTTTATTGCAGAAATGAATAGAGGGTACCAAATTATGCTACTATGAATTTTTTCAGATTTTTTTGAGACCCGGAACTATTTTTAAATAATTATTGAAAGTCCTGTGATTTCAGTTGGCACCCCTGATGCCTTAATAAAAAGGATAGAGACTGGACGCCTATTGACGCCTCCAGGGGGCGTGGCCGCACATTCAATAATTATTTAAAAATAGTTCTGGGTCTCAAAAAAATCTGAAAAAATTCAGAGTAGCATAATTTGGTACCCTCTATTCATTTCTGCAACAAATTTTTTTCATGTATGTTGTCCATTCTTCAAAACGTCCTCCATTGGAAAGGTTAAAATAATTTTTGCATTACTTCATTAATGAATGAAACATATTTTTAGCTTCTCAACTGAACTCTATTTTAGGGTACTGGCCACAATTAAGTGACTGAATTTAACCTCCCGGCTCTTCGTAGACCCTACTTTTGTGGGTCACTTCCAAACCGGGGCGGCCATGGCCTAAGCAATCCATCCCAGCATTCGACTGGTTGTAACTGAGGAAACTATGGAAACCTTAGTCAGGATGGTCGGCAATTGATGGAGGATGCCATCAATCACCTCCCGGATGCACGAGTGGGTGTTCTTTAGCAACCGCCACTTGTGAAAAGTATGGCGGTGCATGGCTGGGATCGAACTCACGACCATCCGATTACGAATCAGAGGTGTATACCACTGCGTCAAGTGCCCATCGTAATGCAACATACGCATCACAATAATTTGTAATTTACACTCTCCATTACATAATAGCTAACGTTACCATTTATAAAAATTAAACCAAGTTAAAAATCATATATGATTAAACACTAATTTAAATAATAATTTTATTAATAGCCTGGATTATTATGTATTGAAATACTATTTAAATTTTGCTTTAAATATAAGTAAAAAATTTTCAATTAAAATGTCTTTTACAGATGAAGTACAGATAGTAAAATTTCTAGTGCAAATAAATTTCATTAAATAAAAAATTAGGTTTAAATTTTTTTTCGTAAAAAAATAGTTCAATTTATTCAAGTATTCTACCGCAACCCACAAACGGCAGAGAGAGAAAAAAATGATGGAGAGAGAGAGAGAGAGAGAGAGAGAGAGAGAGAGAGAGAGAGAGAGAGAGAGAAGAGAGAGAGAGAGAGAGAGAGAGAGAGAGAGAGAGAGAGAGAGAGAGAGAGAGAGAGAGAGAGAGAGAGAGAGAGAGAGAGGGGGGGGGTCCGGTAATGCACGTTCAACGATCGCAGACCACACTAGATTCCACAAGAGGAGATCCACAATTTGAATGGACTTCAAATTGCAAAGCACTTAAAGTACTTGAAATATTTTTAAATTAAATAAATGGATACTTTAATTTTTTTGTTGCATTAGATTTACTTAAAATGCATTGGTCAGTTTAATAAAACTTCCTATAAATAATATGAACTAACCTAACATTATTTTTTTATTTAATTTTATTATATATAGAATATAGCAAATTTACATTGTAAAACTTAATCATTTTTAATATTATTAATTAAAATCCACACACCACCCGCATAATAGTTGAAAAATTATGTCTTCAAATCATTTTTTACACGTCTAAACCTAATCTTTTTACCTCTAAAACACATCTTATTTCCTCTTAGCTCAAAGTGAGGATAAAATGAAGACAATATTTCTAACATTTTATGTTCAAGAAGAGGAAAAAAGACGTAATTTTGCCTTTTTTTCTCTAAAATGGTGCAAAATAAGAGGAAAAAAGACGAGACGAGAGTTTAAGCGAATAAAAGATGACAATTATTTCAACTCGGGTATTGACGTGGTATAGTGTAAATATACCCTAATAACTCCATTTTGCTTACTAATGGAGTTAGTTTTTTTCAGCTCAATTACCAATGCAGTTAGTACATTTTTCCACTATACCACGTCGATATGGTATGTCTGTACATGATTTCAGAGTCAAAATTGAAAAATTAGTTTTTGCATCTCCATATGATATCTTGACCTATTCAAATTATTTTCCTACAGATAATTTCCATTAGCCATGGATATGTCATATATGATAGCTGTGAATTGTAATATCTTTGATTTATTTTTTATAATTGCAGTTAGAGAAATATAAATAAAAATCTTCCTAACAATTTTGCCAAGAAAGAAAATAAATAATCGATTCAAGTTTATTGAATTTAAGTTTTTTACAACTCTATCTGTATTCATTAAATTATAAGTTGATTATTTTTTCTTCTGTAATAACTACTTAAAATGCTCTTATTAATAATTTAAATTATAAATTAAATAAGAAATAGTACCCTATTTTTTTCAATGGAAATACTAAACTCCCTCAAGTTTTTTCAATATTATAAGTTTATTATAATGATGCATTTCATATATAAATATAATCAATGAATTTATACTTATTCATTTTGTAATTAAAAAAATATTTATGAATATATAATTGTAAGTTGATGATTCGTTTTAAAAAATATACAAGGAAAAAATGCGATGGTAATGTCGTTAAAATGAATGCAATTTTCCTCTTGACTTTTTTTTTTTTAAAACAAACTCTCTATCTATATTCATTAATACTGACTATCTTTATTTCTGTACTAATAAATGTAATGTAAGAAATGCTCTCAATAATTTAAATTATAATGTAAGAAATGCTCTTAAAACAAGGTACTTGAATATTATAATGATGCAGAAATTCAATAAATTAATACTTATGCATTTAAATTTAAAAAAAAAACTGGAATAACGATGTACTTCTTACCATTAAAATATTACAAATTGATAATATAGTCGTAACTTGTAAAAAAAATCATGTCATTAAAAAGAATATTCAGAATAACTGAAGATTTACTGTATGTACTCGACATCTTTCAGAAAATGAATATAAAAAAATTAACATCACTTTGTACAACGGTAGCTGCATTTTTTAATTTTAATATTAATAATATATTATTTAATTCGGTAATGATATTATTTTTTACTTGACTCATCTTTAAATATGATGTTGAATTATAATATTATACATTATTTCATAATTACATAAAAATAGGTTAAAATCGTACACATTTTCACTGATAGAGAGGTGTATCAGTGTTTATAAAAGTATAAGTATAAAAACAAGTCACCGTTTATGTTAGAGAATTCCGTAGCTTTCTTCGTAAACTCATACAGATATTATGCTATAAATTTATATCAAGTACTATTTATACACTATAATGTAAATCACTGGTGTTTCATCAATAAATATTTTTATAAATTGATATGGTGGAATATGCTTCTTATATGTATTATTATAATGCTATTAAAATAAGCTGTTATTATTTGACACATAATATTAATTTTATCATTTATATTTACAAAATTAAAATTTAATAATAAATAATTCAGCAAAAAGATGAGATCCCCTAAGTTTTATGCAACCTGTGTAGCTTAAATGTAAAGAGGGTTGCATAAGTTTTGTTGCTGCAGACGCTTAACAAAATGGCGTCTATAAAAAAAACATTAGCAGTGCTTTTTTAAATTTAAATAACATATTCTGACTAAATTTTTGTACTATACATTTCCATTAAATTTGGTTTAGCTTATAAAAAAATTGTAATTGAAAAGAAATTAAAGTATATAATTAACGATGTACTATTACTATGTGTCAAAATCAATAGTTTGATTAATAAAATTACAAGATTGTCTCAAAATAGTTTGTCATGAGTCTATCTGCTTATCATGATCGAATGCAATATTGAGCTTTATATTTTACTTGCAAGCCTATCATTACACTCACGGCATTTAGCTCGTCATTGCACAAATTCCTGCTGTGGTGATAGCTCATTATTTTTGATGAGGGACGATATACCCTCTGTATATTAACATATCTCACTTTATATTAGCCCAAATCACCCTGACACACCGATCAGAAGGTAGAAATATATTTTAAATAACTTAATCAATTTTCAGTATTAATATATCATCCAGGTAATTATTATAGATCAAGGTAAGGTAATTAAAATTGCGGCGTTAGTTTAGCCAAGTCTTAATATAAAGGAAATTTGGACAAAAGAAAGTGGACAATAGCTTGCCTTGGCTCGATAGTTGGCACTAAATGAACACTAAATCATATCATGAACTTTTTCAAAGGCCTTAATTAATACCAACGTAAAGAAGTCTAATTTATGAGCATTGCGCCATAAAGATTTTAATTTGGGTACTGGTATTTTCTGAATGGTTCTTTATTATAAATGCACAATTTTTATCAAATTTTGTGTGTTTATAATGATAACATTCATTATGAATATTAAATATTGTAAATTTTTGTAATTAATAGAGGTTGAGCGTGGCGATAACAGGTCACCAAAGTCAAGCATCGGCTAACGTGGTTAGTACTTGGATGGGTGATCATTTCAAGTAAAAATTACGCTGCTCCCTTCCTGGGGTAAATTCATCTCGCTTTCCACCCAGTGCAGTGATGCACTTATATGTGTGGTTCCCCAGGCTTTTGACATAATTTTGGTACATTGATAAAAAGTAGAGATGTCCGTCCTGACTGAGGTTTTCCACGGTTCCTTCAGTCTCACCTCAGCGAATGCTGGGACGCGTAACAGACCTTGGCCACCATCCTTTCCCTCCCTTATCCCTACCAATTTACCTCTCTCATAAAAAATATTAAAATAATGTATTGTTGTCTTCACCGACCGTCTTGACGGAGGTTTCCAAGTTTCCTCAGTTAATTCAGGCAAATGCCGGGAAGGAGATAATTTGTCCATAAAAACCTTTCCAATCAAGTCTCGATTTGTTTTTCCCTGTGTTTTGGTCTATGAGTTACAGACCTACAAGTTTGTTTTAAATCTCGCCACCCACTTTTCATTGAAAAAAAATCTTATTTAAATAATATTTTTTTTATTTTAGTTATTTAATATTTTTATAAATTTAATGTTGTGGAAAATTAAAGTTGATAATTATCTACAAATAAACTATTAAATATTTTTTGAATTTGTATAATGGTGATATTAAACTAGGATTGCTTGACATATTTGAATAAATTCTATTTTTTATAATAAAAATTATAACCTCATATATTTCATTCATTAAATAGTACACAATGTATATTTTTTAATATTATGCTTCATTAAATTTTGATTAATATAAACTATAAATAATTTTTTAACATCAGAGTAATGAAGGTAAATAGACCGGCATGAAAATTCCCTTGATAGAACCCCTAAATTGAAAACCATATACCCTGATTAAACACACAAATAGTAGCAGACCTTTATAATAAGGGTACTACAATATAACAACACTGATTACATTTGATGTGGGTTTTTAATTATTATTACTTTACTGCTCTGGTAGGACTATTATAAGAGGCATTCACAAAGCCTTAAGGCCGCATTTAGGGCTCGATAATTTAAGACCAGAAATTTTGGGTCTAAAAAGCATGCCTAAAATCAGGCTTTAAATTATCGAGCCCTAAATGTGGCCTTAGGGCTTTGTGAATGCCCCTTTATGTAATTTGCGAACGTTACAACTAGACTCATAATTAGATATTAGAATGTAAAAATTTTAGTAGCTTAATCGAAAGAAGGGGTAAAAATATGATACTGTGAATTTTTTCAGATTTTTCCGAGACCGGGAACTATTTTTAAAAAATTATTGAAAGTCTATTTTATGACGTCACGGGCGGCACTGCCCTATCCTTTTTCTTAAGGAGTGCCGCCCATGACGTCATCAAAATAGACTTCCAATAATTTTTAAAAATAGTTCCCGGTCTCAGAAAAATCTGAAAAAATTCACAGTACCAAATTTTTACCCCTTCTTTCGATTAAGCCACTAAATTTTTTACATTCTAATATCTCATCATATTACAAAGGGGAAATTAATATTTATTGTAAACAAAATAAAACATGAAGAATTGGTTACAGTAATCATTTCTTTAGTACGAGTTACCCCGAGTTGAAATAAATTTCATCTCTTATTCACTATTAAGCTCTCCTTTCATCTAATTCTCTTTTATTTTACACCATTTTAGAGGGGAAAAAAAGATTACGTATATTTTTTCTCTTCTTGAGCATAAAAATGTTAGAAATATTGCCTTCATTTTAATAATATGGAAACCACGCTAAAAGAAAAAAAGATACTGCACAAAGAAAAATATAATAAAACTGCTGAATACGTTTTTGTAATCTTTAAACGTTAAAGCTTAAATATTAATAAATATGCAGTAAAAGACATCAATATTTCATAACAGTTACACTGTAAGTTTTTTTATAACCAAGCAGTGGAATATTATTCAATGGAGTTGAGCATTTGTAAAATTTATTAATTAAATGATATTAATTAATATTTCTTTCAATAAAGAGTACAGAGTTTAATTAAATGAAATGTCACAGATTCCTCAATTAGTGGTTTAATTACAACGAAGAAATTTATCAAACGTAATAAAAAAAATGAGTTTATGGAGCATGGTCGAAAAAAAAAATGATATATAGAAAATGTGACATTCTTTTACAATACATAATTCAGCATTTGCTATCCGAATTTGCAATACTATTGTTAATCGTATTGAAAAGTGCTAACCCTGGCATTACCAAGGTATTTTTTCTCTCACGTTTTATCAATGGAAGGGGGGGTGGGATTGGGGGGGGGGGGCAAAAAACCCGCTATCATCATTTTTTTATGAAATATATTACTTCTTTTTTTTTTTAACAAATTCCAATAATTTTTTTAATTTTTTTTAGGGAAATATTTCATAGTTTTTTCCACTTTAAAAGATTTGTGGGTCTTCTCGCTACCCCCTCCCCCCTTTTGCTAAATATTTTTACCGTGTATTTTCACCGTAATATTATATAAAAAAAAAATTCCTCTGGGTTATATTCTATAATACCGGATATGGTAGGTATAATTCTTGCCTCTGTGCGGTTTACTTCACAAAGCTGTTTTTTATTATCTACTTTTCTCTCTGCATGGAGACTTTTTCATTTTTTAAATCTCTAACATTCACTTTATTACGTTTTATTTTTATTACTACAAAAATCCTTCTTAAAAATGTCTCATTATATTGTAGAGTGTCGTGTCAAATAATTTAATCGTTTTCTTCATTAATAAGGTGTGATGTTAATTTATAAATAATTTTACATGTGCTTTTAATTTTACAACTCAAGTGTCGTTGTTACTTTCTTCCCTATTAGTTGAAAAATTACGTCTTCAACTCATCTTCTACACGTCGAAACCTACCCGAGTGAAATAAATTTCATCTTTTCTTAGCTGTAAACTCTCCTCTCGTCTTTCCTCCTCTTATTTTGCACCATTTTAGAGAAAAAAAAGATGTGAAAAAGACGAGATTACGTATTTTATCCTCTTCTTGAGCATAAAATGTTAAAAATATTGTCTTAATTTTGTCCTAACTTTGAAGGAAGAGAAAATAAGATGTGTTTTAGAGGTTAAAATATTAGGTTTGGGCATGTAAAGGATGAGTTGAAGACGTTATTTTTCAACTAGGGTATATATCTTATTATGTCTTTTTACCTTAAAATGACATCTTAATTGTTCCTTGCTTAAAGGGAGACAATTCTCCCAACATTTTATGTTCAATAAGAGGAAAGAAGACATAATCTCGTCCTTTTTTCTCGAAAGTTGTGTAAACTAGGAGGAATTTAGACGATCAAAGGCGTTAAAAGTGAGTAAAGGATGAATTTTATTACTGAAACTAGATTGACCTTTCGCAATGGACATTTTTTATTGTATGATCTCCAGACAGACTCAAATTATAGCGTTGCTTATTATTTTTTAGATCCTTCCCATAGTAATGGTCTCCATAGCAAAATAATAAACTGTACTCGAGGTGAAATAAATTTCGTATATTATTCACTTAAGGTAGAGATAACGCTGAACAGCTGTTCGACGTAGGTCCCTTTGATTAACATGTAAACCTAAGCAAATTCACAAATATTATTATTTTTTTTAAAAAGGCAGATAGTGCCTAAAAGCCATAGAAAAAATTTCAAAACAATTTAACGAGCCGATTTTTTTAATTAATTTTTTTAATTTTCAGCATAGGGCTTTCCCATGGCGAGACAAACTAAGAACTCAATTAAAAAAATCGGCTCGTTAAATTATTTTGAAACTTTTTCTATGGCTTTTAGGCACTAATATCTGCCTCTCAAAAAAAAAAAAAAAAAAAAAAAATACGGATGCCTGTAGATTTTATGAAAAATACCTCAAATTTGCTTGGAAAGTTGTCAGTGCTGAAAAATGAAACATGTAAGTGCACCTTAAAATGGCCTTCATCTTTATTTCATATCTTTGCAGTCATATTAATATTTAACTATACCTGCGTATTTCAACTTTTCAATGGTCACATAATTCTCCAGAAAAATATATTTTGTTGAACCAGAGAGTCTTATATAAATAGCAATGTATAAAATGTGATTTACGAATAAGTCTAAATAACTTTCATTAAACTATGCATGTTAAACCTGTAGCATATTACCCGTGGTTAGCTAGAAAGCTACTTAACGATTAATCTCAGTTACTGCTGGAGTCAAAGAATATTTCCCTGCAAACGAATCGAATGAAATAAATTTTAAAAAATCGATAATGTTCTAAAACTTAATCGCTTATGGTTTGAACAAATCCAGTCTTACAGTTTTCTTACAACAGCTCCATTTCCGGTTTTCGTCCTTAAGGCCAATGTTAAACTTGTACCTCAGTTTACACAAAACTGATGAGACAGATTCGCTTCAAAAATTTGTATGCCACCTATTGATGGTGAGTTCTAAGTCCCCTGTAAGTCTTGTCGTTGCATTCAGGCGGTACGATTGCGAGATAGATTCATCCTTAAAAATCTGAATAACTTTTTCTTGAATAGCTCCTATAATTAGCAGGTGCATTAATTGTGATATTATTATAATAAATTCACAATTATAAAATTATAATATCATCGTATACTTCATTATTATGAAGGGGGTGAAAATTTCATTTACTACGTTTACATGACGGTGTTTAATACGTATTCGTTGACGACGGATAATGTTATTCTTAATATGAGACGTCGTCAATGTATACGTATTAAACACCGTCATGTAAACGTAGTAATTGTTCATAATTACGTGATTATGACTTAACTTGTCAAGCTTGGAAAATGTAAGATGTATCATCAACAACCTGAATATAATATGTAGCATTGCTATTTTTAACTTGACTTTAAAAAAAAATGAAAACAAAAGAGGGAGAAATTGAGAGAAAGTGTCAGATAAAACTCAGAAAAAGTGAGAAATACAAGACATTTACATTTTATATTTTCATTATAATTTATACGTTCATGCAGTTAATTGTTCAACCATATAATATATAATACCTATAACTCTAGAAGTATAGGGATTTTTGTCGCCACCGAGCTAGGGATCATGGTGTTTCACAGAGGGCTCTGAACTTCACTACCCTGTTTTTTTTACTGCACAATTGCCACAAAAGCTTCAAAAATTAACAGAAGACGTTGTGGCGCTAGTCTAGCAGTTTTGTCGCATGTGTTATGCCAGATGCGTGGAGGTGTGGGGAATCACGGACCAAATACCCCCGGACGAAATACCCCCGGACCAAATATCCCCGCCCGGACCGGACGAAATACCCCCGGACGAAATACTCCCGGACGAAATATCCCCGGACGTAATACTCCCGGACGAAATACCCCCGGATGAAATACCCCCTTGTAAGTGGAGAGGGGCGGGCGACCAACACAGGAGGGGAAGTTGACTTTATTTATAAAGTCTGTTTTTCTGTCGTTTGTCTGACGTCACGCGCGTCGTTAAAGAAGGAAGTTAGTAACGCCATTTTTCACAACAAATATATATCATATAATATTCAAAGTATATTTATAGTTAATGCCGTATCAAGATCTCAAATTGCGTCTTTAATTTTATACCAAAACATACTCAAAATTGTGCCGCAAACAAACGATTTTTGTATATGCTATGCTTACTTTGATTGTGCGGCAATTATAAATTGTCTCAGCGTTTTGCAGCAAGATTTTGAAGGTTTTTAAACGATTTTAAGTTTTTAAACCTAGGTGTGCCCCTAGCGATTTGAGCAAAGCCCGAAATTAACAAATATTTTGGGATTTGCTCATTTAAATTTGAACATTTCTAGAAGTGCTCAAATCGAAAAAAGCAATCCCCGACGAGAAGTTTTATATCGGGCTTTGCTCATTTAAATTTGCTCATTTCTGAAAGTGCCCAACTCGAAAAAAGCAACCCCGACAAGAATTTTTATTTCGGGCTTTGCTCACTGTTTTGATCATTTCTAGAAGTGCTCAAAGCAAAATGAAAAATAATAATTGGATTATTTATATAATATAATATAATGATATAATATAATTGTGCCGTATTATAGCAATAAATAATAAAATATTGTAAATTTAATAATATTTTAACTATATCACTTTTTAATTTATTGATAAAAATACAAATTTAACATTAATAGCGTGTATATAGTATTTTTTTTTTATTAAAACATTTCTTTCTGTATTATTCAAGTCAGATTGAAAAAATACGATTTTTTCACACTGAGAGACACTTTTAATTTTTTTTACTATCATTTTTTTATAATTAAAGGGTATGATTACAATTTATATACCCTAGCAATGAATTCCAGGTTGCAGATGAACAATTTCTAAGTTCAGACGACGTACCACATTGCACATGACAAAGAAAAGAGTGTCTCAGATCAGCAGCAGCATTAGCGAATTCAAAGCAAGGTTTTGTGTTTTGTAACTACAAGAAAGGTTGTCAATCTAAAACATGTTGTGCAAAGAAAAAATTTAGATGAAATTTAAAATGCCATGATAGTGATCCCTGCAAAAATAAGTCAAGTTCAGGTAATAATAAGATCAGGTAATAATCAGGTATAATATTTATTTATTTATTTATTTATTTATTTATTTATTTATTTATTTATTTATTTATTTATTTATTTATTTATTTATTTATTTATTTATTTATTTATTTATTTATTTATTTATTTTAAGTTAGTAGGTTTGGTACTATCTTGAGGAGCTCTTTGCTTCTTTGCAAGTTCTGTAAATTAAGTTAAAATGATTTTGTAATATATCAGCTGTAAAAAATTTATTTAAATTAACTAACATACAATATTAATATAAAAAGTGTGACAAAATCGTATTTTTCAGTATCAATTGAATAAAACAGAAAGAAATATTTTAATAAAAAAAATAATATACAAGCTAATGCTAAATTTATATTTTTGGTACTTAATTAAAAAATTGATGTAATTATAATATTATTAAATTCACAATATTTTATTGTTTTAATTATTTATTACAAATTATTACTATAATACGGCACAATTCATACAATTATTATTTTTCACTTTGCTTTGAGAACTTCTAGAAATGATCAAAACAGTGAGCAAAGCCCGAAATGAAACTTCTCGTCGGGGTTTGCTTTTTCCGATTTGAGCACTTCTAGAAATGGTCAAATTTAAATGAGTAAATTTAAGCCCGATATAAAACTTCTCGTCGGGGTTTGCTTTTTTCGATTTGAGCACTTCTAGAAATGTTCAAATTTATATGAGCAAAGCCCAAAATATTTGTTAATTTATTCGGGCTATGCTCAAATCGCTAGGGGCACACTTAGATGTGCGCATTGAATTCGGGCTTTGGTGCCAACATATATAAATAAAGGAAGGAATAAATAAGGAAATAAATAGAACAACAAGTAAATTAAGAAATTAAGTTTCTTCAGGAGGGGTACACATGCTACGTTAAGTGTTCACGGCACCTATAATATAGTACCGGGGGACCAAAAACAATAGAAATTATTGCATTTTTAGACCTATACCAATTGAATCAGAATTAAAAAATTACACTAAAAAATTTACTTAATTTTTTTTTTAATTTAAAAAATTATATAGGGACGATTTTGAAAAATTTTAGTTTAAAAAAAATCTAAAAAAAATGCAATAAACACTAATAATTAACATGCATAAAATGTATCGTATCAAAATATATTACACATTAATTTTAATTCGATATGAATGATATGATAAATTAATGCATAATGCATTGGCCTAACGTTGCTAACTTCCTTCTTTAATACGACGCGCGTGACGTCAGACAAACGACAGAAAAACAGACTTTATAAATAAAGTCAACTTCCCCTCCCGCGTTGGTCACCCGCCCCTCTCCACTTACAAGGGGGTATTTCGTCCGGGGGTATTTCGTCCGGGAGTATTTCGTCCGGGGATATTTCGTCCGGGAGTATTTCGTCCGGGGGTATTTCGTCCGGTCCGGGCGGGGATATTTGGTCCGGGGGTATTTCGTCCGGGGGTATTAGGTCCGCTTACCGGTGTGGGGGAAGGGAAGGAAAACCGCCCGAGGGGCATGTAGTTTTATTATAAGTGAATGTTGACCGAAACTTGCCTGGTATAAAGAAAATGAACCTTTTGCACGAAAAAATATATATAATACATTAAAAGTATACAAAACACGTGCAATATTTTATGATAATATTCTCTTTTGTTGACCGCTCATCACCAAGTTTTAATTCTTAGATTTTATATTTACTCATATTATACCATTATATATTACAGTAAAACCTTGATTTTACGAAATTGAAGGGACCGAAAAATCGGGACTTTGAGGTTCGTAAACTCGAGGTCCTCAAAAAAAATTAAAAAAAAATGCCGTAAAACGTACGAATTAACAAATTATTGCAATAAAAATTCGTTTTTATAATTGATTCAGATTTATTCGAGTGGTAATAGAGATTAAAACAGTAGAAAAATATGAAATAGCGTGAGATAAAAAGATCGCGATTTAAGCGAGTGATCGATCGCGTATTATATAATGTCGCGCGGTAATTCGGGATTACGTGAAAACATAAAAAATAATCAAAACGTTACTAACAGTAAGACACATAATATATGGCATTAATATATTATTAATGACATATAAAAATACATTAACGGTGCGATGTAAATTTGCATCTCTTAGGAAATCGCAATTTTTACGTGAATATCATAACATCGCGGACGTGACTTTTGAAGGGGTGGAAAAAAAAAAAAAAAAAAAAACTTCAATTTCGTGTATTTTAGGTCTTTTAGAAAATGAAAGAATTCATATTAATTTTGTTTTCGCAATTCGCAATCGACATTTGAAATGCAGTCAACGACGTTATTTCTATTCGCGTAGCCAATAAAATAAAAGTACTGTTCATATATACGCGGTTAATTTTCCATAACGACGTGCGTTTTATTTTATTTTTTAAATTTTTTTAATTTTTATTTTTATTCATAATTTATTAAATAAAATTTAAAATTGAATGAAGTTTTGAGATATATATATATAAATATAATGTACTCCATTCATGCAGCAATGCGATTGGGTCGTACGATCTGGCCGGACGAAGAGGATTCGACACTTTATTATTTTTAAGATCTTATTTACATCGAATTAGACCACGCAGTTGCCATACAAATAAAAGTTTTATCAATCGGTTATTGTTTTATGACTAATAAATAAAAAAAATCGTACGAGTTGACGCTATAAAATAAAAATAATCTCGATTCTCGATCACAAATTTTACGTTACGACGCACGCGTAATTTACATTTAAAAAACGCTTTAAATTTTTTATATATGACAAATATATGACAAATCATAGGGCTATGGACAAATATATTCGTAAACCCGAGGTTAATGCTCTCTAGGGACCGTGAGCACTTCGTATTTCGTAAAATCGAGTTTTCGTATTATAAATTCAAGGTTATTTAACATGCATTTCCCTATCTAACTATTCGGGACCGAGAAAATACTTCGTAAAATCGCGAATTTCATTAAATCGAAGTTCGTAAAATTGAGGTTTTACTGTATATATAATATATGGTATAATTATATTATATATTATACTGTATAATTATTCTAACCGCATATTTTGTTTGAAAAAACACCGAAGTCAGGCTACGTCGAGCGTGGTTAGTACATGGATGGGTGACCGTTTCAAGTAGAAAATACGCTGCTCCCTCCCTGGGGTAAATTCATCTCGCTTTCCACCCAGTGCAGTGATGCACTTGTGTGTGGTTCCCCAGGCTTTGGACATTACTTTGGTCCATTGAGAAAAAGTAGAGGTGTCCGTCCTGACTGAGTTTTCCACGGTTCCCTCAGTCTCACCTCAGCGAATGCTGGGACGCGTAAGCATGCAGGCCGCGTGGCCACTATCGGAAGAAAGTTATAGCCTTGAGCAGCAATATTTTATATATTTTTGTTTTTTTTTTAAGGAAGAGAAAAAAAAACACTGCACTCTTTTTATCTTAATTCATAAAAAAATAACTTTCGTTTTTCCTAGCTAGCCTATAAAAATTAAAGGAGCAACAACAATGTAAGAATATAGTACTGACAGCGAGATGACACTAAATAAATCGCTAATATTTCAATTCTGTATAATATTTATTAGAATTATAATAATTTATAATGTTTTTTTTTTACATGGCTTTTTTATAAAACAAGTTTGAAAACGGCAATATATAAATTTTAAATAATATATATTTTATATCTCCCTGCTATTTTTCAGTTTATATATATATATATAATATATATATATATATATATATAATATATTTATATATATTTATTATATAATATATAATAATTTTAATATAATATTATATAATTACGCAGTAATAATTATCAGTTACAAGCAATATTGTAACTGACTGTGAGGGATGACATAATTTACTGCCGGTTGCTAGCAACCCGCCGGCCCGCCCGCCTGCTGTAGTAAAAATCACATAAAGAGAATAATTTTTTCACCCCTCTCGCAACGCTACAGGATGGGAATATGAGCCTTGTGGACGATTTTCGTAGCTGACGCGTGGTATAGTTGTCCGGCCCCTTGCCATCACCTGCTTGGCCGTGTTTCGCTGGTGGTGCAGGCGTGACGTCACACCAGATGCGACAAAAACGCCATCTCTTTTCTACCATGAAAAGGTCGACCATCCCCTGTAACTTATGCAACTAGTTTTGACGACATGGTTTAACGTGGGGTCTGGACTGGCCTGGTTCAACCTTTCACAAATAGGATTTTCCCCCTAACACCCTCTTCCTTCCTCCCCTCTCTCTCTCTCTCTCTCTCTTTCTCTCTCTCTCTCTCTCTCTCTCTCTCTCTCTCTCTCTCTCTCTCTCTCTCTCTCTCTCTTTCTTCTAAAACTTCTTATTCTTAAAACAAATTTAGTTTTGAATGTAATTATAAACTCTGCATCACAAACATCGCATGTTTCCCTGCTTGCCACGTCAGCTACTCGGACGTCTCAATAAATGCAGACACGAAATGTAATCACAATATTTCAGGATGTAGCTGCCAAAGTGTTAAGGATATGACTTTTCATCGAAATGCAATTATATAATTTAAATATAGAACAAGAGATGCAGTATAATCAAAGAGCTTATTGTAAAGAGGTCGAATGTCCATGTTAAATATTTTTCCTAGCATTTAACGTATAAACCAAAGAAAAAGTCTAGATGAAGTGAAAATAAGAACTTATTATTTGGGCGTCCAGATGGCGACCGGCACACCCCCAAATGCTTTTAACTTGCAGCTGCAATGCCATCTGAACGCCCCTGCGCTGAAACTTTGTAATAACACACTTTTTCGTACTCACACTTCCTTCAAGATCTGTGATGTTTGAACAGAATTTTGTCCATAAGCGTTCTATATCTCTACATTATAAAATCTCTGCTGGTATAATATACAAGGGTGCATTGATGGCAGAGGCAGAGCCTATATAATATTACAGTAAATTGTTATACAGTATAATCTTCATTTATCGTATAATCTAATATTTATGTTTGTTCTGGTTATTCAGAATGTTGCAGGTATTACACTGTATTATTATGTTAATATGTTTTATTTAACATGTTGTTTATATAATGTGAAATAAGCTGATTTATCAGGGGATCATTAATAAATAATTATATAGTGTCAATGAAATTATAATGGCCTATATAAAACTGTTAACAAAATAAAATGAAAATGCTGAATTTAAAATACTTTTATATGACATTTTACTATTTATAAACGAAGCAATTTTTCTGATGTTATTATACATGTATTGATAATGTTTGAATTCAGGCTACATAATAAAAATTTAACAAGGATTTGCCTCAAAGGAATTGTATTTTGTTAACATAAATTATATTTACATGTTCATTTCTAGTCTGTCGTGTTTATTTCCTTGTATTTTATTTCAACATAAATTTTGAGACAACATAAACTTTACTTTTTCATAATTTGAAAAATTACGTCTTCAACTCATCCTTTACACGTCTAAACCTAATCTTTTTACCTCTAAAACACATCTTATTTAATCTTCGCTCAAAGTGAGGATGAAATGAAAACAATATTTCTAATATTTTATGTTCAAGAAGATGAAAAAAGACGTAATCTCGTCTTTTCACCTCTTTTTTCCTCTAAAATGGTGAAAAATAAGAGGAAATTAGACGAGAGGAGAGCATTTTAATAGCGAAGAAAAGATGAAATTTATTTCAACTCGAGATGTAGTTCAAAGATAATTTTTATTTTTTCCGTCATCACTGCGGTTGTTAATTTCTGACGTTAAATCTTTCATTTGCTTACAAACAAGTGGGGCAAAGCACTGACACAAAATATTCAAACTTTATTTATCAACGATTGACCTCAGTTACTACGCGAGTCAAAGGAATTTCTGTCAGACGGAATCGATTGAAATAAATTTTAAAAATTCGAAAATGATCTAAAACTTAATCGCTTATGGTTTAAGCAGATTCAAGGGGGCGGTTTCCTCACAATAGCTCCATTTCCGGTTTCCGTCCATAAGGCCAATGTTAAACTTCTACATCAGTTCTCTCAAAACTGATAAGACCGATCTACTTCAAAATTTATTGATGGTGAGTTCTAAGTTCTCTGCAAATCTTGTAGCATTTAAGGAGGCCGATTCCGAGATCTCAATCAACTGAGGTCAATCCTTAACCAAATTATATATTTTTCTCTTTTCTCGCTTTAAATTCCACCTCGAGAATATTAAAACTACAATGTAAATATATACTCAGACCAAGGGCTATTTAAACCAACATTACACGCTACCTTTTCAACATTATTTTGCTATAAATAACATTTACATTAAAAAAACAAAAAAAGTGGACTTTCAAATATCTAATTTTTATTTTTATAACAAAATATATTATAACACAAATTGTGTTTGTACCTTTGGGTCATAATGCTTGTTAAAAATTATATATAAAATTTTTTAATGGATTAAAATGATAATGTATAAAATCTTTTCAGGAAAACGAGATAAAAATATTTAAAAAATAAAACTTTAATTGTACGTTTTTTTTTATACATACAAAAGTAAAAAAAAGGTAAAATGCTTTCATACTTTTTTATAGAAAATGTTTCGATTGCCACAGGCACTTTGCCTTTTTATCGATTTGATAATGATGGACCTTTTAAAATGCATTGTGAATTATTAAACAACCAACGGCTATTGAAACAAAAAGTGTAATTATCTAATTATTTAGTCCAGCAACATATTTATTTCACCCATTTTAGTTATAATAATAATATGCATTTGATACTTATCATTAGAAAATTGTTTGTATTTAATTTTACTTGGTTCAGAGGTATTAATTATTTGAGGATTGCGAATTTCTTAAAATGCTATAGAATAATTATAACAATGGATAAAATAAATATTATAATTTTTTTTTTAGAATTTTAAAATATTTGAAGTTATGTTTAAGGCTTAACCTGAGAAATTTGGACGAAAAATTCGCTACAACAGATTTTCTTCAAATTAATTTGGTGGACTCACAACAATCGTCAAATTAGCTCTGAATTTTTTCGGAATTTTTTAACCGTTGGTTTAATTATAATTAATTTATTTAAATGAGAATTTTGTATCCTTCCAATGTTAAATTTGTTAATTAGCATTGCAAAAAAACTATACAACAGATTCTTTTGCTTTTTTTTTTTTACTAAAACCTAATTTTTTAGACTATTTTCTGAATTGTTTTCATATATTTTGAACCGTGGCGATGATCGTTTCCTATATGTGATGAGAAATGTGGCAACGTTCTCAAGGACTGTTGTCACCACCCCCTCCTAAAAATTTATGCGCATTCCAATGCAAACAGTGTTGCCACTATAGCCACGCCTCTTGACCTTGACAGACAATTTCTCAGGTTATACCTTAAAAAAAAATATGTTAAGCATTAATAAATTTATATAAACAATTATTTTTTTTTTTTACAAATGTTTAGCGAATCTCTAAATCATCAAATTTTATATCTATTTACTGTCAGGGAATTTTGGAATCTTTATTATAATTAGAATGCTATAGAATGTAATAAAATATTCAAATAATGTATTAAATTAGTGTACAAATTAAATGTACACTAATTGTATTGAATGTATTTATTTTTAAAATTTCTTTTGAAAAATAAAATAAATTAAACTTATAATTTTGCTTTCAATGTAACTGATTTTATCTTTCTTTCTTTATGTTTATATCTTCATTACGTTACTTAAATATTATAAAATAATACTATTGTTTTGTATAATTTATATGTTAGTTGAACTAAACTATGTATAATTGTGTATTAATAACATGAAAATATTTGTTTATGTTTGCAATATGTTATACCTTTAGTAACAAGATTTTGAAGACCTTTATGTAAAACGTAGCAGCCGACAGGGTTATTTTAAACACTGGCTGGTACAATGTCATGTAAATATTAAGTGAAATAATAAAAAAAAATATATACGCAGAAAATTATACAAAATATATAGAACTTGTAGGAATGCTGATAAAATTTCAATTTGGTTGATGTCTATTCTTGGCTTCATTTTATCGCACATTCAAACACGTTGTTGAAATGAACCTTCTATTGAGAGAGCTCATGAATAGACTGCTGGAATTGTGGAAATTCAAACGAGCAATATTGTCAGAATATGATGAGGCCTTTGATAGCAAATGGACATACATGAATACACTATCCATCATAATTGTGTACTATGTTAATATATTTAGCATAAGAAAGATATGAATCACAAATTTAGAGTCAAAATAAACAAACTTAAAATATTAATTTAAATTTGATGAAAGAATAGGAATATATAATGGGTGCGATTCACGAAGCAGTTGGCCAAACAGGTTTCTAACCACGTTTAGCTTAACTACGTTTAACTATACCTGTTTTACGTGTTAAACCACCTAGTTAAACGTGGCTATATAAGCTAAAAGTGGTTAGAAACCTGGCTAGCTGCTTCGTGAATCGCGCCCAATATTTTTTTGATAAAAATTAAATTTAGAATACGTTATTTATTTTAATTTAATATAACAAGTAGGGCTTATTTTATATGATTAGAACATCCAAATTTTTAATTGAAACAAAACATAAACTTGCCAAAAACGTGACAACTAATGGAGAATTCCCATTTTGCAGGAAATCATTAAAAATATGACAGGTTAAGTTAATTAATTTTAACTATACGTTGAAAAATGCACTTAAAAAAATCACAAATTTTTCTGCCTATAATATATTTGACTAAATTTTATATGTCCTAGCAATTAATTAAAATAACGCACATTTAGAGTGTACTTGATACGCAATAATAGTGAAATATTTTGTTTATATAGCCAGCTTACTAATTTTATGATATAATTTATTATTTCTTTGTTGCTTTTCGATTGTACGTCATAAACTTTTCTATCAGCGCTCGTATTGTTAATCGTACATACAAGCAAGCAAGTGTAAAAATGATTGTAATCTAAAAAATGTATCAAGAAATCAAATGGAGCCTTCAAGTCAGCTGATTTTGTGGTGTTCTCACCGTCCTATCCAAACCTATGTAAAAAAAAACAAATTGGGATTCACTTTTTTGCCATTTAAGTAATTTTTTAGAGGAAAATAAGTTCTTGATTCATTATCAGAAGACCTTTAAATGGGGAGGGGTAGGAGATGGTTTCAAATTAATAACTTTAATAGTTACTGAGAAAAAATTCAAATTTTCTAACATGGTGGCTTATGGAGAAAATTTTTCCACCGAAGCCTTTATTCCCAAATATTAGTTAAAATGAAGGGATCTATAATTCTGAAATAGATATTAGCATGGAAATTGGTCGTTGGCTAATAGTGGCATCTGAATGTTGGCAGCCATGTGTCAAAGTTGGCGAGTCTGAATAGAAGATGACGTTGGAGGGGCGAGATGTTTTTATGAACATCAATCACATCCCCACAAAACACTGCTGACATGTGAAGTTAATAACGAGCATAGAAATTCCAGACATGGTGAGATATGGTATGCTTTTATCAAACTGGTCGAGTATCATTATTGTATTTTATGTAAAGTTTATATTTTTATTTCACTTTTTTAGATTTATTCAGAGAACATGAAATTAAACTGAACCAAATTTAGTGCTTTGGTTATGTAACTGTTGCTAAATAAATAAGAATTTGAAGTAATGTCTGAAATTTAATGTTTCAGCCTTTATGTGTAAATGTTAACTATATGACACAAATATATAAAAGTTTTATATTTGGCAAATACTGATTGAAAGAAATTACTGAAACTAGTGTTAAAGTTGGCTTCATTTTAGATTTTATGCTAAAAAAAAATTTTTTTAAAATATTTTAAAAATTTTTAAATTAAAATTGAAAAACAGTAAGAGCTCCAGGTGCTTTTTTTTTAATCTTATATTTCACATTCCAATGTATTATAGTCTTCATATGTAAAAATTAAAAATTAATTCATTTCGTTTGATTATTTTTTGAAAAAAATGATTGTAATAGGGAGTTTTAGAGAGAAAAATTAATTCTGTTTTAGGGAAAAGAAAACAAATAATTATTACAATAATTAAAAATTAATTAAATTAATATGAAAATAAATTAATTTATTTACGGCCGAAATGATTTAAATATATTATCTTATCTTCATTATGAAAGATATATATCCATCATGGATACGATTATCAGTACAGCAATAATTCCTACAATGTAAAACCAAATATAAAAAAAAAAAAACATTATCATATGAAAGTCCCTATTTTAAAAATATAAATACTACAAATATATTGCACAGAAAGAAAAAATTATAAATAATGGAGTATCGACCTCAATTTTTTTTTATTGCAGAAATGGATAGAGGGTGAAAAGTTATGTTACCCTGATTTTTTTTCGATTTTTTAGAGCTGGGGAAGTATTTTTAAAAAATTATTAAATGTCCTTTTTGTGACGTCACGCGGCGGCAAGTCCTATCTTTTTCTTAAGGAGTGGCGTCTCGTGACGTCACAAAAAGAGGTTTCAATAATTTTTTAAAAATAGTTCCCGGGCTCTAAAAAATCTGAAAAAAAAAAACAGGGTAGCATAACTTTGCACCCTCTATCCATTTCTGCAATAAAAAAATTGAGGTCGATACTCCATTGTAGTTTGCAATACAATTAGATGTATTGTTTTTGGGGTAAACGTTTTTTGCATAAGAAACAATATGTATGATTCACGAAGCAGCTAGTTAGTCTTGTTTCTAATCACGTTTAGCTTAACCACGTTTAACTATCTATACGTGTTTTACGTATTAAATCACCTATTAGTTAAACGTGGTTAAGCTAAACGTGTTTAAAAACCTGGCTAACTGCTTCGTCGTGAATCGCACCCATTAATAACTGCTGTATTGAAGTATAATGCAGCTCAGCTCTTAATCATTACATTGAAGTATGTCGTACAATATGTACAATTTAAAAAATCTATAACTGAACTGTGTTGATGGATAGGGAGCAAAAAAGAGAGGAGAGAAGTTTGAAAAGTGAAAGATAAAAATTATTTCAACATGGGGTAGCCTTATATATGACTGAGATGACTTTTTTGTTGGATGTATAATTTTTTTATATTAAGTTATAATTTAACACGCATATTTATCCACCAAGTTTTTCACTTCGTCTATGTTTGTACTTTGGTTCGTTTTCGACCAATGAGATCTTTCGTTACAAAAAATTTACCAATGTCTGAGGATGTTACAAAAACCTTATTAAGGTAGAGATAACGCCGATCAGCTGTTCGACGTAATCCCCTTTGATTAACATGTAAACCTTAGCAAATTCACAAAAATTCTGACATTTTTTTGAGAGGCAGATATTAGTGCCTAAAAGCCATAGAAAAAATTTCAAATCAATTTAATGAGCCGATTTTTTAAAATTAAATTCTTAGTTTGTCTCTCCATGGAAAAGCCCTATGCTGAAAATTAAAAAAATTAATTTAAAAAAAAAATCAGCTCTTTAAATTGTTTTGAAACTTTTTCTATGGCTTTTAAGAACTAATATTTGTCTCGCAAAAAAAAATCATAATTTTATGAATTTGCTAAGGTTTACATGTTAATCAAAGGGAAGTACGTCGAACAGCTGATCGGCGTTATCTCTACCTTAATATGACGACCAGTGTTGGCACACGTCTGTATTTGATTTAAGTAAATAATTATTATGTACATATATGATGTTTAATATACCAGTAGATATTATTCTCTTGGGACTGTTAGCCGCAAGTAATATGATTATTTACACCAAGTAAATAATTGTAAAGTACATAGTCAGAAAAAGATTATGTCCGACTAAAATTGCTGTAGCTCTGAAACTTTTATCATTATTTAAATGCTTATTCAAAGGAACATAATTCTAAATTAAATAATACATTCACAAGAAATAATTGAAAGTATGATTTTTTTTATAAGGCTGAAATGTTATGTACAGGAACCACTATGTATTGCACGCATGATGTGTTTGAGTATGTAATTATGAGAAATATAATACATAACAATCATCCTACTAAGATGATTTTACTAATTATTTCATTATTGTCATCCTAAATTGGACAATATGATTACGATGTTTATTATTTTTAAATATCAGTCTAATATATTTGTATATTTTTAATATTTGTAATGTACATTAAATTTAATTTCTACTGGAAAAAAAATGTAAAAAAAAATCTTTGAAATTAAATTATAATTTAGTAAAAATATACTTAAATAAAAGTAAAACTTTATTCTGTGAATATCGATCTCTTATGTATAAATTTCAACAATCTAATAATATAGCACGATAAAGTTAATTATCAAGTATACCTGCCTCTGTTCTGCAGCGTGAGACAAGCCATCATTACCCTCCAGTAATTAAGTGTGCAAACCAAAATCAGATGAACGCAAGTGCATCACGCCAGTCTCCGTATAAATATAACATATGCGTGACCAGGGCAAGTGCATCACGCCAGTCTCCGTATAAATATAACATATGCGTGACCAGGGCCGAGGATGCAAATCAACGCTTTTCTTCAGATTTGTGATAGTTACATTCCCTTTACACTATAATATATCACATGATGTGGTTTTTGAAAAAAATCTCTGTCAGAAATTTTACTGTATATAAGATCTATATTGGATTGCTTCAAACCATGTGTGATAAAATAAAAAAAAATATATAAAAGTACTCATAAAATTAGATTGCTTGTTTCGATAAAAATCATGAAAGGTACTTTGATACAGAAAGAAACAAATAAATAAAAAATAACTCACTTTTTTTTTTAGAAATACGTTTTCTGACCTCGTTCATGAAATCTTGTAATGATGGGAAAATAGAATGTCTTGCTGTTTACATTATGTCAGGACAAAGTATTTTATTCTCGGCTTTCGCGACGAAGCGTATAATATCATTGAATCTTGAGGTAAAATATTGTGTGGAGTTTTTGCGGTATTTTAATAGCCTTATATAGCCATATACACTTAAAATTGAGCCTTAAATCGAGCCTTAAAATTTTTTCTCAAAAGCAAAGGCTCATTTTAATTTAAAGAAAAATTTAGAGAGCTGAATTTAGACACAAATTATTTTAAAAATTGATAAAATTTTGTTTCATTTTTTTTTTTTTTTTTTTTTATTGCTAGAATTGAAAATCAGAATAACAATATCATGTTGTACTGTACGTACTGCAAGATACAACACATATTAGGGAATTTAATATTGGTATATTTTATCGTACTTTAATAATATTTGGTACCAATTATAATTATTTATAAAAAAATTCCAAATATTATTATTAAAATAATACTTTTTATGTCATCATGTAAAAAATAATTGTTAATCGAAAATCAAAAATTGTGTTTAAAAGTAAAATAATTTTTTAAAAAAATTTATTTTACATGTAATTTAAAAAATAAATATAAAATATAGAACGATAATATAAGTGATTTTAAAATTAATATCGTTAAAAGTAAAATAATTTTTTAAACAAATTTATATTACATGTAATTTAAAAAATAAAATATATATAACGATAATATAAGTGATTTTAAAATTAATATCGTTAAAAGTAAAATTCTTGTGAAATAGCTCTCTAATTCTCTTTTGACATCTCTAAAATATAGCAATTAATTTTGTCAATTGATAAAATTAAAACAGAAATATAATTATGGAGAATTGGGCTCTAGATAGATATGTTGAAATAATGCAATACAATTTAACTGTCTATATTGTAATAATCTAAAGGAACAAAACACAACGTAAAATGACATTATATTAATATAAATATTAATTAAACTGTTATACATTATAGTGGAAGTTGAGCTTATTATATATATGCAAACTTTTTCACCTCGCATATCGTCTTTCCTTTGTTTTCCAGATCTTCTTTTGTTCTTTCAGCCACGGCGGTTTTGGCTGGCTTATTTATTCCCCTCACGAGGCTACGAGTTTCATTTCTTTGTGAGTGCAAACTTCGCACCTACCAGTCGAGAGAGAGAGAGAGAGAGAGAGAGAGAGAGAGAGAGAGAGAGAGAGAGAGAGAGAGAGAGAGAGAGAGAGAGAAGAGAGCACGTCCCTTTCTTTCATAACTTTAATTGAATAACATATAAAAATATAATTTTATTCCTTAATTAAATGAACTTAGGTACTGGAAAATATAAGTTTAGACGCTACGTTTTCTATTTTAAATATTTTAATAATATAATTCTACGTTGTATAGTAATATAACTTACATTATTTTTTTTAACAGACAAATATTTACTTTACGTGCTTTGAATATGTATACTTTTTTTAAGAAAATGTACAAGGGAGTTTTAATTATTTATATTAAATTTGTTATTTTGTATGCACTAGTTTTGTTTTGCATTGCATTTAAATGTAGTACCTTATAAATATCTTGCAGCCGTGTAAATAGTAAATAATACGCAATATAAAATTTTGTTTTCATGAATAAACCCTAGTTGAAAAATTACGTCTACAGCTCATCCTTTACACGTCTAAACCTAAAATTTTACCTCTAAAACACATCTTATTTCCTCTTCACTCAATGTGAGGATGAAATGGAGAAAATATTAAATTTTTAACATTTTATTCACAAGAAGAGTAAAAAATACGTTTTCTCGTATTTTTTCCTCTAAAATGGGTCAAAATAAGAGGAAATTATAAGAGAAGAGAGCTTATAAATAGCAAATAAAAGGTTTATGGAATTTATTTCAACTCAGGAATTAAAACACTTTTTTATTCAAACTCCCTAATTTTAGCTGAATTCAAATTTCTTTTCTGTTTCAGCATTGCTCAATCAGTATTATTATTATAATATGTGTAATTGTGTATACACTAAATATCAATTAAAAATCTCTTAATTGTATTTTCATTGGGTTGGATGGAAGAGTGGGCCTAATGGCTTAAATCCCGCCCTCAATAAAGACGATTTTTATTTATTTATTAGTATTTTTTGGTCCCTTATTTTAAATTCATTAATGAATTAAGAATAGATTAACCATTTGTAACGCTTGTACTATGTCATACACAGTACAATTTTGTAATAATTTTTTTTTTTTTGTAATTAATTTTTATACAAACCTATGGTAGTTTGAAGATTTCTTGTTATGGAAAAAATTGTTTGCAATAATCAAATGAAAACTACATCGTGTGCTAACACCATTTTAAAGAGAAAATACGATAATTTCTAATACGCTGCATGGCTATACCCTGATAAAAGTGATCCTCAAAATCTGAATCAACGAATAAAATTCATGAAAAGCTTGACATATATACAACATTTACAACTGGCTTCATTCAATTCAGACAAAAAATTGATTGTAAATTTACAAATAAACATAGTAAAATACTATCAGCAATTTTTTAACTAATTCAAAATAAAACCCATACATTTTAAATGACATAAATAATATATATTATAACATCAATGTTTTATATTACAAACTCAATATAACTAAAAATAAAGATACATATAGCTTACTTTGTGTTAAGAATTAAAATAAGCCAAGAGGAATATAAGTATCAAACATTTTAAATTTTCCAGCTGGTTGATCTTAGATGAAATGAGACAAGAACTGTGAACATAGAAATCGATCAAAAGGAATCACAGGACACAGTCGGAAACAAAGCTTGGCTCGCCATCAAAGGACTTTTCTCTTCTTACCCTCTCATCGTCTTTTATTGCAACTTCAAGCAGCAGAAATCTCAACTATCACCACATGAGTACACTGAGAAAAAAATGCTGTGTTTGCTTTTTATCTAAACTTTAGTTGAAAATTCGTCTTCGACTCATCCTTTATAAATTAACCTAATCTTTTTACTTCTAAAACATATAATTTTTCTTCTTCGCTCAAAGTGAGGATGAAATGAAGACAATATTTATAACATTTTATGCTCAAGAAGAGGAAAAAATGCGTAACCTTGTCTTTCTTCCTCTAAAATGGTGCAAAATAGGATGAAAGAAGACGAGAGGAGAGCTTAATAGCGAACAAAAGATGAAATTCATTTCAAGTGTGGTAATGTAATTTTTTAATGTTTTTAATTATCAATTATTTTAAATTTGTTTTATTCAATTTTTTCTAACAGAAATATCATATGACTCTGAAGTAACTGAGTTTAATCATTAAAAAAGCTAATAGAAGAATTTCGTATACAGTTATTGTGTATAAATTCAAATAAAAATAAAATGCAAACTATTTTTCTCCGTGTAATTCCCGTTGAATGACGTCCATCTGAGTCTTTGTAAAAAAGAAAGGATATTTACTACGGTGAGAATGACCAGAATTCTTAGTACACTTAGCTAAGTGATTGTTTTTAACACGGACAAAAAAAATAATTCTTTTTATACTTTAATTTAATAGTTAGTAATTTATTTTATTTTTAATTGATTAATTTAAAAATATCTATAATTTGATTGTGATAAAAAGTTTTCTAGCGTGTTAACTTATTGATTAAACATGACCTTATATATCTCTCAATCAACTTTCGGTGCTTGATTAAGTTCTTGAGATAAAATGTCTTGATAATAACTTTTATGTCTTTAGTTTAACATGCGGTGTTACTTTATATAATCATCAACATTATAAAAATTTAAAAAACACGTTTTAGAGATAAATTTCATATTAATATTTTTTTATATAACGTTTTGTATATTGCGCTGTCATGCCCTTGAAAGTATGGCGTGTTGATGTGGGAGAAAAAAAAAACACAGAATAGCATACAAAGTATGTATATATATTTTTTACTTTAATAACATAAATAGAGTATAAAAAGTTGTGAGTACATAATTACAATATCAGTACACGATACAATACATCTTATAGACAAAAAAAAATCAACAAAAAGGATAATTATTTTTTTCTAGTAATAAAGGCTTCAAGTCAGCTGATTTTGTGGTGTTCCAACCGTCCTATCTAAACCTATATAAAAAAAAATGCGAATTTACTTTTTTGTTTTAAAGAAATTTTTTAGAGGAGAATAATTCCTTGATTCATTATCAGAAGACCCCTAAATGGTTTCAAATTAATAGCTTTATTTGTTACTGAGAAAAAAATTCAAATTTTCCAATATGGTGGCTTATGGAGAAAATTTTGCTTCTATTTTCTTAACATTATTTCAGCCACCACTTCCCCTCCCTCGATACTGCGTTGTACCTCCCCTTCTTTCGCAAGTTATCATAAACAGCTCTATATTTTACTTTTAGAGACAACAAAGCGTTACGTATGTCTGATTTTGTTGTTTAGCTGCAAAAATCTATGAGAGATTTACATTTTAGGGGATGAATTAGCAAGGGAAGATCCAACGTTAGGTTGGGGGGAGAGAAGACAGTGCTGTATACGCACTGTAAATTTGGGTGGGGGTGAAACACCTCCCGTGTCTTCTAGGATATTTTGGGGCATTGAGACCCCCCTCCTAAAATGTATTATAAAATTATCTTGTTGTAATTTAATAAATTTTATACTTTATGAAGAATCAATTATCAAAATATCATCAATGAAAAGAAGGCAATGAATTCACAAATCCAATGTAAAATGAAATCTTCTCTATCTTTGAAGACAATTGCTTTTTATATCCATCTAAAATGCATTTTAATCTAAAAATATATGCAATTCTCGAGTTTTTCTTTAATAATGAATTTTCATATTGCTTTTCTTTTCAATTTATCAAAAGAAATAAGACATGGTAATATTTTATAAAAAAACGGCGACGGTAAACCCCTGAAAATTTTATAGGTATGCAACCAGATGCACTGTCTTGTATAGAAGTTACATAATATACAGGCGCTAAATTTTTTTTGTATATTTCTATATGCAAAAGCTAAATTTAATATTTTCAGCAATTAAAAGTATCAATTTAATTTATAAGTGTTGTTTATCTTGTGGAACTTCAAAATTTTGTACTGCTGATTCAATTTGTATTTATGAACTATGTTTTTAATTTTTAGCAATTTTATTTTAATATTCTGTTCTATAATATTGCGTCTATGTTTCTATTTCTAGCTATATATGTATATTTATCTATTTTTTTATTTTTAATTAATTATATCTGTACACAATTTGTGTTTAATAAAATCAAATTACAAAAAAATACCAATAAGACTGGTGAGGCAAAAAGGTTTTCATTGTACAGTACCAAAGCCCAAACTTTTATTATTTTAATATATTTTTTTTTCTGAATAATATATAATGTGATTTGACTTGAATTTTTTATTGTTATATTTAATATTTTATATTTTTAAAGAGGAATCAAGGAAAAATTGTATCGTGTAACATAATAATATAGTCTTAAAAAAATAATAGAATTGTATTTTTTTCAATTTGTTTGAACCCCATAACACTATCAAAATCAAGAGGAGAAAAAGCTATGACGTCATAGGGTCATAGTAATGCAACGTCTTTCCCTATGATTGCGTATTAAATACAGGCATGACTGACGCAGCGTTTTGTAGCATTATTTTAAGAGTGTCGGAGGGTTAAAAAAAAAATCTGAATAAATAACATTACTCGATCTAGGTCCTCTGCAATACAAAAATCTCACACATTATGAAATGACTACCTGAAAGAGTGGGAAATTGGAGCATTTTTATGTTGTTGTTTTAATTTTAATAAGTCAAACCTTTCATTGTTAAGATCTCTATCTTTGAAGACAATTGCTTTTTATATCCATCTAAAATGCATTTTAATCTAATTAAAAAATGCAATTCTCTATTTTTTCTTCAATACTGAATTTTCATATTGCTTTTCTTTTCAATTTATCAAAATAAGACATTTTTTTATGCATAATCGCTGATGGTAAACCCCTGAAAATTTTATAGCTATGCAACCAGATGTACAGTCTTGTAAAGAAGTTGCATATTATACAGGCGCTCTAGATTTGCGGTGATGCCACAGCGTTTATCAAAGCAAGTTTAGGAGTAAAACAGTCAAACAAAATCGTGTAAAAAATTAATAATACGTAACTCGAGATCCTCTATCAAATATACGATAAAAAATTAATGAAAATTGTCCATTGTGAAATCACTAAAGAGTAGGAAATTCATTGAAATCGCTATAATTTTAATGTACACTCGTCACCTTGGGAAATTTCCCATTTGCAGCCATGTTAAACATCATGTCGCATGTTTTTCTTATACGGAACATCGTTAACAAGGCTGTAAAGGGAAATTTTCCAAGTGTACAATTCAATAACAATTTTCATGAAAATGTTACGAGAAAGAGCCGTTTTGAACTACTTTTGAAAATAAAATTTAAAATCGTACAAAATTTAAGAAATACTACACATTAACAGAAGTCATTAGACTTAATAAGGAGCATTCACAAAATCTTAAGGCCACATTTAAGGCTCGACAATTTAAAGCTTGATTTTAGACGTGTTTTTTAGACCCAAAATTTTTAGTCTTAAATTATTGAGCCTTAATTGTGGCCTTAAGGCTTTGTGAATGCCCCTTATTATATTCAATTAAGTGAACTTAAAGATGAATAGGAATGAGAAAGAGATGTTGAAATAGTATATTCAAGTTGATGTTCGTAAGTTCTACTATTTTCAACTTTGTAATTTCATTAACTTTATAAGTATATAATATAATTATATTTATACATAGCTTCAGTTCACGTAGTAAGAATTTTAAATGAAGTTTATTTTAACATGTATAATTGGTTTGAAAAAGCAGAGATGTATAAAATGTATAATACTTAGGTTATACTAAATATAGTTCTCATATATTATAATTAGAAATTTTACGTTAATTGCATGAATTTCAGCTCTGGGTTTTCGTAAACCTCCTTTTGTAATAAAATCACTCAAAAATTATCGCTAGTTTTTTTTTTTACAGGGTGTTTCTATGTAATTTATCACAAATAAAATAAGTTGATAATCGGGAAAAATGGTTTTCAATTGTAGATGTACTGGGCCGCTTCTATTGACAAACATTGCAGTAGTGTACCATTTTGTCTACGATTTTCCTTCCATAAAATATTTTTTTATTTTATAGACCATTCATGAAAATAACATACAAATTATAAATAGGGTTTTCATAAAGTTTGT
Organism: Siphlonurus alternatus; assembly: GCA_949825025.1. Taxonomy (NCBI): domain Eukaryota; kingdom Metazoa; phylum Arthropoda; class Insecta; order Ephemeroptera; family Siphlonuridae; genus Siphlonurus; species Siphlonurus alternatus. Next base: position 22,172,182 of record OX463786.1, read on the forward strand.
GTTCTTAGAAGTTAATTTACATAAATATATAAAGTGGATCTTCTACTAATATAACTATACTGTGGTATACCGACACACATGGTAGTAGAACATGTTCAATAATTAATACGGTCAGACATGCAAGCTTCTCTCGCTAGAGTGTGAATTATGTACGTTTTGTTACTTGTTTCATTATACACACAAGCCGTAGTAGAAGCAAATAACCTACATTTTAAAACAAATATTTAAACTGAAGTCTTATTTAACGTAAAGTTAATGTTTATTTGGAATATACGAATATAAATTTATTATTATAACAAGGTTATAAATTATTTTAATGTTGTATTGTACCTGTACAGTTACTCTCAAAATTATTAGATCATTTTTGTAATGTACCAAACTGATATAATATTTTTTAACTCAAATTTGGATAGAACCATAGTTAAAAATTTGTGTCCTCAACTCATACGTTACACGTTTAAACCTAATCTTTTTACGTATTTTACCTTTAAAACACATCTTTTTTTTTTCTCGCACAAAATGAGAATAAAATGGAGACATTTCTTAAACATTTTATGCTCAATAAGTGGAAAAACGACGTATTTTTCTCTCTTTTTTCCTCTAAAATGTTGCAAATTCGACGAGGAGAGAGCTTGATAGTATATAAAATTTAAAAATTTAATTTATTTCAACTCGGAAAGACTTTCGAATTTTGTTTTGTCAATTTTGTTACTTTTAACTCTTTATTAAATGCTCAAAATCGAGGGGAAAGGCGCTGTTACATCCATGTAACAAATTTCCTTGTACTTGAGTATTAGTAAATTAAAACAAATTTATCTATACCTGTATTTTTGGCAGTTTTATCAGCTTCTTTTAAGATTGCAAATATATTGACATGATTTTGACTTACAAGAAGTTAAATTCATAATTTAAAGGAAAGCATTCAGAAATTTGATAATTAAATTTATTGATAAAAAAAGAACAAATCTTAGTAACTTTTCTACGAAATTTTGCTTAATTAAAATTTGACATTGCTCTGATATAATATGATGTTAGAAATTTTAATTAGTGTTTTTAATGAATTTTAATAGTTTATTATTTATTATGACTTAATGTTCAATATTTATGTAAATATTTATTTATTCCTTCATCAAATACTTCTTTGTATTTTATTATGTCGTTTCTTCAATATTCTACTTCTCGGAATTGTTAATTAAAAATTATGAACAGAAATTGTTAATTATTTAAAGAACGTGCGTCATTATTAAACGATGATAAGAAATTCGATTTTTTAATAAACTTAGAATCTCTCCCTTAGTTTGCTTACCACCGAAACGGTTTAATTTATTATTCATTTTACCCTTGCAGTTTTTATGTTAGTAATTAATAATAATAGTGATCATAATTCGTTTCTGAAGAAAAAGTTCACATATTTACCGCTAGGTTCTCCTCTTATCTTTTTATTACAATAATCTACAAATTAAATTAAAAATTAAATTTATAGAAAACTCATACCAAAAAAATAAATTTTTCTACACTGAATATTAATAATTAAATTGTATAAATTTACCGTGTTAATTAAATATTACATAAAATTATGAGTACCAATTTGAATATGAAATCGACACATTAATCATATTTCCCATGTATTTTAATATAATTGCATTAAATTAATAATAATATTAAGAGAGAATATAATTTTAATTAAATAAAAATTAAGTGGAACAGGGAAATTTTGCTAACAATATTACAATTTTCATTCCCCCTATGCAAAATTGTCAGTTATATTGTTAGTTATGGAATCTACATAACACATATTATGTTATATAATATCAACTATTACGTTATATATATTTCTATACACAAAGAAAAACCTAATCAAACACAATCTGCAGTAAAGTCAATATTTTGGTATCGGCGTTGAATTTCAATCCGTGCTTATAAGTCCGGTCAAGTCTTTGGTCTCAATATGTGGATCGTGTCCCCATGTGACCTGTCGACAAGAAATGTCGAGAGGAAGGTACGGTATTTGATATTTTCTTCTTTTTATCAAACTCTATTCGGTACTCAGGTCCCTAGTTGAAAAATTACGTCTTCAACTCTTCCTTTACACGTCTAAACCTAATCTTTTTACTTCTAAAACACATCTTATTTCCTCTTCGCTCAAAGTGAGGATGAAATGAAAACAGTATTTTACTAACATTTTATGCTCAAGAAGAGGAAAAATACGTAATCTCGTCTTTTTTTCACATATTTTTTCTTCCAAAATGGTGCAAAATTAGAGGAGAAAAAACGAGAGGAGAGTTTAATAGTGAAGACAAGATGAAATTTATTTGAACTGGAGCTTCTATTTACTAATTACATACTACTTTCAAACCCTGAACCTTCCAAAACCATAACTTGAGCATTTCGCGGGCTCTTCCGAAACGGGGCCTTGCAATCCATCCAAGCATTTGTCTGCGACTGAGGAAAACGTGGAAACCTCAGCCAGGATGGACGCTACAGCTTTTTGTCAATGAACCGGAAGTGCAAAGGTCCAAAGCCAGGGGAACCACATAGTGGAAAAGCGCAACGATTTACCCCTGGGTGGGAAACGTGTTTTTTGATGAAAATGGTCACCCATCCAACTTCTAACCATGCTCGGCGTTGCTTGACTTCGGTGATCTGACAAGACTCGGTCAAGTGCACTGCGCCACATCTCTCATTTAACTTTTATGTTACCTTTCTTATCGAGTCCCCTTGAAAAGTTTTCAAAAGTAGTTTAGAAATCAAGCAGTATTGAAAAACCTGCAAAACGTTGTGACCCCGAGACGTTAGAAAAATATCAAACAAAAAGTTGAAGATAAATTTTATTAAAAAATATTTAAGTTATAAACATTGGCAATATTTTCTGATTTAAAAATGGAGGTCATATCAAGCAACGCTAAGTTAGTGGATGGGTGACCAACTTGATAAAAATCACGCTTCTAAATCGTTACGCCTTATTGGACTATGTGGTTCCCTTGGCATTGAAGACCTAAGTTTCCACGTTTCCTTCAATGACAGGTAAATGCCGGGAAGAATTTGCAATGAAGGGTCATCCAACTCAATAAAAGTCCGTGAAACACATAAACAATTAAAATTATTAAATGAATAGAAAAATTTATCCTGCAAGAATGTACTTCAGTAATATGTTACCATTCTCTTCATTGTAAATTCTTAATTTGATCTTTAAATGGAAATAATATTTTTTCAAATTAACATTAAAGAAGTGCGATTGTTAATTTCGCTGTTTAGCGTTTCATTGTTTTAAGACATTGATTTTTTAAATTTTAAATAACTTGATTTCAATGTTCATTTACAATTCACTGACTAATTTCAAAAAACAGTAATTAAAAATAAAATATTATTAACAGACTTTTTTAAATGAAAATTATTCATTTTTTTAAAATATTTATTTAAATATTTTTATAATGATTAATTATAAAAATATTTGCATTGAACTATTATTATTATTTTTTTTTAACTTGACATGTATAGCATGTTAACTTAAAATTACATTGCAAATAAGGAGCACGATTTAATCAAAAATACTTTCATATATTTTTTTTCAAAATTTCTATCTTTTCCGTTTCGTTAAAATACAGAATGCATAATTTCCAATAAATTAATTTAATGTGCACTGGTCAAAGATGTATAACTGATTAGTAATAATTTTTTGTCCAATCTCTAAATTTCAAAATATTTTCAAAACTATATAATAAATTACTGAACGTATATCTTAGAATGCAAGCAAGAGTTAATTATTAATGTCCATGAAAGGACAACAATTTCTCCAACCGGAAGTGGTTTTCTCGTGCCAACTTCCGGTGACATCTGCAGAGATTTGTGAAAGTAAAATAACCCCCGACTTCCTCTTGGAATTTGTAATATCCACGTGCGAGGTTTACTTCTAAAAATTATTAAACTTATTTCATTATTATAGTGAGATTTTTTTTTTCACTTAAAATTTTAATTAATTAATCTAATACAATCTTTTAGTCACAAATTTTTATGACGAAAAATATTTTATATTATCATAATGACAATTTATTTTTCCTTCCCCTGTATTATGCTAATCTTAAGCAATAAAATTTTAATAATTTAAAATGTGGCAATAATCTTTTATAATGGAGTATTGTCCTCATTTTTTTTATTGCAGAAATGGATAGAGGGTGAAAAGTTATGCTATCCTGATTTTTTTCAGATTTTTTAGAGACCGGGAAGTATTTTTAAAAAATTATTGAAAGTCCTATTTGTGACGTCACGTGGCGTCAAGTCCTATCTTTTTCTTAAAGAGCGGCGTCTCGTGACGTCACAAAAAGAACTTTCAATAATTTTTTAAAAATAGTTCCCGGGCTCTAAATAATCTGAAAAAAATCAGGGTAGCATAACTTTGCACCCTCTATCCATTTCTGCAATAAAAAAAACTGAGGACAATACTCTATTTGTAAAAAAAATTTGTATTTAATATCATGATAAAAATATTGATCACCAAATTTGAAAACAAATAATGTAAACTCCCTTAACAAAGAAAATCTTATGATTCCATAAAACCATCGTTTCTTCACTGTTAGGAGAATTGAAATGGGCGAATCACCATAATAATATATCAATCTAAACAGGGCATGAATGTAAAAATGCTACTGTTTTGGTGCTACATATGTAGCAAATGTGAAGTAATAATATTTAAAAATATTCTTTAACAGAATGAGAAAATCAGTGCGTAAATAATTTTTCACAGATTTTTTTTTTCAAATTTTTCTGTCATTATTTTTAATAACAAAAGGAAAATTTTGTTCTTAAAAAATATGAAGCCAGCAACGTTGCTGCAGTAATAAGATATTAGAATGTGAAAATTTTAGTAGTTTAATCGAAAGAAAAGGTAAAAATATGGTACTGTGAATTTTTTCAGAGTTTTCTGAGATCGAGAACTATTTTTAAAAAATTATTGAAAGTCTATTTTCAATATTTTCACGGGCGGCACTGCTCTATTCTTTTTCTTAAGGAGTACCGCCCGTGACGTCATCAAAATAGACTTTCAATAATTTTTTAAAAATAGTTCCCAGTCTCAGAAAAATCTGAAAAAATTCACAGTACCATATTTTTACCTTTTCTTTCGATTAAGCCACTAAAAATTTCACATTCTAATATCTCATTCTGGATGTATGACGTCACATTCTAAGGTGTAATTGAAAAATGAAATGTTTGACCTTCTGAAGGGTGTTTAAGATTTCAAGTGGAGAGTACTTTACATCAAACGGCATATAAACAGAATGTTAAAACTTGTAGCTTTCATTTTATGTTTGCACCCCTGGAAACGTAAAATTGAGATGTTTAGAGTATGCTTAGTTATCACTCTCTTTGTGGAAGTGTAAATAATAAATTATAAAAAAAAGTACTTAGAAAAGGGGAATCTTCAATGATTAGAGATTTTCTACATACTTGGTTTAATGTTTCCCTGAAGGTAGTGTGTGACTTTTTGAATTTCTTTCATTTATTTCACATGTAAACATTATAAAATTACATTAACATAACATTATTAATACGTATATTTTTTGTTATTCAAAATTATAAATATAAAGCAGTCGTAATTAATACATTTCCAATTTAATTTAGAAGGGATATTAATAAAAAAAAAGTAATATGTACAGTATATCTGGATAATTGATACACTATGCATGACTGTGAGTACATGAAAAGAATATTAAAATTCTTTAAATATATAAATTTTGGTCAATTAATTTAATAAATCTAAGATTTTTTATATTACAATTTATTAATATTCAGAAGTATTAATAAATATAACAAGATATATAATTCTTTGCTGGACGTATTCTGAACAAATCTGATAGTAAAGAATTCTCGTCACTTAATTTGCAGCACGTCCATCTGAAGTCATTGAAGCGCGCACGTGAATCTAACGACGGTCTAACGACTTCTGGTGGTCTAACGACGGTTCTCCTGTGGCCACGCTCCTCGCCCTAATTGATCGGTGCTTCGTGACACCACCATTATTGATCCTATGTACGTGTCACTTTAGTGTGTGCCTAATATGTAACGTATTTCAAGTCGTGTTAATGTTTATATGACTGGAAATCAATATTCTTTACTTGGTGAAATAATGGCTTTAGTGAAATTGTTTATACCAATTATTTTTATTGTTAACCTATTAATTTATACTGTACGTGAAAATATACCTACGATGTATATGATTTTATTTTTTTATCTTCTATTCTCCAGATAAAATGATTCACGAATACAGAAACACATTTTCTGTAAAAATATGCTCTCTGATTCAATAATTAAGAGTACGGAATTAAACTGTATACTTTTTGGTTTTAAAATGGGATTCTTAATTTTAATTTTTTTTTATCAAACCCTATTTGGTACTTCCATTTACCAATTACATACTACTTTGAAACCCCAAACCTTCCGATACCCTAACTTGAGCGTTTCACAGGCTCTTCCGAAACGAGGGCGGCCAAGGTCTTGCAATCCATCCCGGCATTTACCTGTGACTGAGGGAAACATGGAAACCTCAGCTAAGATGGACGCTTTTGTCAATGAACCGAAAGTGCAATGGTCAAAAACCAGGGGAACCAGCATATGGTGGAAAAGCGCAACGTTTTACCCCTGGGTGGGAAACGTGTTTTTTGTTGAAAATGGTCACCCATCCAACTACTAACTACACTCGGCTTTGCTTGACTTCGGTGATCTGACGAGATCCGGTCAAGCACACTGCGCCACACCACCTCCCTCCACTTTCAATACAACACATTGAATACATGATACTCAAGGTAACACCACATCCATGTATTTCTAGATATGGTGTTGAACCGTTAACAGCCCCCCCCCCCCACATTGTTACAACGGCAGAGAACAAGTGGAGAAGAAGAAATCCGTTAGTAACGTCAGATTTTGTCGTGATGGAATTTAATAATGGTACCGCTAGCGAAGGAATTTCACCAATATTTCTCCGTGTGATATTAGCTCCAACTATTTCTGTGCTATAGAAAGATCAGAATGAAATTGTCATCGTGATTTTTTTTATTTTAAATTTCACACGTTTTATGAAGAGTTTACTAAATTATAAACTTGTTTCGAAATATTTTATATGAAAAAATGTTTTATATAGTTTTTAGTATTAACTTCAATAATAATTAAGGGCGTTTCATGCAACTTGATAAATATTCTATAGAATAAAGTGAAAATTTTAAAATTCCCTGCATACAAAAAATATTCACGAGGACTACAGTTTTGATGCAGAATAGGTTGCCTAACATTAAGGCACAATACACCAAAGTCTTCTACTCGCAATGGTTGTAACAAATCATTGTTTATAATGTCTGTCGCATGAAGCCTTTTTCATTGTTAAACATGGGACGACGTAGTGCCTGATTTTGCCACCAGAGCAGAGAACGTAATGGCATTGTTGGCGCTAGGCAACCGTTTCAACTTCATAATTAACGGTCATTTTCCATAAGTTAACATGTAAATCAACAACCGTCCCATGTTTTTCCTTTCACGCGACAGACATTACACAACAATACTTTGTGTACTAACAACGAGCAGAGAGGTAAATTATGAACACTCACCTGTCTTGGCGGTGGCGGATGCGAGCAGAGCAAGGAGAATCCACCTCAACATGCTAACCTGAAATAAAACAATGTTCTGAGAAAAGATCTTCAGTTCGAATCCTAGCGTGATCTTATTTTTTTTTTTTTTTACACTTTGGTTATATTATTTTATACTTCTTACGAAATTACAGTAATAATTAAATTAAAAAAATTAAAATTTTATAATATTTATGTAAAATATATAATTATGTTATTTTTAAAATAAATAATTTATATTAAAAAGTTGATATAATAATATCTTGTAAATTTAATATGAAAAAAATATCCCCGACAATTAACGTTTATAAGCACATTAATTGTCATTTGTAAATAATATGGAAATTGTTAAAATATTGGGAAAAAAAAAAACATTTCGATAACATTATAAATGAATTTCTAAATATATAATTATTGAAATGACAATAATCTCAGCGAGTTGGATAGAGTAAATTTTTTATAAAATTAGACTATTTTTTAAACTAGCTAATGAGTATTATTTCTCAATATAAAAGTTTACATATATATATATATAGATATATATATATCTATTTAGGCTAAAGTGGGGGTTAAAGTGCTCTGTGAATGCCCCCCATTGTCTTTGACATTTTAATCGATTTTTAATTCTCCATATATATATATATATATATATATATATATATATATATATATATATATATATATATATATATATATATATATATATATATATATGGAGAATTAAAAATCGATTAAAATGTCAAAGACAATGGGGGGCATTCACAAAGCACTTTAACCCCAACTTTAGCCCCAAGTTTTATCCCTGGTACTAAACATGGTGCTAAACCAGGGGCTAACCATGTCTAGTTAAGCACCAGGGATAAAACTTGGGGCTAAAGTTGGGGTTAAAGTGCTCTGTGAATGTCCCCCACTATAAGTATAAAATAGTTACATTAATCGGTAAATTAATTACAACAATTATGTAATTTACTTTGGAGATAGCATCTTCAAGATAAAATTTCCTTACAAACGTATTCCCTTACAAATTTATTTCACTTTAAAGCCTTACAAAATCCTATAAAAAGATAATAATCAGAAAGAACCTTTATGTATAAAAAACAGTGAAACTTCAAAGTGTTCTTTTGACTCTAGTAGTAATGATGCGTACACAAATTGAAATCTGACACAAAAGAATAAATTGTGTTACTGTAATATTTTTTTTACTACCATTTTGTTTTATTCTTTTTAATAATTGGCTTGATGAATTGTATTTTATATAATTGGATTGTGAAAAATAAATCATATTAACCTTTTTTCATTTTTTATTGAACAAATGAATTTTTGTTACTACGCGCTTTGCTGATTCTTTTGCAAAATAAAATTTATTCAGGATTTCAATTTACTATATTTTTTATTCAAAAGGTTATATTAAATTAAATATAATAGTAATTTAAATACTATTAAATGTTAGTGAAAAATCAGCTGTTCGGGTAATTTGTAAAGTAGGCAACCTGCATTACAGACAAATTTTTTAACTTCACCTTTCAAGCATTAAAATTTATTAGAAAAATGTTGATTTTTATTTGACAAATAAGAAAATTAAATTTAGAAGAAAACTGTCACCTTAATTTTCTCATTTTATTTTTTCCAATGCGTAGTTATTTTTTTTTTAATAATTTTGAACATTTTCAAGATGGCTGTCGTTAAGTCAAAGTTTATCATGGGCTGTTCTCAGATTGATATACACTCAGATTGATATCTTCAAAGTTGATTGGCAAAAAAATAATATTGAGTTGGCCCTGTAGCGGTAGTTTTCAACACAGCAGTGCATTCCGGAAGATATATATATCTATATATATATCGAACAGGATTTCGTGCTCTATAATCTCGAAGCCTTGAACAGCAGCTTATGCAGCATAATTTTAAGGGTGAAAATAAAAAACTAAAATTTAAATCCTTAACTTGCTCCGATTTAGAAAAATTAAACGGTGGTTTCTGGGGTTAAAAAAATTAGCTTCTTTCAATGGCAATGTCAAAATTACAATGACTCTACTTTTTAACTTGGTAACAGAGTTTATCTAATTAGGGTTTGATTTATAATGATAACACTATTAGATTCAACACGCTATGAAACCATTGTTTTTATGCTGTTTCAATGACTGTATTGCTACACTCAAGAAACTTTGGCAAAATTGGCAGAATCATTACTCTCGCTAACTTAATTCTTACCTTATTTTTTATTAATTAAAAATAATTTTTATAATTTATACTATAAAAAGTTTAATGTATAAATTTACCAAATTTATACAAAAAACTTAAAAAGTAAAAAATACAATTTTTATTAACTACAATAAATAAATAAAAAAAATCAATCATATTTGAAATATTCTAAATTATCATGAAAAACTAATTTATTTATAAAAATACATGTTTAATATCTTATCTGCATCATCTTCACTTAAAATAAAAATTAATTGGAATTAAATTTAATTTTATTATACATGAACCAATAAAAGTATAGAAAGATTATTAAAATAAGAATAATATAAAAGAATTTAGAAAAAATGATAAAAAAAAAGAACAACAAAATTAGTAGTAATTTCACTGACACGTGTTTGATGGGGTAAAATGTGTAACACGAGCATCAATTTGTATCAATTGAGCGAGCTGGAAGTTCACACAGCGGAGCTGTCACAGCCCTCGTAGTCTAGCATATGTTTACACTTGAGCCAGTTTGAAAATTTAACGAACTTAAATTTCATTGAATTATTGGTTGTGTTGCACTTTTTAAGTTAACGATTGCAATATATTGTTATGTATAGTCAAAATAATTTGAAGTGGAGCGTAGCTCGTTAGATCACCGAAGTAAAGCAACGTGGATGGGTGACCGTTTCAAATAAATATTACGTAGTTTCCATTCTAGAGTAAATTCATCTTGTTTTCCATACCCAGTGCAGTGATTTGTGTGTGGTTCCCCAGGTTTTGGATATCATTTTGGTCCATTGATAAAAAGTGTCCGTCCTGACTGAGGTTTTCCACGGTTCCCTCAGTCGCAGGTAATATTAAAACAAAGGTAATTAAACAAAATTATTAATTCACAAAGTTTTAAATAAAAATTTATTTAATTTTACAAAAAATGTAATCGACAAATTTAACGTTCAATCAAGCCCATGATTTTACTTTTAAAATATTTCTACCGTGTCATTATTTTTTAAATTTATACTTCGCATCTGAAAGTATTACTGATAAAGAGTATAATAATATGAAAACGAAATTAAATTAAACTCATTTAAGCGAACAATAGTTTTGCGTAATAAAAAAATTAACATCCAATCGTATATTTTTTATTTATATTATTTGGTACAGATACTGAGTATTTGGTAATATGCTTTGATAATTAATCATCATTTTTCGCATCAATTATGAAATGAGTGAACAAAAATTTATTATTTATTTGATAGATATTATACATTATAACAAAAAATATAAAAACTCACCACGAATATAAATTGAAAAAAACACATACTGCTAGCATGTTCCTAACACAAGGCCACAGCCGCCTCCTTTCTTATCAATCTTTCCAACTGTTGTTAATACTGTTGTTAAGTTTGAATGCTTACACCAATAGCAGAATATGCTGTAGTGAGCTAACATTGTGATAAAAATAAAATAAAAAATGTACAAATTAATTTTATTTCATTAATTAAACATCAACAGTGACGCATATACGAATGAATGTTGTGATACAATTGTTGTATTTCATAAAAATAAAAAAAGATAACAATTTTAAAATTCCCAATTCATATTTTTACATCTATTAGTGTTTTACATAGACCATATCTACAACATTATATTTATATTATTTCTATCAGAATATGGTTATGCACTGAATTTTAAATTCATTTGAAAATAAATTATTTTATTAATTAACAATCAAGAATTAATTATGAAATGTAAAATGCCTTATTCATATATTATTATTTTTAATTTACTAAAATATATATAGCAACATACAGCAATTAGTTTTTAATTTTCTAAATATTTTAAAAATAAATCATTATTGAACTCAAAAGCAATATAAGAAATTTACAGTAATTTTTATTACGACCAAATGACTGTGATATTAAATATATAATATCGTCATTTAGAATTAAGGAGCATGTCAGGGATTTTTATAGAAAATTGATAATATTTATGTTCTTAATATGTATTTTATGATACACTTTCAGATATTCATAATGTTATGACAGATTCTGAATTTATGGATGACAAGATACAGCTATGTAATTTTTTTATCAAGTTACAATTTTGTCAATGCGCTTCAATAATTCTTCTTAGAAAATTTATTATTTTACAAACTCAACAAACAGATCAGAGATAAAGCTCAGAGTGTGTCGGTATGTCCTTTCTTTTTCATTTTTTTTAACAAGTTTGTTACATATACGAACATATAGTTAAATTTTAATGAATTTCGATGTATGAACGTGTTTTTCTTTTAGTAAAGCATCGGTTTCAAAATAAATTGTACAAATATATTTAAAGATTTCTATTACGTTACTGTTTTTTTTTTAAAAACGAAATCATGTAAATGTAATTAGATGGCTCAAAAATAGATGCCATTACATTTGCAGTGTGCTTTTTAAAAATAACATCAGTAAAAATAAAATAAACGCTTAAAGACGATCTGTCATTACTCATCAGCTTTTTGAAATATTTTGTAAAAATTAAAGGCATGTATACTACCGGAGTTGAAATAAATTTTATTTTTTCTTCGCTACTAAGCTCGAATCTCCTCTCGTCTTTTCTCCTCTTATTTTGCACCATTTTAGAGAAAGGAGGGAAAAAGATGAGATAACGTCTTCTTTGAGCATAAAATGTTATAAATATTGTCTTCATTTCATCTTCACTTTGAGCGAAGAGGAAATAAGATGTGTTTTAGAGGTAAAAAGATTATATAGGTTTAGACGTGTAAATGATGAATTGAAGACGTAATTTTTCAACTAGGGTTGCATTTGATTGTGAGAAATCTGCCTCCCTTCATTTTCTCATACAATAAATAATTATTTTAATTATTTAAATTATTATTAAAATTGTTAAGTATCTTTTTACTAACAATATATTTTTAATGTAAATTCTATCGTACAGAATTAATAGGCACGATTCCTGAAAGAATTATCAAAAGTTTAACAGATTTCTCACTAATCCTGGTTTGTATAATTTATTTTAACTTACATTAACTATTTTTAATTAGGAGTCAACATTATTATTTTCTTTCTCGAATTCAACATTACTCCAGATCAATTTTATTTATTAAATATCATACGTACAAGTGACAAATCATACTGTGTAATCAACTTAAATTGTCACGCTTTCATTAGATATTTTTAATCCTTGAAGCTAGCTTTGGGCATTTTTTTTTTTTGCACCCTCTTGGGCAGTATTTATTTTCCTATTTGACTGATTTGACTGTGACAAAGTATCTTGTCTGTTCTGCTCAATAAAAACTATAAGTGATGCAATAAGTTAAGGTCAAAATGTGTAAATGCATATTTGGAATTGAACGAATGAATTAATTTAAAATTTTCCGTTAGTGAATACATGATATATAAAATATATTATAATATATAGACTATAGTATTATCATATTATTAATAAATTTAATCATCAATATTATTCATGAGATTATTAATACAGTTAATAATACGATTACACTTGTTCTGTATGTTTCATTTCAATACATCATACTGTTTTATGTGTTGAATGTGGATTTAATTTTTGTCATGAGTAAAAAAAAAACTGGACTTTTCTGTACGGGATCCAATAAAAAAATTACAAATAATACTTTTTTTATAGTGATTGTTTTTTCATAAGTAATTTTTAATAAATTCATAATATTTTATTGCTTTTTTTTTTTTTTTTTTTTTTTTATTGGTCAATTTAATTATACATCTCAGCCAAGGTTATAACATATAACCTTATTGGCTGATACAAATTTCAAGAAAATAAATTTCTTCAAGACCTTGCTGATAATAATTTTTAACTTAATTAACAAAAAATTTAAGACAAACTTCTTATTTTGAACAAAACAAATAAAAAAAATTTACGGTTAAAATTAGAAACATAATTATACTTGTTTTCAAATTTTTACATATTATATTAGTTAATAGTTATCAATACTTTTTCAAATTGATACATAAATTTAAAAGAGAAAAATACAGATTTTTTATTCACATAAAATCAAAATATAACCGAAAACTCTAATACTATTATTGAATATCCTATTTAAATTTTAAATTCATGACAAATTTTCATGAATTTTCGCTTGCACATAACAATACAAGCAAGCCAAATCACATAAGGAGAATCAGGAGAAGTTCCGGATGATTTTGTTTCCTGAAATTTTAGTAAAGTTCCTTCAAAAGGTAGATTTCAATTCATTGATCAAGGACGTATGTGTTCTTGAATCAAATTTCATAATAAGCTCACTAAAAAATATCCTAAAAAATGAGAATTTTAAATATTATTTTCTTAATTGAGCATTATTTTTATACAACATTAATATATTATGTCAAACCTAAATGTTTATAATTTATAAGTATTATATTTTTAATTGTTTAATGAATAGTCTTACCCATGATAACATGTGTGTGTGTCTTGTGTAACGTAACTGGAATTTGAAAAAAAAAAAAAAAAAAAAAAAATGAATTTTGAAATTTTGTCTTTATGTAATTTTAATAAATTTTGAATTTTTTTTTTTCCAACATTTTGTAGCGTCTGACATAATAATTGATAGCCCTCGTTGGAAAAAACTACCCTAGTTGAAAAATTACGTCTTCAACACATCCACGTATAAACTTAATCTTTTTACCTCTAAAACACATCTTCTTTCCTCTTGACTCAAAGTGAGGATGAAATGAAGATTTCTAACATAAAAGAAATTTGTTTTTATTTATTTTATTTTTCTCAATAAAAGAAAAAAAAAATACGTAATCTCGTCTTTTTTCCTCTAAAATGGTGCAAAATAGGAGGAAATTAGACGAGAGGAGAGCTTAATAGCGAAGAAAAGATGAAATTTATTTATTTAACAAAAGTAGAAACTGTCGTACGACTGATAACTACTCACGTGTTTCAAGATAATCCCGGGTGTCACTACACGTAGAACTTCGCACGCTGACTGACACTCACAAGTATTGCAACTCTCCTCTGGCGCCTTGCAAGTCTGGCGCCTGCGCCACTTATCATCACAGATCTCAACGCCATCGTGGGACGAAATTAGGAACTAAAACCATGACCTATCTCAATGTAGAACAACGTTTACATGTCGAGTTGATCTTTAAAGGGAAGGTAACACGGATCAGCTGATCGACGTAGTCCCATTTAATTAACATGTAAACCTTAGCAACCTCATAACAATTCTGATTTTTTTTAAAAAGACAGACCTTAGCACCAAGAAGTTGCAGAAAAAATTTCAAAATAATTGTATGATCAATTTTTTTTTAATTTAATTTTTTATCTTATTAGCTCGCCCTATACTGAAATATTAATTAAAAAAATCAGCTCGTCTAATTGTTTTAAAGATTTTTTCTGCAACTTCTTGGTGCTAAGGAGTGTCTAAAAAAATCAGAATTTTTATGAGGTTGCTAAGGTTATAGAAAATAATGTAAATAATATTTTAATTCTATAATACTTGTAAAATCAAACAATAACGTAATGCATCGATCAGTTAAATGTAGAAGTTTGCTAAGGAAATTTTTTCCTTTAAAAAAATACGGAATTCTTTATACTACATAATAGAGGCTTCGTGTCAGCTGATTTTTTGGTGTTCCCACCGTCATATATCCAAACCTATGTAAAAAAACAACAACTCAGAATCGCTTTTTTTGGTATTAAAGAAATTTTTTAGAAGAAAATAAATTATTGATTCATTACCAGAAGACCTCTAAGTGGGGGGGTAGGAGATGGTTTCAAATTAATGGCTTTAATATTAACTGAGAAAAAAAGTCATATTTTCTAACATGGAGGCTTATGGAGAAAATTTTCTTAACGGAGAACAGTTGAAGCCTCCAGTGATATACAACTTCATCTCTCAGAGTTATTTTCAACAGTAGAAAGCAGGTCAGACTAACATGCATAACAAACTAGCACACAAACATGATGCATTATTCACCGTCTCAATAGAGGTGTCTACCAGCTCTGTTAATTATTCACAGTTGCAACTTTGCTTGCAGCCAGTTTGCATTCAGTCTACTGCCGTATTCATTTATACGTTGTAAATTGTTTTTCCTGATTTGTTACTGACTTCATTTACAATATCATTGTTCATATAAGATTCTTTCGCCGACCATCTGCGTCCAAACTTGCAACATTTAATATCACCAGCAAATATTGTATATTATTTTCTTAGTTTTTTATAATTGTTTTTATATAACTAAATTTAACGATATTTTATTTTATTTTATTGCCTTTACGTAAAAAATATATGACAAAAAATTAATTTGAAAATAAAATTAACAATAAAAAATGCCGAATATTTGTAAATTTGAAAAAAGGCATTGTTGTTATTTTTATTTCTCACTGGGCTAACTCCCTATAGGAATCTTCGCAACAATAACAATTTAAAATATGTCATGAAATATTATTTTGTCAAGATTTATCATATTTTTATTTAACATAATCATTATATTAAGTCCGAATAATGGATAACAAGCATATTGGTGTATAATTTTATTTTTGGTTACATATTACGTTAAATTAAAAGCAAATTTATTATATATTATTTTGATTATTTATTCTATATTAAATTTATTAAAAATATATAATTGAAAAAAATATTTAAAGAAATGTAAAAAATAAGCAATAAAAAATTAAAAAATATATTTTGAAAATTTGAACTTTTTCAACACAAATATAAAAAGTACAAACTAAAGTATCATGAACGAAATAAAAATATTTTACAATTACGACAATTTAGAATTTTACATAAAAATTGATATTTTTTAATATTGTTATTTTTAAAATCTAGCCTTACTTGTTGGCCAATACAAAAACCGTGTTGCTATTGTTGCAACAATAATATCCATTTCCCCCGTCATCAACTCTGGTGGACGCTAATATTAAATAGATATCGGGTATTACAGTTGACATGCTATTGAGTAGTTAGCCGACCCCTGAGTGGTCTAATTGCTTCATTAACTTGGGTGAGAAGTACATAATAAAACTGCCTGGATAATGTTAAATTATTATCTCTACTTCGTGCTTGTAATAATCCATTTGGGAGGAGTTTGAATCTTCCTGTGACGACCTTTTTGCTTGAAGTTTTCATGGTTCCCTCAGTTCAATAATACAATGAAAATATAACGTAGATTGTCCATTGACTTAGTACCAGCAAATTATTGAAAAATATAATATTCCAGAATCTCAAATTATATTCTATTTATTTCTATATTGTAACAATACGTCTGAATAAATAGTCCCTCCTAAAAGTAGAATTATTATGACAAGGGTGTCCTATGCATAAATGTATCCAGATGTATAATAAATTACCGGTATTATTAAAAAATGTACAAAAGTTTGCAGATTTCAGGAAATTGATTAAAAAGTTTCTGCTCAATGACTGTTATTACTCTGTTAAGGACTTTTTACAGTGACGTTTGTTTGTGTATTTTGTCCTTTGACGTGTCTTACCCATGCATAATGCTTTATTTTTACTTTATATTAATGCATAAATTTATCTGAAATTGGACGAATAAAAAAAAAATTGAATTTGAAATGATTTACAATTAGTTCCAGTAAATTATAGAAAAATAATATTCTGACAATCTCAAAGTGTATATATATATTTCTGTAGTGTAATTTATAAATTGTACTCTATATATTTCTGTAGTGTAACGTCCGACCTCATGTACAGAGGTTTCCATGGTTCCCTCAGTTCATATCACGTAGATTTTCGATTGATCCATCAAATTATTGAGAAGTAACATTCTGGTAAATTGTACTTGTAACATGTGTGAACGTGTTTTTGATCAGCGACGGTTGATCAATATTCTGTGGTCGAGTCATTCCACACACGAGCCTTGCTGTAATTGATTGTTTCATGGCCAACTAGACCCTACAATAATTATTTGACCTAAATCGTAACAAATACGTATCAGAAACATTCATTGCAATTTAAGGTAGAGATAACGCCGAACAGCTGTTCGACGTACTCCCATTTGATTAACATGTAAACCTTAGCAAATTTCAAAAAATTCTGAAATTTTTTTGAAAGGCAGATATTAGTGCCTAAAAGCCATACAAAAAGTTTCAAAACAATTTAACGAGCCGATTTTTTAAAATTAAGTTTTTAGTTTGTCTCTCCATGGGAAAGCCCTATGCTGAAAATAAAAAAAATAATTAAAAATAATCAACCCGTTAAATTGTTTTGACATTTTTTCTATATGGCTTTAAGACACTAATATCTGTCTTTTAAAAAAATTTCAGAATTTTTGTGAATTTGCTAAGGTTTACATGTTAATCAAAGGGGATTACGTCGAACAGCTGATCGACGTTATCTCTACCTTAACCATATAATAATACAAAGCTCTTTTAAATCGTAACGTATGATTTTGAATTAAATGTTAAAAACCCAATATGATGTGCAATGTATAGTAATTTTAAGAAATTCAATGTTGAAATCTGAAATTTTATACATTTTAAAATATTTTATTAATTTGAAAAGCAGGCTTACATTTAATGAATTTTATTTTAAAAGGATGAACAAAGTATTAAAATTTTGATGAACTCAGATGATAAAATGGCAATAATAAAACTCAGAGTTGTGTAATACGAAGTTTTTTAAATGAAAAATAATTCACGCAGAAGTGAAGGTAATAAAAAAAACATCTGTTGTGTGAAATGCTTTGAGAGGTGAAATGTGGAAGAATTATATTTAATATCTCCTGTCACATTTTTGAGTATTCGTGAGTTATATTTGAATTTGCCATTACACGATTTTGGATTTTAGTTTGATAACATGTTATATGTATAATGAAAATAAAATGAATCTAAGCATGCGCACAAATATGGAAAACAAAGTATTTTATTAAAATATTTTGATGAAAATGTAAAGATTATTAATACTGTAAAGGAATAACAATAAAATATTATATAATTTGTAATACTGAAAAGATTTCTTATAAATTTTAAATTAAAATTTTACGTAACAATTAAAAATTTACATGGCGCCTGCAGATTTTAGTTTTATGTACCCCGCAATACATTACTGTTAAAAAAGTCACATATATTTCAGGCGCTAAAGGATAAAAAAGACGCGAAAAGGATATTAATAATTTTATAATCATTTTGAATATAAATATAATATAAATCATTATTATAAATAAAATTATATTAATACGTTTATTTTTATATTATAATTAATTTTTTTATATAAATATATTTGTATATATTAGGTTTAAAAGTCTACCTTTTACCCAAACTTTTATTATTATGTTTTTTTTTCTGAATGAAGCTTTTTTGAATGTAATTTAATTAAATTTAAATGCATTTCTCTTTTTATAAAAAATAATTACATAGCACAGTATAATATAAAATTATCTCCACGAAACATAATTTTATATATAATGACTTTTTAAGTAGAATTTTGTTTTAACTAATTATTAAATAATCAAAGTGTAGTATCGTGGTAAAACACAGCGCACATGAAGTGCAATTAGTAATGTTAATTGACTTGCCCGCCCTCATTATTTGCTAATATTTGTACTATACACACAGCAGTTAATGCAATAATGTAATGTTATAAATGTAATAATTACCGTCTATAATTTATAATTATTTTTTTCTACATTTTCTCCCCTTACACGTTGCTGATGCAACAATATGGCTCCTGTAAAGTATGCAATATGCAGTGACGTCACGTGGGTTTGGCCTATATAACGACAACAAATTTATAATCGATGTTACTTGCTTTTTTATCCTTCATAGTCCAGCTTTCATATTTTAAATAAACAAAATGGAGATCTGCCTTTTCTGTACTCGATTTTACCAACATCAACTATTTTACGATTTGTTTCCCTAAAGACCGAATTACGACACAGTATAGTTATTTTATTCATATATAGCCAATATTTCCATAGACCGTAGTGGTCATAACACCCAGGGGAAATTAAGAAAATTGTCCTCAAAATACTTGCCAGGATTGTTCGACATAACAAAGTTCTGCTCACAGACGTTCCATGTAGACAAAAACGGGAGGGGGGGGGGAGAGAAACTCCACTGAAATTGTTAATGTATAACGATAAAATGCATGGGTGCGATTCACGAAGAAGTTAACCAGGTTTCTAACCACGTTTAGCTTAACCACGTTTAACTATACCTGTTTTACGTGTTAAATCACCTTAGTTAAACGTGGTTAAGTTAAACGTGGTTAAAAACCTGGCTAACTTCTTCGTGAATATCACCCATAAGTCGAAATATTTGTGAAGAAAACCCCCGTATTAAAAATTTTCATCTTCTACACATCCTTTACAAGTCTAAACTTAATCTTTTTACCTCTAAAACACAACTTATTTCACCTTCGCTTAAAGTGAGGATGAAATGAAGACAATATTTCTAACGTTTTATGCAAAAAATAAAAAGAAAAAATATGAAATCTCGTCTTTCCCCCTCTTTTTTTCTTCTAAAATGGTGCATAATAAGAAGAAATTAGACGAGGAGAGAGTTTAAAGTAGCGAAGAAAAGATGAAAATTATGTCAACTCGATCTATGCATACGCCTGCAGGTTTTAGTTTTATGTAACCTGCCTTACAATGATGTATAATCAGTCGCCTAAATTCAGGAGCAAAATAAACTAATGTATTATTCAGAAAAAACAATTTCCTGTACAATTCTAGCTTACTGACTTCTTGTCACATAAGTTACCAAGACACACCAATCCGTCACAACATGTTATTGAGTCATCTGGTTCTTCTGTAGAGACTGCAATACTTGAGACGTGACAAGTTTATTTATGTCAACCACATATTGGATGTACTAGACAGGTATTTGTCTTCCATTCGTAACATTACATATACAGGGAGTTTTATTTTCATGAGTTTCTTAAAATATTAAAAAATAGTTAATAATTATTGCATTTTTTTATTGAAACAATTTTTTTAAGTTACAATAAACAACCTTAATTATTTTCATATTTTAATTTTTATTTATTTTTTACTTTCGGTATAAGTTTTTACTATTTCAATCAATAATATTAATCTTTTATATAATTTATCTTTATTTAAAATTATTTAGTGGCACAACTTCATCTATATTTTACAATAAATTAGACGTGATATTAAAGCAACAATGTTAGAATCATGATACATTACAGCTTTAATACTAGTTAATGATTGTAATTATATTATAGTCTTTCCTAACTTTCTAGAAAACTATATTTGAAATTTTACTATGCAGGTATTATCTTGCGCCATTTTTAATTATCAGGATTTCTAGAGCATGCATTATTCTAAAATGGCTAATACTTTTTTTATTATCAATGATGGATATATATTTATCTATACATACCATAATATATTAAATATGCCAAATAATTTATATGCAATATTGAAGAAAATATATTTATATATATGCCAGATGATATCAAATACATATAGTGCACTCAGACACCTGAACCCCCACTGTATATGACCTAGCTGTACCCTGCATGTATGAAAAGTAGATCTACTTCTTAGAATTCAACTTTGGAGAGTGCAAAGAAATTTATCGGTATAGAAACTACGGCACAAATTGTCTGCTTAGCTGATGATTGTAGCCTATTTTTTTTTATTTAACCTTAAGTGATCCTATATAATATTAAATAAACTGCAATATATTTATAACAGACATTATTTATTAGTTTAGTGTAATATTTAAAAACAATTCAAGATTCTTTTTGCCAGAATTCGCGATCATTTTCTGGTATATTTTACAATGAAAACCAAACTACTCGAATCTCATTGAATCTGCATTAGCGAGAGATTTGCATAAAACCTCTCGTCAGCTGTTACCACGGCGGCAATATTTGAATAAATTGAACTTTTTGTGCTGTGCGAAAACGATGCATCTACAGTTTTCCCATAGAGTTAATATTGGAGTTTTCCTGACCCATTTTTTTTTACGTTGCTTTAAAAGGAAGAGCTTTGGTAATGATATATTTTCACCACGCTTTTTTATTTACTCTTCTGCATTTTTTCTAAAATAATACATATTTCACGCTCTCTATAATTATATATATAAGTACCTCTAACAAGTAAGTAATATATAATTAAAATAATTCAAGATATCATTTTACTTTATCACTTCATCATGATCTATTTTTAAACATTGCGATAAACACCCACTCGTGCATCCGGGAGATGATTGATGGCATCCTCCATCAATTGCCGACCATCCTGATTGAGGTTTCCATGGTTTTCTCAGTTACAACCAGGTGAATGCTGGGATGGATTGCTTAAAGCCATGGCCGCCCCGGTTTGGAAGGGACCCATAAAAGTAGGGTCTACGAAAAGCCGGGAGGTTAAATTCAGTTACTTAATTGTGGCCAGTACCCTATACTAGGGTTCAGTTGAAGCAAAAAATAAAAATAAAATAAACCTTTGTTAAACCTTTTGCTTTAATAAGAAATAGATAATTATAGTTTTAAAAATTTTTAAAAATGCAGAAGCTATGATTTAAAGAGCCTGAATTTATGTCGACCATATTTAGAATTGTTATTATATTTCCTAACAAATACCGTGATAATAAAAAGAAACATCAGAAATAAACAGAAGAAAATGTATATCATTAAAAAAAAAAACACAATTTCCATCTTTTGATATAAATATTTATTTGAATGAAACTCCTACAAAAGTCAAGTGGATTTATAAAAAACAGAAGATGAAAGGTTGACTCACGTAGTTGGTAACGATGTAAATTGAAATCCCCTCAATAAAATGAAGAAATAAACTCGAGGGGAATTTGTTTGTGACCAAAGTAATTGAATTGTGATAGCGTTCTTTATGGTAATCGACTTTTATAAAATAATTGGATGACAAAATCGATACATTAAGTTATTATCTTTTAGCTTTGAAACACATCTTCTTTGACTTTACGGCTGTTGAGTTTATATTGTTGTATTGAGTAATCACATTGTTGAAATTATAATGATCACTTTCGATTTTTTATCGTCATTTTAAAGCATTTCATAGTATAGACCTCAAAATGTAGAAAAAGTGTTTAGAAAAAATAAAGTTTTTTTTTTAAGGATTTACTTGGGAGAGAAAGAAAAATGATTTCTTTTTATCTTTTTAATATTGAAACCGGACATAAAAAAAAATCATTACATTTAAAAGTTTAAAACAGTATTACAGATCTTATAGTCAAAATGTAGATTTGACTGCGCGCGGCGATCGTCTTTTGTTTTATCCCATCCAAACATAAAGCTAGACTTGTCTCAAAGCTAGGCGCCATAGAGTCTACATTGTATAATCTAACATCTGTTAGACTGTGGTATTATTTTTCCCTATTTTTTCTTTCCTTCCCCCCCCCCCCCACACACTGCCCTGGTCCTTTGCTCAGCTGATCATTATGAATTCGATCCCATGCATGTGCCAAAGGGATCATAAAAAATACCTATTTGTTTACACGATGTGTATTGAATTTGTTAAGTGAAGGTCAGTCGATGCTGCTTCTCTTATCACTCATACCTTGATGTCAAATGTCTTTTATGACGTCACCCGTAAGGCTTGTGTATCCCGAGTCAGGCGCGGATCCAGACAAAAATTTCGGGAGGGGGGGGGGGCTGCCTCCATAAGGCCAATGTTAAATAAAAAATTGGAGGGGGGAAATGCCTATATATTGCCCATGATAAATCCAAAATTTCGGGAGGGGGGGGGGGACTGCAGCCCCCCCACCCTGGATCTGCGCCTGTCCGAGTTAAAATAAATTTCCTCTTTTCTTCGCTATTAAGCTCTTGTCTCGTCTAATGTTCTCCGATTTTGCACCATTTTAGAGGAAAAAAGAGGGGAAAAGACGAGGTTAAGTATTTTTATTATTTTCTCCTTTTCTTCAGAATAGAATATTAGAAATATTGTCTCCATTTTATCCTCACTTAGAGCAAAGAGGAAATAAGATGTGTTTTAGAGGTAAAAAAATTAGATTTAGACGTGTAAAGGATGAGTTGAAGACGTAATTTTTTAAACTAGGGAAGCCATTTTATAAGGTTCCGCCGGTACTGCTGCATATTATCCAAATAATGACACTTCCCAGCACTTATCCTGTAGGTAATTGTGAATTCATCTTCGGGACACTGACCATCCTGACTATGGTTTCCTACGTTCCTTCAGCCACAACTAGACAAAATTATACATAGAATTAATTGTAAATTATAAAAACTTTAATTTTGCAATGTTAATGCGACTTACAAATCCTTACAACAAAATAATGTAAATAACAACCATTTTCAGTTCAACAGAATATAGGTGTATGTATCATAAGTGAAATTATAATATTATACAATTTTTTAAATAAAGAATAACTGAGATAATAATCAACAAAAACACACTCACTGCAATGCATGTATTAAAGTATAAAACATGGACTTTTTTAAATTGCTAAAATTATTTATAGTAATGTATAAAATAAATATGTAGATATTAAGATCTAATGCAGTTATGTCATGATTCTGTATATTGTCTAGGAACTTGTAAATGGCAATTCACAAAATTTATGTCAACTCTCAATATTGTCTGAGTGTATCTTAGTCTGTACGTACAAAAATAACATGAATAGGGAGTTCATTGCAACATATGCGTCGTGATATTTTGTTTTAATATATTATTATATTATAGAGATTTATTTTTTTATATTAATCTAAGATTGTTTTTTTTACAATTATAAGAAAAACAGAACAATTTATGCAAACAGATTTAAACAACGCTTCTGAATTCAGATGGTATTAAATAAAAAAAAAAAAACTTCAAAATAATTTATAAAAAAAAAAAAATATTATTAAATGCATGCAATTATAAATTAAAAATACAAGAAATGGCAATTAATTTATAGTAAAAATAATATAGAATCAAAATTAAGTCAAATCACACTAAGTTGTCTTCATAAGTGCATTTTTTTTTTTAATCAAACCGGCCCATATTGGGTACTTCTAGTGATTTTAAATTGTGTATATAGTGATTTTAGGTTTAGAAAAATCTGTAATTACCCAATTCAATTTTGTCCCCTGTACAATTTTTCTTTCCAAAACCAAATAATTTGCTTTTACTTAATTCTGAATTTCTAGTATTTGAAAATAGTAATATATGAATTGTAAAATTGTGTTGAATTTTGTGACAAAAATATGTTAGGAAAAAAAAATATTAAAATTCATTCTGATTGTTAACATTTCTCGTTTATATTAATGTTAAATGCAAATTCCATTGTTTTGGTACTGGGGAGAAAGCTCTTGCAGACAGTTATGCAAATTAAGACATTTCTGCACTCTCTTGAAGTTTTAAGACTTCGTATGAAACATTCGACCTCCGTGTTAGCATGTATAAAATAATGGACATAAATTAGCATACAACAAAAATTGAAATATTTTCTTAACTATTTTCTCTAGTTGAAAAATTACGTCTTCAACTAATAAACCTAATCTTTTTACCTATAAAACACATCTTATTTCCTCTTCACTCAAAATGAGGATGAAATGAAGACAATATTTCTAACATTTTATACACAAGAAGAGGAAAAAAGACGTAATCTCTTATTTCTAAATTGGTCTAAAAAAGGAGAGAAAAAAAGATGACGAACACTTAATAAAACTAAATAAACCCAAGTTGAAATAAATTTGAAATAAATTTAATCTTTTATTCGCTATTAAACTCTCTCCTAGTTTAATGCTCTCCTGTTTTGCACCATTTTAGAGCAAAAAAAAAAAAAAAAAAGGAAAGGGAAAATGATGAGATCACGTCTTCTTGAACATAAATCGTTAGAAATATTGTCTTCATTTCATCCTCACTTTGAGCGAAGAGGAAATAAGATGTGTTTTAGAGGTAAAAAGATTAGGTTTAGACGTGTAAAGGATGAGTTGAAGACGTAATTTTTCAACTGGGGAATTTTCAACTGGGGAACGTTAAATTTATTTAAACTCCGCAACTTTTTCACCATCCCTTACAATAGTTATAAATTCAAGATTAATTGAATGAAGTGAATGTAACAAACTGCCAATTTCCCTTCCTTCAGGCGTTCTGCAATTTCCATTCAAGTCTAAATGGTACATCATTACCAATAACATGCCCCTGGCATTTGAAACATTTTATACATCAACCGTTTCAGTGTATTCAATACATTTCGTTTCAATAGGGACTTTATATTGAAAGTACGCTTCGATTATGTTTTTTTTTTTAACAAGCATCTTCTATAGAAAAGCATTGAATATCATTCATGTCTGTATTTTGGAATGTTTATATAATGAATAACGTTTTATATTCATAAAAATTTGTAATATTAAGGACGATTCATGCATGTCCAAAATTAATTATTTTATTAGTATGCATACTCCCTATACTTTCAGGTGATCAATATATTAATTATCGCCCTATATAAATTACAAATCATGTATGTACTCTGAATTTAATGCAAGTTAATTTGAATTTTAAAAGAGAGTTTATATAATTTTATTATATATTTATAAAGAATTTTGTAATTAGCCTAATTAGGATTTCATTTAGAAAAAAAAAATAGAAGTTCAACAAAATTTATTTATTTATTTATTTGTTTGTTTGTTTGTTTGTTTGTTTGTTTGTTTGTTTGTTTGTTTGTTTGTTTGTTTGTTTGTTTGTTTGTTTGTTTGTTTGTTTGTTTGTTTGTTTGTTTATTTATTTATTTATTTATTTATTTGTTTGTTTGTTTGTTTGTTTGTTTGTTTGTTTGTTTGTTTGTTTGTTTGTTTATTTATTTATTTATTTATTTATTTATTTATTTATTTATTTATTTATTTATTTATTTATTTATTTATTTAATTATTTATTTATTTATTTATTTATTTATTTATTTATTTATTTATTTTAAAGTTTTGTTATTTAAAATTATACACAATACATTTTAACACATATGAAACTGATTTTGTATTTTTGTTTTTTTAATATGTAGGCTTATGCTTAAAATCACCGTCTAATCGATTTAATGATGTCCTTGAAAAATAATTGCAAGAAAGTTTTTTTTTTCTGCAAGCTGAAAAAACGCAGAATAACTTGCACTTGATCTGCATCAAAACGAAATAATGATGCAGGTCTTTTATTCTACAATTTTTCTTTCCAAGCTAAAATGCTTAGGAAATCATAAAGCTTAAATTCAATTACGCTCAGATTTGAGGCAGAAATAAATTTTTAGCATTGCAAATCTTGTGTCTTTCCGACATGAATAAACTTTAATTTTTGAGGCAATTGCTATTAGAAGTTTTACAATTTAATAAAGGTTCTTTTCGTGTTTATTATATCCATAGTCATTCAAATTGTCAATTTCATTCAAGGTACAAGCACATGGAACACATGCATTTGATTGGCTATAATAGTGTGCAAGTAAGGGTCGAACACGATGAAAATTGTGGAGGACCATATATATTAACTGGGTAATCTTACAAGGGAGGGTAGGGACTCGACTCCAGCTGATGATTTTGATGAAACTTGCAAGGCTTCAAAAATAACCATATGTCCCTACCCTCCCTTGTTGCCTCTCTTTCAATTGAAATACTTTAAAATCCTGGAGTTGCAACTCCATGCAAATATAATATTCCATTTCTACATTATATTCGTTTTAATTTGTCAACTTAATAACTATAAATTACAATTTACATCAAATAAATAGCAATAACAAATTTAATTTTTATATACGACATTTTTTTAGGCTCGGATTTGGAATATTTTTTTTATTATGAATTTGAACTAAAAATTAAAATCTCAAAGCAATTTCATGTGGATTATGGAGAAAATGATTTCACATGATTCAATGGAATATAAGTTACAATAAATTTATTATCTGATTTCTATTTTTATAATTCGGTCGCATATTCTTAATAATCATGCATTCAAAATCAACAGCGATTTTTTTTTGTTTATTTTTAATATTACTTTATATTATAATATACAACATTAATACTTTAAAATTATAGTTATATAATACAAATAATGGGCGTGATTCACGAAGCAGTTAGCCAGGTTTTTAACCACGTTTAACTAGGTGGTTTAACACGTAAAACAGTTATAGTTAAACGTGGTTAGAAACCTCTAACTGCTTCATGAATTGCGCCCTTTAAATTATATATTATGCTAAATCACGTTGCATCTATAAACTGCAGTTATAGTATGCACTTTATGTCAATATTAACTAAAACATAAGCTTGTTAATTAATTAATGCTGTAACCAAACAAACTGTTCTGCATAACAAACAATGTTCATTTATTGTACAACATTCTGTTATATCAACTGTTTTAAATTCAACAATCAAAATATGGTGTAACCGTATAAAGGTGCATTTCCATGGAGCGTGGAAAGCGAGGCTTGGCGCGGCGAGAAAGGCGCACTTGCTTCAATGTCATATGGCGGCCATGTTGGCGTGGAAAAATCGCTTTCCCGCAGCGATTAAATCGTGATTTTTCCATGCCAACATGGCCGCCATATGACATTGGAGCAAGTGCGCCTTTCTCGCCGCGCCAAGCCTCGCTTTCCACGCTCCATGGAAATGCGCCTTAATGCAATTGCAGTGGCTCCCATGCAATGGTAGCTTGCATTATTTTGATTAAAGTTGTTACAGCAGAAGTTGAACTGCACATAAGGCTCATTTTACTATGTTGTAACATTGTGAGATAGGAGGAACATTCTTCGCTGAAAACATAACGGTGGTGAATAATTAATATGGCCAGATATGCCAAGTAGAGAGAGAGAGAGAGAGAGAGAGAGAGAGAGAGAGAGAGAGAGAGAGAGAGAGAGAGAGAGAGAGAGAGAGAGAGAGAGAGAGAGAGAGAGAGCAAGATGAGGTTAATAATTTAAGTTCATGTTGGATCTGAGGTCACTTAATTATGCACACAGATGAAAATCCCGCCTGCAAACTATACAATGTTAATATATTTTACTTTAAAATACATCAAGTTAACCAAAGAAAAAAAATCTATAAACAGAAAGTTCCGGGACTCAAAAAAAGCTGAAAAATAATTTAGAGTAGCATAATTTGATACCCTCTATTCATTTCATATTATTTTTTCATGCAGCTTTTCCATTTGTCAATGTCAAACGATAATAATTACTGTTAGCTACAACCACCATCGTTTGGAAGAACACAGTTCCAACAAATGACACTTCAGCATGTCACGTGACCGCATGTCCTGACACGTCCAGCAAGGGTCAATGACATCGCTCTTGTCACACGAACATATGAGAGTGCTCGGGAACATTACGTACAATCAAATTCTTCTACTCGCAATGGTTGTAACAAACCATTGTTTATAATGTCTGTCGCATGAAGCCTTTTTCATTGTTAAACATGGGACGACGTAGTGCCTAATTTTGCCACCAGAGCAGAGAACGTAATGGTATTGTTGGCGCTAGGCAACGGTGTCAACTTCATAATTAACGGTCATTTTCCATAAGTTAACATGTAAATCAACAATCGTCCCATGTTTTTCCCTTCACGCGACAGACATTAGCCAACAATACTTTGTTTACTAACAACGAGCAGAAGACTTTGCGCACAATGCAATTTTTAAATACCTTTTGTAATGTACGTACCAATCATTAGTAGAGAGTTTTCTTTTAATTTGTTTATTGAGAAAAATGTTGAAAGAACTGAGTGCTTCTAGGAAAAATACAAATGCTAAACAATCCCGAGTTGAAATAAATTTTATATTTTCTTCTCTATTAAACTCTCCTATGCCAAAAATTTAACATTGTTTTCCTATACAACATTTTCGCTCCTCTTTCTACCACAATAACTCGGTTTGTATGAATTTCATAAAAAAAAATCTTTCAGGCTATTTGACAAATACTATCAAGACTGCCCTAGTAAAGTTTCAAAATTCTAGAAGTAAAATTGTGGCCGTGGTTGCAGCGGGAGTGAACCTATCTTTTGCAGGGATTTCCCTATATTGTCGCCGCTGAATGAGCGTGAGTGACGTCACAGGTGCTTCTTCATCGGCTATTATCTCTGATATTTGTGCTACTGAAACAAAAAAAAAATATGCAGCCGAATCATACTGAAGCAAAGCTAACCGTGTACTTAATACTGTGAAAAGGTTCATGAGGCCTTTAAGTTTGTGTTTGGACGTGTCTTACCATCTCATGCAGAGTGCCTTCATCATGATTGTGTCTGTATGTATTTGAAAATGACCAATAAAAGAATTGAATTGAAATGTATATAAATATTTTTAATTTCTAACAGTAAATTTAATTCAATTTTAATACTTTACATAAATTTTAATAACGTGAAAATCTATATAATAAATCACAATTAAATCCAAGAAAAAAATACAAAATTTTAACATTCAGAAAAAGTAGTTAGTCAACAAGAACCAGCTTGATATTAAATCCCATAAGAGAGAGATCATACATCTAATGGACTCATGCCAGGATTTCTGAATTATCTGCAGTGCTCCCTGATGTCAGATCTACCCTAGGTAGTTCTTCACTACTTGGTCCACACTACAGTAGAGCGACGTGAAGTCAGAAGGACGGGCTTGGAAACCTCAGTATATAAATCATTTTTATGTGCGATTTAAACAAACCTCGTGCCGCTACACTGAAAAATACTGAACTTAAAAGATACGTGAAAGCTAAATCTACAGTGCTATAGTTAAGATTTAATTTTTAAAATGTATCAGTTTTGTTTTAAAAATAACATTTTTAAAAATTAAATATAATTTTTGTTTCAAATATTTTCAACGTAATTTAAAAACAAAATAAATTTGAAAAATAATAACAATGAAGTATTGTCCTCAATTTTTTTTATTGCAGAAATGGATAGAGCGTGCAAAGTTATGCTACCCTGATTTTTTTCAGATTTTTTAGAGCCCGGGAAGTATTTTTAAAAAATTATTGAAAGTCCTTTTTGTGACGTCACGCGGCGGCAAGTCCTATCTTTTTCTTAAGGAGCGGCGTCTCGTGACGTCACAAAAATAACTTTCAATAATTTTTTAAAAATAGTTCCCGAGCTCTAAAAAATCTGAAAAAAATCAGGGTAGCATAACTTTGCACTCTCTATCCATTTCTACAATAAAAAAAATTGAGGTCAATACTCCATTAAATACTATATAAATAGAACTAATTGTGAGCAACAATATTTAAATAGCAGTAACTTGTCAATTTATTAATAAATAGCTTTCTCCTGTTCTAAACCTTTAATTTTAAATCAAAGTTAATTGCAATTTAATTATAATATCGCATATTAAATTTTGTTTACATAATACTTTAAATATTTTAAATTTTCATTATTCAGAAGAAAGGAATTAATTAAAGTTTTTCCCAATGCTGCATTCACTATCAAAAGGCAGAGTTTAAAATTATGAACTATGAAAAATAGTTAAATTCTTAACCTTTGGTCCTGAAATGAAATTGCTACTAAAATAAATCTGGCAATATTTTTTCTCAGTGTAATTATTACCACAGCAGGTAGAAAGTGGACACGTGTTACGTAGGGTTAGTGGTTTGAATGTTGTCACGTGAGCTCGTGTAAGAAAAAAAGTGACGATCGATATTTATGTCAACCAATCAGAATTGAGAGATAAAACGCATCGTAGACCCCAAATGTGCCATCAAACGTGATTGTCGGGGATTGTCAACTGTCAATAGACATGTTTTTACATGTTATATATAGTATCGGTTTTATTGGGGATTGTGTCATCTTGCTCTCTGCCTTTGTAATTTATGTTTTGATGTTCAAACTAATTTATTTTTACCCGTAAGTTCATGTACATAATTAATTAAAAATAAAAGTATTTTTTAAAGATCCTCACATATTTTAGTCACTAATTTAAATGACAATATAATAAGAATTGAGTTAGGTAAAAAAATTAATATCTGTATTAGTGAATATTTTTAATATTTAGTATGAAAGTTCTAATGACTCAAAATTAAAAAAAGATGTACATATGAAGATGGCAACAATGTTACACCTGCAATGAAATTAGCACGGAGGCATTTGGATGGTTACTTTGGGTTTTCATGCAATCTCTTCTTCTATTAACAGTATTTCAGAAGAAAAGTCCTTCACAAAGAACTGCATATTTATGTCAAGGAGGAATAGAGTATTGTCCTCAATTTTTTTTATTGCAGAAATGGATAGAGGGTGCAAAGTTATGCTACCCTGATTTTTTTCAGATTTTTTAGAGCCCGGGAACTATTTTTAAAAAATTATTAAAAGTCCTTTTCGTGACGTCACGAGACGCCGCTCCTTAAGAAAAAGATAGGACTTGCCGCCGCGTGACGTCACAAAAAGGACTTTCAATAATTTTTTAAAAATAGTTCCCGGTCTCAAAAAAATCTGAAAAAAATCAGGGCAGCATAACTTTGCACCCTCTATCCATTTCTGCAATAAAAAAAATGGAGGACAATACTCCATTAAATTCATCTTCGCAGCCAACCGCTCTCGAAGTGGGATGAATCAATGAAACATTGCGAACGTACTGTTAAAGTTGCTAGCGTCTTTTAAGGGATAAAATGTACAGCCATTGCTCATTATTTTACCATGATAAACTGAATTTAGACCGTAAAATAAAAGACAAAATAATTGTTGGTTTGCTGATGTTAAAAAACTATATAAAAATATATAAATTTTTACCAGTATATAAAAGCAATGTGTATTTTATTTTATTTTAAAACTTGAATAGATTTAATAAATTTATTCAGTTCTTTAGGCTATGCAAATAGCATAGAACAAGTCATATACAGTCATAAAACATCACAACAAAAATACACAAAACAACAACAAACATAAATATAAATTAAATACAATAACTAGTTAGCCAAGTCTATAGCACATTATTTTTTAAACTCTTTAACGCTATAAAACAAATTCATCATAAGATATTTAAATAATTATTTTTTAAAAAATGCAAATGATCCAGAATTTTTTATATAATCAGGTAAACCATTAAATATAAGGGGGACAAAATAGCTTGGATTATGATCACATAATGACAACGTATGAGCCTTAATGTGCAAATTTTTGCGTTGCCGCGAATCCCATAATTATTTATATTAATCCAGTACCTGTTACTGGATTTTTCTTGGCGAATTTAGCACACTCGTATATAAAAATCTATAAACAATATATAAATATGTATTTGTAAATATTTTTAATTAAATGTGAATAAAAACGTTAGTTCTTGTCATTATATAATTACAAAACAGCCGCAAATTATTGTCAGGTCCATTAGGAATCTACTTTTTAATATATTTCAATACTTCATTTGAATTATTTTTACTTAAATTGTAAATATTACACAATTACTGATTTAAATAAAAATATGGAAATTATATTATTCATTAAAATGGTATTTATGATTTGGTATTTATATTCGATATTGTTGAGAAATATAAATAATAGTATGTCAAGAAAAACAAAAAATCAACTATATAGTCATTTATTTTTATTGTTTATTGTTACGAATCACAACTTTAAACTGGTAAATTCTAAAAAAAAAAAAAAAAATACAATTTACTTCAAGTCCTATAATTTCTTTACAAATCAATCGCTTTGCTTCAAAAGCTTTAATAATTAATAATTATATGTCTGTTTCAGTAAGTTCAAGAAACGCCTGTGTACAATGCAACCTTCAATACTTTTAAGCAGAAAGAGTTGCATGGTATATAATCAGGCGGTTTGCATGAAAATTAGAGAATAATTTTACAAATATTTTCATTTAACTGCTTCTCATTAAATATGACAGTACAGAGTTAAGGTAAAATCATGACATATTTTTCACTTTGATTGAAAACAATTAAAAATTAAAAAGTTAATTAAAAATTAAATTATTTTGTGATCTGTGATATGTATTTTATACTTTGTTGTGCATAGTGATCCAAGTTGTTTATTTATGTATAAATATGGACGATCGACGTTATGTCTTGAGTTTAATATTATTGACTTGCTTATATTGTATAATCAATCGAAAAGCAATAAAGATTATGAATTATGAAATTCTTATTTAAGACGATAATATAAATTTGAAGTTTAAATTTGTAATATTCTTAACAGTTATACGTCTTTAGAAGAGGCTTCTAACTAGTATAATAAGGTAGCAGCTTAAATTATTTTTTATTTAATTTGTCTAAAGTTAATCCAATTGATTGATTCAAATATAGGTTCACAAATATATTACTATACAAATTGTTTATTGAATTAATATTTTCAAATAAAATTCACAATTCTTAGCAGCTTGAAACATCAGCTTACTCTGGTAGTCTATATTTATTTTAATTCTTACGTTTGCCATATTTTTTCAGCTAAATTAAAACATATACATTTTACTAAAAGTACAATCTACAATGTACTCTTACAAATAGAAATGTTGTATATTATAATAATATAATATAATATAATATAATATAATATAATATAATATAATATAATATAATATAATATAATATAATATAATATAATATAATATAATATAATATAATATAATATAATATAATATAATATAATATAATATAATATAATATAATATAATATAATATAATATAATATAATATAATATAATATAATATAATATAATATAATATAATATAATATAATATAATATAATATAATATAATATAATATAATATAATATAATATAATATAGTTTTTATTGAGCAGAGCAGACAAGATACTTTCCGAGGGAAATTAAAGTACAATAAATAATATTTAATGAATTATCATGATTTATATATGTGAATAAATGTTTATTTAATGTCTGTTTTAATTTTTATTGATAATTCTAATCTAAGTGCATTTAATACTGTTTCATGTCTAATTTTTAAGGTATTATAAGTTTTTTTTTGTCT
The DNA here is from genome assembly GCA_949825025.1 of Siphlonurus alternatus. Taxonomy (NCBI): domain Eukaryota; kingdom Metazoa; phylum Arthropoda; class Insecta; order Ephemeroptera; family Siphlonuridae; genus Siphlonurus; species Siphlonurus alternatus. The sequence goes on from OX463786.1 coordinate 22,206,813, forward strand.
CTATTCTGTATTATGTACAGCCACATGATAAATAAATAAATAAATAAATAAATAAATAAATAAATAAATAAATAAATAAATAAATAAATAAATAAATAAATAAATAATTAAATAAATAAATTATTATTTTTCATTTACTTTTGTAACAATATATTATAATGTCTGCATATCCTTTGTAATAACTTGCAGGGGCGGATCCAGCCCGCGGCTCTGGGGGGGGGGGGGCAGTGCCCTATCCCGCAATATTAAATTTTGGGGTGGGAGGGGGGGCGACGGGTGGTGGGTGGTAATACTTTCAATGTATTTTGGGACCTTTTAGGGGGGGGGGCGATCGCCCCCCCCCCTTGGATCCGCGCCTGAATGTATACTTAAAAGAATACTAAAGTATACTTAAATTATGCATGCAATATTGCAAAATTTGTGATAAAAGATCCTAATCAGCAGAACGATAGCAAATTGAAGCATCGATAATTTGTTTGTACGACAGTCGTGAGATCGCGGTCGGTCTGGTGGTGGCGCCAAACGATGCCGGAGTGGCGCAGGGTGACTTGTTCTGGGAGAGTCCATCGACACCGTCCAGTCCGGGAACTTCCACTACTGCACCTTCGCCTTCAACGTCGTGACTAATGGTTAATTAATTTATTTGATTTAAATTTTGTGTTGTCAAAATTAAGAAGATGCGTTTTTATCTCTTGCACGAAATACTTTAAATTATTGATGAAAATAAAGCCAGCTGATCTCTTAAATAATCAAATTCTCTCAACTATAGTCGTAATTAAGTTTTGATTTTATAGTAACCAAAATAAACAAATGAATTTAAAAACCAGGGGCGGATCCAGCCCACGGCTCTGGGGAGGGGGGGGGGGGGGCGGTGCCCTATCCCGCAAAGTTAAATTTTGGGGTGGAAGGGGGAGGGGCGACGGAGGGGGATGGTAATATCTTCAATGTATTTTGGGACCTTTTGGAGAGGGCGATCGCCCCCCCCCCCCCCAACACACACACTTGGATCCGCGCATACACGTGACCCACGTGCTGTCCATACAATAAATATTATGTATACTATTATCATGCATATAAATATATATATATATATATAATTTCCAGTAATTTATTTCCTCGACGCTTCGACTAAACTGCTGCAGCGCTCGAATTTGCTCGAAAATATTTGGAGGGTGTAATTACCCCCCCCCCAATATCTCCACATACATTGCATTAAAATTAAAAATTCAAACATATATATAATTACAGTTACATATGCATCATATATTCTGCATATCAAAATGATGCAATTATAGGATATCAACATCTAGCTTACATAGCGATTTGCATACGATGCACTTGTAGACGAATGTAAATATAATAGTACAATATATGCACCGCGAGATTGAATTTAATTCAATTAATTGCTATGCTAAAAAACAAAGCAGTACCGGTATAATTAAAAAAATCTGATTTTGTAAAATGTATGTATATATATAAATATATATATATATATATATATATATATATATATATATATATATATATATATATATATATATATATGGCACGTACCATCTTAGCTCTTGATATTTCCTTATTGACATTAATAGTGTTATAATAATTAATACCGGTAATATCATGCTCATAAGAATAAGAATCATTGAATCAAAGCCAGGCCGGCCAGGCGCGGATCCAGGGGGGAGAGGGAGCATTAAATTTTGGATTTAACATGGGCAATATAGGCATTTCCCCCGCTCCCAATTTATTTTTTAACATTGGCCTTATATGGAGGCAGCCCTATCCTAAAAATTTTTTCTGGATCCGCGCCTCATCAAAACCACCATCCGTTCCCCACCCTTATTATCCCTATCCATTACCCCGCCAGGAGCTGTAAGCTCTTAGGGGTGTATCCTTGTAAAAAAAATAAAATAAGAATAATTTCAAAAAATAATCTTTGATGTACGCGCGTGCTGAAAAAAACACGTGGAAATAATAAAATACCCTGCCAAATCAATTTTGCCCTTACCTTCTATTTCTTCTGCTTGCGCGTGAAGCTTACTAGCACATTAGATCACAAATAGTCTCTTTTTTATCTTACACTACTAAAATTTTAAAATAATGTTCTTCAATCACCATTAATATGCATAAAAACACTGTAATAAAATTCACACGTTCTGTTGCAATGTGTGCGAGATTATTTGGCGCTTTCCGAACATATGTAAAAAAAAATAATTTAGCCAAATTAGGATGCCAGCGCCATCTTTAATCGTAATTTATAACTAAAATCAAGAGTAGCAGAATTCAAATATATATAGCACTATGAGCAGAGACACTATAATTAAGTGAATCTAGCTGCTATGAGATATTAAAATTGATTAAACTACACCTAAACATTTAATTTAATAATTAATGAACTCTAGTGTATATTTCCATAAATATAAAATAATATAATTTTCATATAATGTATCTTTTTTTTATTATTTGAGGAATTAATTTGTTTTAATGACATTATAATATATGACGCGACCAGCAGGGGCGAATCCAGCTCGCGGATCGGGGGGGGGGGAGGTGGGGGGGGGGGGGGGGCGGTGCCCTAACCAGCAAAGTTAAATTTTGGGGTGGAAAGGGGGGGGGGCGGCGGAGGGGGATGGTAATATTTTCAATGTATTTTGGGACCTTTTGAAGAGGGCGATCGCCCCCCTCCCCCCCACACACTTGGATCCGCGCATGCACGTGACCCACGTGCTGTCCATACACAATAAATATTATGTACATGCACTATTATATAATGCATATATATATAAAATATATATATATATATAATTTCCAGTAATTTATTTCCTCGACGCTTCGACTAAACTGCTGCAGCGCTCGAATTTGCTCGAAAATATTTGGAGGGTGTAATTAACCCCCTCCCCCCATATCTCCACATACATTGCATTAAAATTAAAAATTCAAACATATATATAATTACATTTACATATGCATCATAGATTCTGTATATCAAAATGATGCAATTATAGGATATCAACATCTAGCTTACATAGCGATTTGCATACGATGCACTTGTAGACGAATGTAAATATAATAGTACAATATATGCACCGCGAGATTGAATTTAATTCAATTGCTATGCTAAAAAACAAAGCAGTACCGGTATAATTAAAAAAAGCTGATTTTATAAAATGTATATATATGGCACGTACCATCTTAGCTCTTGATATTTCCTTATTGACATTAATATAGTGTTACAATAATTAATACCGGTAATATCATGCTCATAAAAATCATTGAATCAAAGCCAGGCCGGCCAGGCGCGGATCCAAGGGGGGGAGGGAGCATTAAATTTTGGATTTAACATGGGCAATATAAGCATTTCCCCCGCTCCCAATTTATTTTTTAACATTGGCCTTATATGGAGGCAGCCCTATCCCAAAATTTTTTTCTGGATCCGCGCCTCATCAAAACCACCATCCGTTCCCCACCCTTATTATCCCTATCCATTACCCCGCCAGGAGCTGTAAGCTCTTAGGGGTGTATCCTTGTAAAAAAAATAAAATAAGAATAATTTCAAAAAATAATCTTCGATGTATATACGCGCGTGCTGAAAAAAACACGTGCAAATAATAAAATACCCTGCCAAATCAATTTTGCCCTTACCTTCTATTTCTTCTGCTTGCGCGTGAAGCTTACTAGCACATTAGATCACAAATAGTCTCTTTTTTATCTTACACTACTAAAATTTTAAAATAATGTTCTTCAATCACCATTAATATGCATAAAAACACTGTAATAAAATTCACACGTGCAAAATGTGTACGAGATTATTTGGCGCTTTCCGAGCATATGTAAAAAAAAAATAATTTAGCCAAATTAGGATGCCAGCGCCATCTTTAATCGTAATTTATAACTAAAATCAAGAGTAGCAGAATTCAAACATATATAGCACTATGAGCAGAGACACTATAATTAAGTGACTCTAGCTGCTATGAGATATTAAAATTGATTAAACTACACCTAAACATTTAATTTAATAATTAATGAACTTTAGTGTATATTTCCATAAACATAAAATAATATAATTTTCATATAATGTATCTTTTTTTTATTATTTGAGGAATTAATTTGTTTTAATGACATTATAATATATGACGCGACCAGCAGGGGCGAATCCAGCTCGCGGATTGGGGGGGGGGGAGGTGGAAGGGGGGGGGCGGTGCCCTAACCAGCAAAGTTAAATTTTGGGGTGGAAAGGGGGGGGGGCGGCGGAGGGGGATGGTAATATTTTCAATGTATTTTGGGACCTTTTGAAGAGGGCGATCGCCCCCCTCCCCCCCACACACTTGGATCCGCGCATGCACGTGACCCACGTGCTGTCCATACACAATAAATATTATGTACATGCACTATTATAATGCATATATATATAAAATATATATATATATAATTTCCAGTAATTTATTTCCTCGACGCTTCGACTAAACTGCTGCAGCGCTCGAATTTGCTTGAAAATATTTGGAGGGTGTAATTAACCCCCCCCCCCCAATATCTCCACATACATTGCATTAAAATTAAAAATTCAAACATATAATATATATAATTACATTTACATATGCATCATAGATTCTGTATATCAAAATGATGCAATTATAGGATATCAACATCTAGCTAGCTTACATAGCGATTTGCATACGATGCACTTGTAGACGAATATAAATATAATAGTACAATATATGCACCGAGATTGAATTTAATTCAATTGCTATGCTAAAAAACAAAGCAGTACCGGTATAATTAAAAAAAGCTGATTTTATAAAATGTATATATATATATATATATATATATATATATATATATATATATATATATATATATATATATGGCACGTACCATCTTAGCTCTTGATATTTCCTTATTGACATTAATATGGTGTTATAATAATTAATACCGGTAATATCATGCTCATAAGAATCATTGAATCAAAGCCAGGCCGGCCAGGCGCGGATCCAGGGGGGAGAGGGAGCATTAAATTTTGGATTTAACATGGGCAATATAGGCATTTCCCCCGCTCCCAATTTATTTTTTAACATTGGCCTTATATGGAGGCAGCCCTATCCCAAAATTTTTTTCTGGATCCGCGCCTGATCAAAACCACCATCCGTTCCCCACCCTTATTATCCCTATCCATTACCCCGCCAGGAGCTGTAAGCTCTTAGGGGTGTATCCTTGTAAAAAAAATAAAATAAGAATAATTTCAAAAAATAATCTTCGATGTACGCGCGTGCTGAAAAAACCACGTGGAAATAATAAAATACCCTGCCAAATCAATTTTGCCCTTACCTTCTATTTCTTCTGCTTGCGCGTGAAGCTTACTAGCACATTAGATCACAAATAGTCTCTTTTTTATCTTACACTACTAAAATTTTAAAATAATGTTCTTCAATCACCATTAATATGCATAAAAACACTGTAATAAAATTCACACGTGCAAAATGTGTACGAGATTATTTGGCGCTTTCCGAACATATGTAAAAAAAAAAAAATTTAGCCAAATTAGGATGCCAGCGCCATCTTTAATCGTAATTTATAACTAAAATCAAGAGTAGCAGAATTCAAACATATATAGCACTATGAGCAGAGACATTATAATTAAGTGACTCTAGCTGCTATGAGATATTAAAATTTATTAAACTACACCTAAACATTTAATTTAATAATTAATGAACTCTACTATCAGAACCAAAAAGGTGTGCCCCTGAATAGCATACAAGTTCCATAAGAAGAGGGGCACACCTTTTTGGTTCTGATAGTAGTGTATATTTTCATAAACATAAAATAATATAATTTTCATATAATGTATATATATTTTTTTTATTATTTGAGGAATTAATTTGTTTTAATGACATTATAATATATGACGCGACCAGCAGGGGCGAATCCAGCTCGCGGATCTGGGGGGGGGGGAGGTGGGGGGGGGGGGCGGTGCCCTATCCCGCAAAGTTAAATTTTGGGGTGGAAGGGGGAGGGGCGACGGGTGGGGATGGTAATATTTTCAATGTATTTTGGGACCTTTTGAAGAGGGCGATCGCCCCCCTCCCCCCCACACACTTGGATCCGCGCATGCACGTGACCCACGTGCTGTCCATACAATAAATATTATGTACATGCACTATTATAATGCATATATATATAAAATATATATATATATATATAATTTCCAGTAATTTATTTCCTCGACGCTTCGACTAAACTGCTGCAGCGCTCGAATTTGCTCGAAAATATTTGGAGGGTGTAATTAACCCCCTCCCCCCATATCTCCACATACATTGCATTAAAATTAAAAATTCAAACATATATATAATTACATTTACATATGCATCATAGATTCTGTATATCAAAATGATGCAATTATAGGATATCAACATCTAGCTTACATAGCGATTTGCATACGATGCACTTGTAGACGAATGTAAATATAATAGTACAATATATGCACCGAGATTGAATTTAATTCAATTGCTATGCTAAAAAACAAAGCAGTACCGGTATAATTAAAAAAAGCTGATTTTATAAAATGTATGTATATATACATACACACACACATATATATATATATATATATATATATATATATATATATATATATGGCACGTACCATCTTAGCTCTTGATATTTCCTTATTGACATTAATATAGTGTTATAATAATTAATACCGGTAATATCATGCTCATAAAAATCATTGAATCAAAGCCATGCAGGCCGGCCAGGCGCGGATCCAGGGGGGAGAGGGAGCATTAAATTTTGGATTTAACATGGGCAATATAGGCATTTCCCCCGCTCCCAATTTATTTTTTAACATTGGCCTTATATGGAGGCAGCCCTATCCTAAAATTTTTTTCTGGATCCGCGCCTGATCAAAACCACCATCCGTTCCCCACCCTTATTATCCCTATCCATTACCCCGCCAGGAGCTGTAAGCTCTTAGGGGTGTATCCTTGTAAAAAAAATAAAATAAGAATAATTTCAAAAAATAATCTTCGATGTACGCGCGTGCTGAAAAAACCACGTGGAAATAATAAAATACCCTGCCAAATCAATTTTGCCCTTACCTTCTATTTCTTCTGCTTGCGCGTGAAGCTTACTAGCACATTAGATCACAAATAGTCTCTTTTTTATCTTACACTACTAAAATTTTAAAATAATGTTCTTCAATCACCATTAATATGCATAAAAACACTGTAATAAAATTCACACGTGCAAAATGTGTACGAGATTATTTGGCGCTTTCCGAACATATGTAAAAAAAATAATTTAGCCAAATTAGGATGCCAGCGCCATCTTTAATCGTAATTTATAACTAAAATCAAGAGTAGCAGAATTCAAATATATATAGCACTATGAGCAGAGACATTATAATTAAGTGACTCTAGCTGCTATGAAATATTAAAATTGATTAAACTACACCTAAACATTTAATTTAATAATTTATGAACTCTAGTGTATATTTTCATAAACATAAAATAATATAATTTTCATATAATGTATATTTTTTTTTATTATTTGAGGAATTAATTTGTTTTAATGACATTATAATATATGACGCGACCAGCAGGGGCGAATCCAGCTCGCGGATCTGGGGGGGGGGGAGGTGGGGGGGGTGGTGCTCTATCCCGCAATATTAAATTTTGGGGTGGGAGGGGGGTAGACGGGTGGTGGGTGGTAATACTTTCAATGTATTTTGGGATCTTTTGGAGGGGGCGATCGCCCCCCCCCCCCCTTTGGATCCGCGCCTGATAACTTGATGTAATATTAAATGCAAATTCTATTGTTCTAGAGACTCTAGTATGCAAATTTGACCCCAAGATATTGCCAGTGTTAGTTTTGTACGGTCACTTCTCTGTGTGAGCCTTGATTAGAAATTAACATCACTGATATATTATATATATTTATTTATTTATATATATTTCACAGTTATAATTCAACACTAGAGAATTTATTAATTTCTAAAACTTACAGTGTAGAGAAAAATAAGACAATGCTCTCTATAAAAAAATACCTGTTATTAGATTATATTTTTTTAAAGGGGACAGTTTATAGAAGCTACCGTAGTTGAAAAATTACGTCTTCAACTCATCCTTTGTCTTAATAAAGACGAGAGGAGAGCTTAAAAGATGAAATTTATTTAAACTTGGGTACATGTCTCTTTGTTCGAACTGTATCAATCTCAGGATTTTCTTTTCTATAATGAGGAAACTGTGGAAACCTAAGATAGAATGGTCGTTTTAAAAACTGCAGGCGAGCTCAAAATATTTCCTTAACACACTAAATAATAAATAAATAAAATGGGGGGCATTCACAAAGCACTTTAACCCCCAATTTAGCCTCGATTTTTATTCCAGGTTCTAAAGCAGAGGCTAAAGCAGGGGCTAAACATGGTTAGTCCCTGGTTTAGCACCCAGGATAAAAATCGATGCTAAAGTGGAGGTTAAAGTGAATGCCCCTCATTTAGCGTTAATTCTTAATTAGCTTGAAATATTTACTTTGTAAGTTTATCATTGTTTTAATTTATTTAAATTATTAAATTAAATTAAATTATGTAAAATTATTATTAAAATTATTAATTATTATTTTATTTAAAAGTGAAGAAAATATTTTTACATACAAGACGAAAGTGAAGTGTTACTTGTTTTTAAGGAATGTGTATAAGATTGACGATTTTTTCAAGAAAGACTGAATATTTATTAAAATTGTAAAGTGCTTTGTAATTAATGATGTATTGTTGACTTGTCTTTAAGAAAGATTAAAATATTGAATTTGAATTTAAAAATTTACTATAGTTTTTCAGCTGAATTAATCCGTATGATACTTTTACTAAAAATAAAATATACAATATACTCTTCTGAAAGTATTAAAATGTTTTATTGTATACTTTCAGAAGAAAATTGAAAACTATATTATGACTTTTATTTCTTATTTTTATAGTTCATAACTTTAATATCGTAGAAATAGAAATGAATAAAAATAAAAGTGCTGATACGTTACGTCTGTGAAATCTGGGCTATACTCCGCAATATGAAACAATAAGAACCGTAATTGAAGAACTTGACCCGTTCTGGTCATATTACAGAGGGGAATTTTTATGAGCTCTCCCGATGTTATACCTTCCACAGGGCAGTAAATATTTCATTACATACACTACTAAAATTTATTGGGTGTATAAAAATTATTAAAAAATATGCATTATATATTTTGTTTCATATTTTTCTTTATATGTATTTCATATTAGTAAATAAATTTTTCGTGTAAAGGATATTCATATTGAATTTTATTTCACTTTTCGGACTTTTACCTTTGCCGGTGTTCGATGTAATCCTTCTGTATGTAGTATGTTGCGATGGTCACTTAGTGTTCGTGCACGTCACTAACACTTGCATGTACTACACATATCACTACGTTTCGAGAGTCAACCGCTCTCTTCCTCAGGTGATTTGAGACATATTTCATATTACATGACTAAAAAATCGTGTGATCATGAAAGTTTGATATTACCAGGCTTCCTATAATCACATTTATATGTTATCAACATTTGAAATTTGTTTTCAAGTTGCATAGAGATTAGGCAGTAGATCTCCACTGAACAACTTATAAAATAAACATGCCACAGCTATGTCATTTATTATTAAACATGAAGATATTTAAAACAGATTTCACCAGCAATCTCATCTTTAATTATTTACTTCATAATTCTCTCACTATACTTTTAACTCTCATTGACAAAATCTTACCATATGAATTCACCAGTTATTTTTTCATCACTTCCACCTTCATAATCATTCAATAAAATTATATAATGATAATTTTTGGCTCAACATTTTTCAATAACATCGTAGAAATCAATTAAGTGCTGCATCGTCTCTGTCTTTATATGAGTGACAATATTTGATAATGATGATTTGGAGCTTTAAACTAAATTAAAGAAAATAATTTAAATTTGTATAATTTTGCTTAATTTTATTTTACTTAATCTTATTTAACTTGAGTTTCGAAATTTAAATTTTAAATCTATTTCATCTCAAAATATAAATAACATTATAATTTTTTTTTAAAAATTAAAAATTTTAAATTAAAATTCATTTGCCTTTATAAATATATTTTTAAAATTTTTACTTTTATCTGCCACTTAATTTTCCCATGATAAAAATTCAGTATAAAGCAGAGGTAAGATAAATTCGTGAAATCTCTTGATAGAGAGTCTAAATTAATTTAAAACTCATTAATTTACTATCAAGTTTGATATTGTTGTATAATTGCTAGACAAATAACAACCACTAATGGGGTATTTAATTGTATAACAACATTGCATCAATAATAACTGCACTGAAATTACGTGTATTGTGTTTTATAACTGATTGCATATGAGACTTGAATCTAAAATGCATTTAAGAAATATAAAAAGTCTGATAATAATGTATAAAATAATGACGTTTTTTACAGGAGGCATTACATTTTTATTAATTTTTTTAATCAAACTCTATATTGGGTACTTCTACTTACTAATTACATACTACTTTGAAACCTCGAACCTTCCGAAACCCTAACTTGAGCGTTTCGAGAGCTCTTACGGAACGGTAACGGCCACGGCCTTGCAATCCATCCCGACATTTACCTGTGACTGAGAGAAACGTGGAAACCTCAGTCAGGATGGACGCTTCAGCTTTTGTCAATGAATCGAAAGTGCAATGGTCCAAAGCCAGGGGAATCACATAGTGGATAAGTGCAACGATTTACCCCTGGGTGGGAACGTGATTTTTGTGGAAAATGGTCACCCATCCAACTACTAACCACGCTCAGCGTTGCTTGACTTCAGTGATCTGACGAGACCCGATCAAGCGCACTGCGCCACACGTCCCACCTTTTTATTAAAAACTATATTAAATCGTAACTTTGATTTTTGTCTTGTGTGTAAGATTATATAATTAAATGATTATTATTAATAAATTTATCTCCGCTATTTTAACATATGATTGTACTTTGTTGTAAGTATTGTTTTAAAAATATTTATTTGTACTACATGTATAGTCATGTATGTGAAAGTCATATTTTATTTATGTTTTAGGATTGTAGCAGCATAGTCTGTATTGGAACAATAACGTGAAATTGAAATCACAACAAAATGGCCGCCAAAGTTAAAATATTTTTCATTTTTAGTTCACTTATTTCTATTATTTCTTCTTCATATTTTTCAAAATTTTCTAGGAACAAATACAAGGCTAAAGGTATTTTTTTCTCTTAAATGTGAAGAAAATATTATAAAATTGTGTCTACATTATATCCTATTTATTGAGCGAGGAATTTAATTGTATAATTTGTTTTTTAGATAAAAAGACGCATATAACATTAAGTTTATAATATATATAATTATATAGCACACACTAAATCGACCTTGTTAAAGATTTTTTTATCTATATAATTTTTTTTATATAAAGTGCCTCGATCTTCTTTGCCGGTAAGGCAAGTGACTGACTAGCTTCTCAGGGCAGTGGAATCGATAGGGAGTTTCAATGAAAATTAATGTACGTAGCATTTATGTTGACTGCATGCGGTGTTTTAGGTAAGCATTTATGTTGACTGCGGTGTAGGTATCCCATTTCAAGCTTCAAAATTATCCATCCATCCTTTGTAAAAAAAATAAAAAAAAAATAAAATAAATAAATAAATAAATAAATAAATAAATAAATAAATAAATAAATAAATAAATAAATAAATAAATAAATAAATAAATAAATAAATAAATAAAATTATCTTCCTAGTAAAGACACGAGGTAGAATGCCGGCTTCTCCCATACGACACTCGCCGCTCAAGCGAGCGAGCAGCTCAGCCGCTCGAGCTTGTCTGCTTCTACTAGTGGCGTACGTTGGGCTGCCTACCTGCCAGGGGTTATGTATTTTGTGTCGCTTAACGGTACTTATTATGTCGGCATTTTATGTAAAGATCAGATAAATATTTCATAAAAACAAGAAAACAATGAAATTTTTATTAAGATGAGTTGTAGATGAAAATTTTCAACAAGTTATTTTGGAATGATTACGTATAATATTTCGGCAGATAGTTCCCCATTCATTAAAGAAAATACAATGCATTTTCTTCGCGATCACTACCCTAGTTACTCATCCTTTACACGTCGAAACCTAATCTTCTAACCTCAAAAACACGGCTTATTTCTTCCTCCTCAAAGAGAGAATTAAAAAAATACAATTTTTTAAACATTTTATCTACTTTTTCTTTAGAAATGGTGCAAAATAGGATGAAAAAAGGATATTAAAATTGAATGAAAAAGATGAAAATTATTTCAACTCGGGTACATTTTGTTGTGACAGCCTAATTAGCCTCGTTGCCATGGAAACAACGTCATATTAACCTCCCATTTGCACAGTCGTATCCCTCAGCTATTTGCACATGTACAAGTTTGTCTAGCCAGACCATCAGGTGTGTTAAGCTCCCTGCGCATATAACTAATTTACAATCTAATTGCCGCGCGACAATACTGATTTTTTCAACCTTATATTTTAACGTTGAAATTTCTTAATTTACAATTATTTATTGCTCTTAGATTCCACAAATCAATAAAAGCACGACACATTGTAGGATAATTATATACTATAATTAATTAATAATAATAATTAATATATAATTATATAGTTTCTAACAAAAGAGAAATTTGAAATTATATTTGTCTTTTTTCGTCTCTGAAATTCATCATCTGGTTAATTATTTAAGATGAAAAAAGACGAGATTACGTATTTGAGGATGAAATGTTAGAAATGACGTCTTCATTGCGTTATTATTTTTAAACAAGATGAAATGCATATTTTTTTAGATCAAACAGGACGTCAAAATTTTGGATTTAGATAAATATAAAGTTGAGTTGATGCAGATTTTCAGCTATCAAAAATATTTCTATGCTTATTTTGCATTAGTTTTAATGTTTTGACTGAGGAAACCATGAAAAACACAGTCAAGAAGGTCGGAAAGTCATAGAGAAAACCAACTTAGTGATCATCGACTTAGTTGTTACTAAAGGAATCATGGAAACCACGGTCAAAAAAGTCGGTAAGTCCTGGAGAAAGTTGACTGTAAGCCGAAAACGCCATCTATTTCCATTGGCTTAATTTTTACTAAAGGAATCGTGGAAACGTAAGATCTGATGATCGGTGAAAGCAAACGCGAGTTGAAATAAATTTCATCTTTTCTTCGCTATTAAGTTCTCTTCTCGTCTAGAGGTCGAGCGTGGCGCAGTGCATTGACCGGTTCTCGTTAGATCACCGAAGTCAAGCTACGTTGAGCGTGGTTAGTACTTGGATGGGTGACCGTTTCAAGTAAAAAATACGCTGCTCCCTCCCTGGGGTAAATTCATCTCGCTTTCCACCCAGTGCAGTGATGCACTTGTGTGTGGTTCTCCAGGCTTTGGACATTGCTTTGGTCCACTGAGAAAAAGTAGAGGTGTCCGTCCTGACTGAGGTTTTCCACGGTTCCCTCAGTCTCACCTCAGCGAATGCTGGGACGCGTAGGCATGCAGGCCGTGGCCACTATCCGTTCCCTACCTTATCCCTACCCAGTACCCCACCGCGAGCTGTAAGCTCTTAGGGGTGTATCCTTGTAAAAAAAAAAAAAAAAAAAAAAAAAAAAAAAAAAAAAAATGCTTTTATTTTGCAACAATTTTAGAAAAAAAAAAGAGACAAAAACTCGTCTGTTTTTCCTCTTATTGAGCATACAATGTTAGAAAATAAATGTTGTCTTCATTTCATCCTCACTTTGAGCGAGGAGGAAATAAGATGTGTTTTAGAGGTAAAAAGATTAGATTTAGACGTGTAAAGGATGAGTTGGAGATGTAATTTTTGTATCGAAAAGCGAGTGTTCTGTACATCTCGTGACGTGGATAAATCCGTCTGTGTATCATATATAGTGGACATTTTAGTTCAAATAGGCGCGAAATTCCTTTGTTACAGAAATGATTACACGTACCATTATAATAGATTGAAGGCTTTGTCGACATAATTCATAATTCATAATCATTTTATTGCTTTTTGATTGTACAACAATATAAGCACGTCATAAACAATAATCACAAACACTATGAAAGCACGTCAATAAATCAAAGTAGATTTATGATTTATAAATCATATAAATCAAAGTAGAATTGAAATCGATATGTCTGACTAATTTAATTGAAGCTCTCTATAAATAATATTGCCACTGATAATATTAAGAAAATTGTAAACAAAAACTATTCATTCAGAAAATACAGTATTAAACTCCCAAGTATATAATACATCTGTGTAAAACCTATATAGTTTATTTATATTATTGTTATTAATACCATTTTAAGGTAAGGGAGTTCTCAATATTATACAAGCACAGGTCCAGGTAAAAAACACACAAAAACATTTAATTTTTTAATATTGTAAATTAAAAGCATTTTATTGAAACATTTTTTTAAATACATATATAAGTAATAAATTTAAATTCAATAATTTTCATTTACCACAGTTTTAGTGAGTTCCGTACAATGGACAACATACATGAAAAATTTTTATTGCAGAAATGAATAGAGGGTACCAAATTATGCTACTCTGAATTCTTTCAGATTTTTTTGAGACCCAGAACTATTTTTAAATAATTATTGAAAGTACGGCCACGCCCCCTGGAGGCGTCAATAGGCGTCCAGTCTATATCCTTTTTATTAAGGCTGCAGGGGTGCCAACTGAAATCACAGGACTTTTAATAATTATTTAAAAATAGTTCCGGGTCTCAAAAAAATCTGAAAAAATTCAGAGTAGCATAATTTGGTACCCTCTATTCATTTCTGCAATAAAAATTTTTCACATGTATGTTGTCCATTGATACAATGGTATACTATAATTGCGTTTACATGATGGTGTTTAATACGGATCCGTTGTCGACGCCTCACAAGAATAACATTATCCGTCAACAACGAATACGTATTTAACACCGTCATATAAACGTAGTGTCCGAATACTTTATATTCTTTTTTCACTAAAGTTTATTATCAATGCAATGAGATATGAAAACAGACCTTATTGAACAACCTGCTGGTGTATTTTCCTGCTCCTAAGTCTGCAAGCGAGGCGGAGAGAAGCGAAGTAACAAACCTCGAAGGCGGTGATTACACTGAAGCCGGTGAACAAACCCAGTACTCCACCACAACTAGCTGCAACAAACTTGTCATCAGAAATTATTTTTATCTTTTCCACTGAACCCGGTGAACAAACCCAGTACTCCACCACAACTAGCTGCAACAAACTTGTCATCAGAAATTATTTTTATCTTTTCCACTGAACCCGGTGAACAAACCCAGTACTCCACCACAACTAGCTGCAACAAACTTGTCATCAGAAATTATTTTCATCTTTTCCACTGAACCCGGTGAACAAACCCAGTACTCCACCACAACTAGCTGCAACAAACTTGTCATCAGAAATTGTTTTTATCTTTTCCACTGAAGCCGGTGAACAAACCCAGTACTCCACCACAACTAGCTGCAACAAACTTGTCATCAGAAATTATTTTTATCTTTTCCACTGAAGCCGGTGAACAAACCCAGTACTCCACCACAACTAGCTGCAACAAACTTGTCATCAGAAATTATTTTTATCTTTTCCACTGAAGCCGGTGAACAAACCCAGTACTCCACCACAACTAGCTGCAACAAACTTGTCATCAGAAATTATTTTTATCTTTTCCACTGAAGCCGGTGAACAAACCCAGTACTCCACCACAACTAGCTGCAACAAACTTGTCATCAGAAATTATTTTCATCTTTTCCACTGAACCCGGTGAACAAACCCAGTACTCCACCACAACTAGCTGCAACAAACTTGTCATCAGAAATTATTTTCATCTTTTCCACTGAACCCGGTGAACAAACCCAGTACTCCACCACAACTAGCTGCAACAAACTTGTCATCAGAAATTATTTTTATCTTTTCCACTGAACCCGGTGAACAAACCCAGTACTCCACCACAACTAGCTGCAACAAACTTGTCATCAGAAATTATTTTTATCTTTTCCACTGAAGCCGGTGAACAAACCCAGTACTCCACCACAACTAGCTGCAACAAACTTGTCATCAGAAATTATTTTTATCTTTTTCACTGAAGCCGGTGAACAAACCCAGTACTCCACCACAACTAGCTGCAACAAACTTGTCATCAGAAATTATTTTTATCTTTTCCACTAAAGCCGGTGAACAAACCCAGTACTCCACCACAACTAGCTGCAACAAACTTGTCATCAGAAATTATTTTTATCTTTTCCACTAAAGCCGGTGAACAAACCCAGTACTCCACCACAACTAGCTGCAACAAACTTGTCATCAGAAATTATTTTTATCTTTTCCACTAAACCCGGTGAACAAACCCAGTACTCCACCACAACTAGCTGCAACAAACTTGTCATCAGAAATTATTTTTCTCTTTTCCACTGAAGCCGGTGAACAAACCCAGTACTCCACCACAACTAGCTGCAACAAACTTGTCATCAGAAATTGTTTTTATCTTTTCCACTGAAGCCGGTGAACAAACCCAGTACTCCACCACAACTAGCTGCAACAAACTTGTCATCAGAAATTGTTTTTATCTTTTCCACTGAAGCCGGTGAACAAACCCAGTACTCCACCACAACTAGCTGCAACAAACTTGTCATCAGAAATTATTTTTATCTTTTCCACTAAACCCGGTGAACAAACCCAGTACTCCACCACAACTAGCTGCAACTAACTTGTCATCAGAAATTATTTTTCTCTTTTCCACTGAAGCCGGTGAACAAACCCAGTACTCCACCACAACTAGCTGCAACAAACTTGTCATCAGAAATTATTTTTATCTTTTCCACTGAAGCCGGTGAACAAACCCAGTACTCCACCACAACTAGCTGCAACAAACTTGTCATCAGAAATTATTTTTATCTTTTCCACTGAAGCCGGTGAACAAACCCAGTACTCCACCACAACTAGCTGCAACAAACTTGTCATCAGAAATTATTTTTATCTTTTCCACTAAACCCGGTGAACAAACCCAGTACTCCACCACAACTAGCTGCAACAAACTTGTCATCAGAAATTATTTTTCTCTTTTCCACTGAAGCCGGTGAACAAACCCAGTACTCCACCACAACTAGCTGCAACAAACTTGTCATCAGAAATTATTTTTCTCTTTTCCACTGAAGCCGGTGAACAAACCCAGTACTCCACCACAACTAGCTGCAACAAACTTGTCATCAGAAATTATTTTTATCTTTTCCACTGAAGCCGGTGAACAAACCCAGTACTCCACCACAACTAGCTGCAACAAACTTGTCATCAGAAATTACTTTTCATCTTTTCAGTATCTCCTCTTTTTTCCTCTTATTTTGCATCATTTTTGAGGTTGAAAGACGAGATTACGTTTTCTTTCCTTGGTAATGTTAGAAAAATTGTCTTCATTTTATCATTATTTTAAGTGATGAAGAAATAAGATGGGTCAGGGATTTTTTTACTTACAAAATACATCTAATTTCAACCTCAAAATAACTAAGAATGACGTTAAAACATATTTTTACTTACAAAATACATCTAATTTCAACCTCAAAAGAACTAAGAATGACGTTAAAACATATTTTTACTTACAAAATACATCTAATTTCAACCTCAAAAGAACTAAGAATGACGTTAAAACATATTTTTACTTACAAAATACATCTAATTTCAACCTCAAAAGAACTAAGAATGACGTTAAAACATATTTTTACTTACAAAATACATCTAATTTCAACCTCAAAATACAAAATACATCTAATTTCAACCTCAAAAGAACTAAGAATGATGTTAAAACATATTTTTACTATGACAGGAAACGATGCATCCAAAGCCTAGTCTAGTATATAGGCTTTGGATGCGAATGTTTACTGATAACGAAAGTACACCGAGTTATTGAATTTTTGTTTTTTGTTTCATTCCTATAACAGAATTTCTTTCCACAGATGACAATTTTATTCACACACGGGTAATAACGATTTACAAACAAAAGATTAGATTATTATTTCATTTTAATTATTAATTTAGACTTGGAATTTTTTTTTTTTATAAATCTAATAATTGTAAAAAAATTAAAATAGTATAAAAATATTTATTTTTTTATTGTTAAAATGTGTTATCAAAACAATATTTTTATTTAAATAAGGATAAATCACATCAAAGAACAAGGTATTTAAAAGACTCAACTCCCTAAACCAATTAAATAACCTTGCAAAATGGTCACTGGGGACATAAAATTTAATTATTGTAGTAGGATATTTATTGAAGATGCCATACTGAAAATAATTTATAAATCCTAGTAACAAATTTATATTTTCCGATTGGACAATTTAATTTTGTCAAATTTAACTTTTTCTTCCGATGAATGAAGTTAAAATATCATTTCAATTCATCATTATCACACATATTTTGTCCAAATTTGGAATGGCACTTATCATGTCATTTATCAACAAGATGCGACTTACCGATGAAATCAGTAATTCCATAGAGTTCGATTCTGTGCTTCCCATGAAACGTCGGTTCTTCGAAGAAAATGGAAATCTTCGTGTACTTATCACTGCAAAAACCAAGTGTAACTTTATTATTATTTCAACTGGGCCGTTCAATTAAAAATCTAATGCATAATAATGTATCTAACAAGAAAGGGGGGGGGGATTTAGCATTAAATTTTATTCATAGATATTTATTTTACTCGCTCCCCTCACTTGACTAATGACAAAATTTTCTTTACATAATAAGCCCGCATGCAAGAATTAGCAACAGTTTTGTATACCTGTACAATCCGAGCCTCCACGCGACCCTGAATGGAGTATCGACCTCAAAAAATTTTATTGCATAAATGGATAGAAGGTGCAAAGTTATGCTACCTTGATTTTTTCCCTATTTTTTTGAGCCCAAAAAAACTTTTTTTAAAAAATTATTGAAAGTCCTTTTTGTGACGTCACAAGGAGCGGCGTCTCGTGACGTCACAAAAAGAAATTTCAATAATTTTTTTTTAAAATAGTTCCCGGGCTCTAAAAAATCTTTAAAAAATCAGGGTAGCATAACTTTGCAACTTCTATCCATTTCTGCAATAAAAAAATCGAGTTCGATATTCTATTCAAGAACTATACCTGGCAACCCACCTGTCTGAGACGTTATGTTGGTACACGTTGTCCCTCACGTGGAAGTTGTACCCACCTGTCTGAGACGTTATGTTGGTACACGTTGTCCCTCACTTGGAAGTTGTACCCACCTGTCTGAGACGTTATGTTGGTACACGTTGTCCCTCACGTGAAAGTTGTACCCACCTGTCTGAGACGTTATGTTGGTACACGTTGTCCCTCACGTGAAAGTTGTACCCACCTGTCTGAGACGTTATGTTGGTACACGTTGTCCCTCACGTGGAAGTTGTATTTGAGTTGACTGCAGCTCGGCAGACATCCACACGCGTTCCCCTCACCCGTCCTCCTCAGCATTTGCTCCACCTCGTCATAGAACAGCCGGTAGTACTCAGCTGTTATACCACAGAGAGGTGTTACATGGAGGAGTTGCAACTGAGCGTTCAAGGAGTGAACCTCGTACAAAATATCGTGTGACTCCGTGTTGAGTGTCTCACCCATCCTAGTAATTTCCTTTTCCCTTCTTTATTTTAACCTTCTCTATTTTCTACCCTTTCCCAGATACTCAATTCCATCATCAACAGCATCCTCACCACATCCCACATAGTCAAACTTGCCCAATTAACTAGCCCGTGCTCTTGTGTCCTTGGGAACAGACGCTTGAGCCTGTGTCAAAATTCCCTGCATTCCATCACCTTTCATGTTGGCACCTGCATTATCACCTTACATTCCTTCACACCACGCCCCATAATCAACCTACTAGACCTGTGTATTTACACGTACCATTGTTCATCCATCCTATCACCCTACCTTATAAAAAGGCACTAGTTGAACCTACTTAGACCATATATATAATAATAGTTATTAACTTACTTGGACCGGGCCAAATGGTTTTATTGTTAACCGACGGCCCTTAAAATTCAACTCAGTTCAGTTCAGTTCAGGTCTTACATGGAGCGGTGGCGAGAAAAGCGCACTTGCCTCAATATCGTATGACGGCCATGTTGGCGTGAAAATTCCTCCCTGCCGCACGGGAAGGGATTTTCCTTCACCAACATGGCTATCATACGAGATTGAAGCAATTGCGCTTTTCTCGCCCTACCAAGCAAGCTCTATAAAGCTTTTGATATTGTGTTCTATGCTATTTATTTAAAAAAAGAAAAAAAAATCATAACCGATTTGGAATCTTTATTATTTTAAATTCAATTTTATTTGCTGTTATAAGCTCTCCTCTCGTCTAATTTCTTCCTATTTTGAACCATTTTAAAGGGAAAATACGAGATAACGTCTTTTTTACTCTTCTTGAACATAAAATGTTAGAAATATTGTCATCATTTCGTCCTCACTTTGATCGAAGAGGAAATAAGATGTGTTTTAGAGGTACAAATATTGCCTTGTAAAGGATGAGTTGAAGACGTAATTTTCCAACATGTCTATCTAACACCAGGACCACACAGATGCTGACATAAGCAACATTAAGTAATGAAAATTTGTTTAATTTACCTGTTAATTCATCGCCGCAACCAGAAAGTAAGTCTGCCTCGATAGGACAATGTGTCAAGTTACCGCCCTCTGAAATTATCAATCATTTTTATTATGTAATATTCAACACTAATGTCGGCTAAGGTAACATTGAATATTGCAGCTACAATAAATTAAATGATTACAATAGCCATTATGTCTAAAATTGTTGCCACATTTATTTGATTTACTGCAGTGGATTCCAAATAAGTGGTGCATTAGAACACTGAATCTGCCGTGCACTTGAATGTAGCTTGATACGTGATACTATATTTTATTAATAAATTTATGTTTTGCTAAATTGCATTTTTTTACAGTAAATAATTTGAAAAATAATGCAATATCTATATTTAATTAAAATTAAATTAAAAAAACACAAAGTACTATTTAAAAAACATTAAAAAAAAAACAAGCACCATGATATTTTTATTTTTTAAGAAAAACAATTTCTCACAATATGATGTATCCATTTAAAAAAATAAAAACCAGTTAAAAAATATTCATTTCTAGCCGCATATTTTTTATCAATTTATAATTAATACTTATTTTAATACTCACTCTCTAACGGTAGATAATATTTGAGACAGCCACAATGTTTCTTGAAGATATTAGCCTCACACTCGAACTCGCAATTAGTTTTGGTGTATGTCTGAAAATTAAACAATCATAAAATAAACAAGAAAACAGTTTCCCTGCGTCCATGGGTGTAGAGAGTTAACTAATTTCTCACTAACTATTGTCAGTTTCATATATATATATTATTTGGAAATTTTGCAAATTTTGCTATTCTGTTGTCTGTGCATTTTTCTCTTACGTTTTGGTACACACACATATATCGAGAGGGGAGTTTTTAATATTCATTGTTACTTATTTTTTTAATTTGATTTTATAAATTTGATGACATATTGTACAGTCGTTGCCTCGGAAAATATCTCTTTGCAGCCTTATTAATCACCAATATGCCCCGTAAGAATAACACATGGCATGTTGATTAAGAAGGTCAAAAAGGAAAATTTTCCAAGTGTACAAAAATTTTCAAATTAAAATACAAAATATTTAATTTCATTTTATAAATTATCTGTAGTAAAGAAATTAAATCTGTACTAACTTTGCATTTTAAATCATTTTATGTATTTAATTAGGCCTGATAGATCAATTAATGTGTACCTTAAGCGAATGTGTATAAAGCACATTCGTCGACTCAGAAAATTTCTCTTTGCGGCCTCGTTAATCACCAATATGCCCCGTATGAACAACACACGGCATGACATAATTAACAAGACTGCAAGAGGGAAATATTCAAAGGTGATTACTGTACAACAGACATTGCAAGGACTATATCGTCTCTCATCCAGAATGACGCGCTATCTGCCTACCACGATCTCGTTGCAATAATGAGCTGTCTGCTATTTCAGGGGAGCACAATAATGAGCTTTATTTTTACCAATTTACAGCTCGTCATTGCGCTCACCTGAAATAGCAGACAGCTTATTATTGCAACAAAATCATGGTAATCATGATGATAATCATGAAATCAGATAGCTCTTTATTTCGGATGAGAGAAAATATAAAAATAATTATGGGGGGCATTCACAAAGCACTTTAATCCCCACTTTAGCCTAAAGTTTTATCCCTGGTACTAAACATGGTGCTAAATCAGGGACTAACCATGTCTAGCTCCTAGTTTAGCACCATGTTTAGTACCAGGGATAAAACTTTGGGCTAAAGTGGGGGTTAAAGTGCTTTGTGAATGCCCCCCATTGCTTCCTCCTCACCCTGAACAGCTTCAGTTTGCGGTCCTCGGGAAAGTTGCAGCCCCTGATCACGGGGGTGTACCTTTGACCCCTGAGCTCGGGGGCGGTGCTCACGGTGCTGGGGGTCAATGACACCACCGTCTCAGTGCTGGGGGACGCGTGGAAGTAATTCCTGTAGTAGGCGTCCGGGAATTCCATCGGGGGCTGAACCACGATCTGATGAAGCATGAATCTTTAACAATATCTCTCCTTTTCTGTTATTTTACACAATATATTTATTATACATTAATTTTTGTAAAAAAAATATCCTCAGTATTTTGGCCATAATAATGTACATCACTCCCATAATACTAGATTTAAAGATTTGTTTTCCTCGGCCATACATAGAACATCGGCTTATGAAAATGGACCGCATTACTGTTTCCAAAATTGTATAATAATCTCCCCAGTCATTTAAAAACTGAAAGTGATATTGTGCATTTTAAAAAGAAGGTTAATCCTAAGCTTATATACTAGTATATAAGCTTTGGATTAACCTTCATCTACTGGCTATGAACATATATAGAATGGACGATTACTTTAAATGAAGATCTAATGTTGTATTTTTGTTGACATGTCTTTTGAAGATGAATAAAATTTTGAATTTGTCATTTTTTTTTTTTTTTTTTTAATTTTGAAAAAATCGAAAATACGTTTCTTCTTATTGAGCATGCTAGCAAATGTATACCACTGGTGTTTGATCAATAAATATTATTAAACAGAAATATTAAATTTATTGCTTTCCTTTTAAATAAGATATAATATGTTTTTTAGATACAAACATGAATATTGATTAGGTTTAGACATGTTAAGAATTATGATAATTTTCAATTAGGGGCGCTGTACCATAGACATTAAAGATCAAATTATATTTTTTATGATCTTAATAAAAATAATAACTAAACTTAATAAACTATATACTTGGTGCTTCATGCGTAAATTCTAAGTTGGTTAGATGGACGACACAAGCAGCTAGACATATTTATGGGATATTTCTGAACAATATATTTTTAATTTAGTAAATGTTGAATAATATAAAATATGCAGTTTATGTATTTGAAATTTTTACATCACTGAATGGCCAACTGCAAAGTAAGCGAACGAGCCATAGAGAAGGCTGCTGCGGGATCGTTGCTTGAAAGACCAATACAGTAATGGAAGAAGAAATAATTGTGGTCTATCATAAATTAATAAAATTCAATACAATTATACAGTACCGTAAATACATAGTGGACGACATACATGTATGAAAAAATTTTATTACAGAAATGAATAGAGGGTACCAAATTATGCTACTCTGAATTTTTTCAGATTTTTTTGAGACCCATGGCACAACTATTTTTAAATAATTATTGAAAGTGTGGCCACGCCCCCTGGAGGCGTCAATAGGCGTCTCATGTCTATCCTTTTTTATTAAGGATTCAGGGGAGCCAACTTAACTGACAGAACTTTCAATAATTATTTAAAAATAGTTCCGGGTTTAAAAAAAATCTGAAAAAATTCAGAGTACATAATTTGGTACCCTCTATTCATTTCTGCAATAATTAAATTTTTCATTGTTGTTGTCCATTAGAGATAATTCACTTCATATCATCCACATTATAAATATTTGTTAGGAATAAATATATTTTTCCCTTTATTTTTCAAGAAAAAAAAAATATTATTTTCAACTTTAATATTGACTGGACGAACCCATTTATATGTAATTAAAAATAAGTCTGTTGAACTAAACTGTCTAATAATTCCTACCCTGAAAGTCTCTTGGTTGCCCCCACTACACGCCCTCTGCAGGTCTTCTGAGGGTGACTTGAGCACCACGGCCAGGCCCCTGGTGGGGTTCACCCATGTCCCGGTACGGTACGGGAACTCGTTCTTGGACCTGGGGAAGTGGTAGCCACCCTCAGGGTCCCAGGTACTCGACCTGACGTACGGCACTCGAAGGTGAGCGTCCACCGTGATGATCTCCCTGAATCAATGGACAGTATGGTATGGTATGGTATGGTATGGTATGGTATGGTATGGTATGGTATGGTATGGTATGGTATGGTATGGTATGGTATGGTATGGTATGGTATGGTATGGTATGGTATGGTATGGTATGGTATGGTATGGTATGGTATGGTATGGTATGGTATGGTATGGTATGGTATGGTATGGTATGGTATGGTATGGTATGGTATGGTATGGTATGGTATGGTATGGTATGGTATGGTATGGTATGGTATGGTATGGTATGGTATGGTATGGTATGGTATGGTATGGTATGGTATGGTATGGTATGGTATGGTATGGTATGGTATGGTATGGTATGGTATGGTATGGTATATGGTATGGTATGGTATGGTATTATTGTTGCAGGAATGAACACAGGGTAATCTGATTTTTTGTAGAACCCTCAAAGTATTGCTAAAATGTTATTTAAATTTCAGATTTGAACCTATGTTAAAATAGTTTCTGGGTTCTAAAAAAAAAAATCAGAATAGCATAAACTTTGCACCCTCTATTCATTTTTACCGTAAAAAAATGCATTAAGTTAATAATAATGGATAAGTTATCCATTATTAAGACACGTAATCAGAAGGCCTCGTGCATGAACATCTTCTGAACTAATCGATTGTTATAATATTTATAATTGAGACATCACTTAGCCATGCTTAGATATCTTTAACAATTTTTGGCGTTAAATATTGTTCAGTTTTGTCATATATAATAACTAGAGCGCGGAAAAAAGTCATTTTGCCTTTTTGTGCACATGAGGACTATTTTGTTGTCCTTTAGAATGTCCATCGATCTCCGGAAGCCTATATAAAAAAAATACTATTTAGACTATTTTTGGATTTTGAGACTATTTTGGCAAAAGATAACTTTTTGTGACTTTTTGCCATATTTTTAGTGCATTTCAGCTCTTTTCTTCATTTTGTCAAAAAAAAAAAAAAAAAAAAAAGGAAGTAAAGAAACAAAGACTTCAGTCTGTGTAAGGGAAGTCTGTGTAAAGAAATATAAAAAAAAATAAAACTCCCCAACACACTTTTAAATAGCACTTTTGCAACGCCTTTTTGCTGCATTTTTTTTAAAAGTGACTTTTTTATAGACTATTTTTAAAAAAAAAAGTGAATTTTTTGTAGACTATTTTCCAAAAATAAGTTGACTTTTTAGGCGCCTATTTTTCGAAAAAAATGTGACTTTTTTCCGCGCTCTAATAATAACCTATTATAAATACAGAATTTACTTTCCGAAGTACAATATACATAAAAAAATGAAAATTACGAAGCAGTAGAGGGGGGGGGAAGAGGGGTATACGACTTCATAGTTTCTAAGAACACTATACGACACTATAAACACTATAAGTCACTATACGACAATCCCCCACTCTTTTTTTTTTTTTGTGGAAATACAACATTGCTCTTGCAATCAAAGGATTTCTACTATTTTTGCAGCAGTCTTTTTACAAATTTTTTTCCCGCTCTAAGAGAGTGGCGGCTCATTTTGGACCCCCCCCCCCTCCTTCCCCCTAGGCAATGACATTTTCTATGCATATAAGCAGCATATAGAACGTTCGTGCTTTAACGTGTACACGTATATGGGTGACAAACATGCAATCTTTAATTACATTATATGTTAATTTTCAGCATGCAAACTGTAAGTGGCAAACAAATAAAGTGCATACATTTATATTGAAAGAATACAATAGCTCATAGTTAACATTTAAACTTATATAATATGTATAGTAAAAAAAAAATGGTTTAAACGTGCCCAAAAAGTGTAATGTATTTATTGAAATGTATCTTCTGTCTGAATTTTTACTTATAATATTATAATATACTTTCACCAGAAAAAAAAATAAAATAATAAGTGATGAAATCTTTTAAATAACGTATGTAAAAATAAGACACTGAGATATTAGAATGTGAAAATTTTAGTGGCTTAATCGAAAGAAGGGGTAAAAATATGCTACTGTGAATTTTTTTCAGATTTTTCTGAGACCGCGGGAACTATTTTTAAAAAATTATTGAAGGTTTATTTTATGACGTCACGGGCGGCACTGCCCTATCATTTTTCTTAAGGAGTGCTGCCCGTGACGTCTTCAAAATAGAATTTCAATAATTTTATAAAAAAATAGTTCCCGGTCTTAGAAAAATCTGAAAAAATTCACAGTACCATATTTTTACCCCTTCTTTCGATTAATATCTGATACAAAGATGAAGTGCAACCCACCTGTCGTCCGCGTACAGTTCTTCATCTTCCTGAATATTGAACGAGAAACAAATCCCAAACTCCGTCACGATTGGTCGAAATAAACTTCTGCATTCCACGTCCTTCAGTTCGAACCTACAGCTGACAAAAATATCTTCGAGCCGGGGAGATATCTGAAATTAATTCCGAATTTGTAATGGAGTATTGTCCTCAAATTTTTTTATTGCAGAAATGGATAGAGCGTGCAAAGTTATGCTAACCTGATTTTTTTCAGATTTTTTAGAGCCCAGGAACTATTTTTAAAAAATTATTGAAAGTTCTTTTTGTGACGTCACGAGACGCCGCTCCTTAACAGAAAGATAGGACTTGCCGCCGCGTGACGTCACAAAAAGGACTTTCAATAATTGTTTAAAAATAGTTCCTGGGCTCTAAAAAATCTGAAAAAAAATCAGGGTAACATAACTTTGCACGCTCTATCCATTTCTGCAATAAAAAAATTTGAGGTCAATACTCCATTGTTATTACTGTTATATACATTCATTTTAATTGATTTCAACTACAAAGAAGAAAATAAAGTATTTGCTTTGCGACACTATTAGTTACAGATGGTATCAAAAAAATAAAAATATGATTGTAATAAAATATATAAAAATAACGAAACGTGCTAAAAAAATTAATAATTGTATTACTAATTAATGCTTATCAAAAATTTTATTTCAATTAAAATTCTTTCAAATTACTATGAAAATCCGACATAGCAAAGTATACCATTTAAAGGGACGTTTTAATAAAACGTATGCTTATTTAACACGTAAGGTCCATTGTATGCTGATTTATCGCCATCATTGAATTAAGTATGTGTTAAATTTGCTCAAAACTCTTGACTTGGCGGTGTTCAAATGCCGCCAAGATTTTCCTTAAAGTTAACGCACGAAATTGACAACATACATGACAATTTTTTATTGCAGAAATGAATAGAGGGTACCAAATTAGGCGTCAATAGGCGTCCAGTCTCTATCCTTTTTATTAAGGCTGCAGGGGTGCCAACTGAAATCACAGGACTTTCAATAATTATTTAAAAATAGTTCCGGGTCTCAAAAAAATCTTAAAAAAATTCAGAGTAGCATAATTTGGTACCACCTATTCATTTCTGCAATAAAATTTTTTCATGTATGTTGTCCATTAGCACGTATTTCCTAATATGCTTAAGTCTTGCGTAAATTTACACAAATTGTTAATTGGCGGTATTTATACACCCCACCCCCCTGATCTTTACATAATATGTTGACGTAGTAAGCATCACAAAATATATAACCCCTGACAGGTAGGCAGCCCAACGTACGTCACTAGCAGCAAGCAGGCTCGCAGGCTCGCTCGAGCGGCGCTGCTTTACCGTGGCTGGTGCTGCTGCTTGAGCAGAGCGTCTTGTCCGGCGTTCCACCACGTGTCTTTAACTCGGATCAGCTGATCGACGTAGTCCCATTTGATTAACATGTAAACCTTAGCAACCTCATAAAAATTCTAAATATATTTATAGAGACAGTCCTTAGCACCAAAAAGTTGCAGAAGAATTTTCAAAAGAATGGAGTATCGACCTCAATTTTTTTTTTTTTTTTTTTTTGCAGAAATGGATAGAGGGTGAAAAGTTATGCTACCCTGATTTTTTTCAGATTTTTTAGAGCCTAGGAAGTATTTTTTAAAAAAACTATCGAAATTATTGTGATTAATACAAATTTGTTTTGTTGATGATACCCACCGTACGCTCCAGTACCTCTCGGTGTGTTTTATTTGGGTTAAAATTACTCGGCAGAATGAACGTGTATTCTTGCTGTTTGACACAATGCATGCTCACTGCTTCGGCGAATAGTTGCTCTTCAGGACTGGAACAAACAAACAATTAATAATTAAAAAAGTTATTTATGCCTACCAAAAAAAAAGTTCTGCCAACCAAAAACAGATAAAATTTATGACTAATTGTCTGAGAGAAGTGGAAAAAATAAACATCTTCAAACTTAAATAAAATACTTATTAAAAATAAATTTTTTTCTTTAAAAATGTTTTTTATCAATAATCTGCCTGAGGTTTCATTGTCTAATGTGATTTTCTTAATATTTATTATATTATGCAATGAAAGTAAAGGTTACTATTAAATTTAAATACAAGTCTCAAACATAGCAGAGGCTAACTCACGTGTCAAACTTGATTTCCCCACTTAGCTGTCTGCGCATGCGCGTCATGTTGTTCTCCATATCCACGACGGAACGACGTACTCTGTTCTCCGGACACACTAGAACTGCCGGGAACGGAACGCTCGCCACGCTTGTGGGACGTTGAGCAAAAGATAAAATGACCGGCGAACTTTGCCAGCGTGACCAAATCTTTGCGATCTCGAATCCACACAACACCGCGCACACCGTGATCGCCACAATCCAACATATCCTAGAACAGTTAGGGGATCGAGTGTTGAGGGACATCTTAGCGGAGGAATATCATAACTCCATTGGTAAACTGGAAAAAAATATCCTAACTACATTAGTATTTTTATATGAACGCTTCTATTAAAAATGTCACGTCTCCCTTTTGCTTCTCAATGTAGTTTGGATATTTTTCCACTGTCAAATCGATATTTATATTATGATATGTGTTTTGTAGTTTAGAAGGAATTTAGTTATGAGGATTAATGTCAGTTATGTCAAAATGATCGACATAATGAAATTATTTTCAATCCATGAAAAAAAAAAAAGGATATCAAATTCGATGATATTTTCGAGATATTTAGCATTTAAGATTAGCATTGTTTTAAATGAGAACTGCTGTGGCTTTTAGTCAAATCAGTGTCTCTTTCACATCAAAAATATTATTTGAAATTCATATCGATTACAATAACAAATATTCCTGGAAAGAATTTTACATTTTTTGGTATTCTGTACAGTACATGCTCTATTTTCTTATTTAAATATTTTATAAACAAATTTTATTTGTTTAATTTTTATATTAATAAGTATTAAACAAATAAAACCACTAAAAAATTTTATTTTTGTATTTATTTCATGTTGAAAATATTATTTTATTTAAATGTAATTATTACACATTAAAAAAAATACAAAAACAAAGATAACATTTCAGACATTCAAATGTCACCTTTCCACGGGGTGTCTGTCCGTTTCTCCGACGAACCTGACTCCATGCAGTGACGTCACGTCACTGAACTCCCTCAGGTACTCCCTGGCGTCAGGACTTGGTAGAAGTTTGCACTCTCTGCGTCTCACAGAGTGGGTCTCTACACTCGACATTCTGCCTCTGCACTCTGCGGAGAAGTGTCGTTTAACAAGAGGAGATCGCGTGTTAGTAGTGCCAATGACACGGCTACAGTACAATAATAATATCGCAGCATAATGGATATTGCATTTCACGTAACATATGTAAATATATTAATTTATTATTTTTATTTACCAACCCGAGTTGAAATAAATTTCATATTTTCTTCGCTATTAAACTCTCCTCTCGTCTTTTCTCCTCTTATTTTGCACCATTTTAGAAGAAAAAATATGTGAAAAAGACGAGATTATGTATTTTTTTCTCTTCTTGAACATAAAATGTTAGAAATATTGTCTTCATTTCATCCTTACTTTGAGCAAAGAGGAAATAAAATGTGTTTTAGAGGTAAAAAGATTAGGTTTAGACGTGTAAAAGATGAGTTGAAGACGTAATTTTTTAAATAGGGAAGTTATTCCATTTAACTCAGATATGACGTCACGTGACCCTCTCATTGGAGGAAAACGTTCGTGACGTCACACCAAAGTTAAGACGAGACGACTATAGGACGTTTAGGGGGGATCTATAACATTATGCTGAATTATTTTAATTATTTAAGTTGATTGCATGATGTTAGGGATGAACTTCAAAAATCAAGAATACATATTTAATATTGTTAGATTACTTTTCAGCAAAGCTATTTTTAATTCAAGTTCATTTTATTATATTTTTAATGTTGACTTATTTCATTATGTGTATTATATGAAGCTACAATAGCATCAAAATTAATTCAAAATGTAAATAATTATGAAGTTGCAAGGTGGCGGGCGGTTTACGATGTATTTGGAGTTGTTTGGTCTTGTAATGGTTTTTGTCTCGCTCTCGATGCATTTTCAAGAAAATAAAGTAAATTGGGTAAAAAGGATGTCTTAAAATCAATAAATATTCAAATACCCGCCAAAAGATTACAACAAAGAGCTCTGTGTATTTATGATAAGAAATTTAATATCAGAATATTTTACTGGCTATTTTGAAATTTCATAATAATATCACAATTTTAAGTATTTATGTATAAAAAAGAAGTTATCTTTAAATTTCTAATAAATGTTATTAGTAAATTACATAAGCGTTGCTAAAAATGACCTAATGCATTTTTTGCATTATACATAAGAGAGCGTTATGTTTGTTTTACTGTAGTGAAATGGCGTGATATACAAAAAATTGTTGTTAATTAAAGTTTGAGAGATTACAAAGTTGATATAAAAATACACGGGCGTTGTTTCTGTGTCTGCATAATATTATTTCAATAACATGTATATTTTAATGTAATTAATATTTTAAATATTTCAGTAGATAAAAAGTAATGTAGTAAAAAATTAAGTTTCATTATATTCAGGTTAATAATTTTGAACTAATTAAACTCCCCATTTCTCACAGTTAATTTTGGAAGTATTTAGTTGATTTAAAATCTACTGAAGTGAAAAATTGATAAAATAATTTGCTTTCATCAATTTTTTCGTTATAATTTTACATTCCGTGCATTTTCCAATTTGAATAAGATATAATTAATAATATTTTTTGCTGGCATAGGAGGTACTTCGGATTCAAAATTATCAAAGCAAAGTGTCTCTTAAATATTAATTTGTATATTTATATACTTGAATTGTAGCAATCCTAAAACATAATTATAAAATTGTATCAAATACACTAATTTTGATTGAAAAAAATATAATAATAATTGTTAAAATATTAAATTTAATAACAATTATTTATTACATAATAAAATATTGTATTGAGAAAACAATTTACAACCTGTTTGTTTTTTAGACATTAAAAACTGGAAAAATATGATTCCTATAATACGTGTAATTTATTTAATTGTACATATTTATCAAGTAATGTTTATAGAGTAAGTCAAAGGTCGAAGCCCACGTGTACAGTTCGAGACATAAAGAACGTTACCGATTTGTGTGACCTAATTGTACAGTACCTGTCACAATATATAGAACGACAAAATATAATTTGTATTTAAAAGTACCCCAAGTTGAAAAATTACGTCTTCAACTCATCCTTTACACGTCTTAACCTAATCTTTTTACCTCTAAAACACATCTTATTTCCTCCTCGCTAATGTTTCGACAATATTTCTGACATTTTATGCTCAAGAAGAATACGTAATCTCGTGTTTTTTCCTCTAAAATGCTGCAAAATAAGAGGACAAAAGACGAGAGGAGAGCTTAATAGTGAATAGGAGGTAAAATTTACTGAAGGCTGGCAGGTAGGCTCGAACGGAGTGATTTGTTGAAACTGAAGAGTTAATTTTTTACTAGCAAAAAACTCTTTAGCCGATTTCTTTCAAAATTATCATAGCTCCTACGCCATATTAGTGAGTATTTATCATAAATATCTCAGTTAGCTGTAAAGATTGATTATTGAGATAAATTAATTTTAATGGACCAAAAATAATGTTTTGAAAATTGATCAACAGATGGCGTGTTTTAAATTTGATATAAAATCAATCTATCTGGCTGATTTTTTTTTTGTATAATGAGATGTTAATATTCTGAAGGCACTGTGATAGTTTTCAAAGTAGTAAAACTGCAATACTTACTTAAATATTAGTACTTGAATTATTCTAATAGATGGCGTGGAAGGCTGCCTCCCCACCTTAACACTCCGAGTGCACCCAGTTGTACCTCATCCTAGTGCAAGTGAATGTTTGATGGATATCTTGACCTCGTCTCATGTCCACGCATGTTTCCCCACCTTTGTTCTAATTTCTTTGTAATAAAACAAGTGAAGCGTGTTATGATGCTTTGTTATTATTATATAATTGCATGGTATAATCAAAGAAAGTATTAATTTTATGCTATAATTATGATCACGATAAAAAGTTTTTATGACACGTTTATCGTAATGAATAATATATTTTTTTAATTAATATACGTAACTAGTCTTTTATTTTTAAATAAAAGTTTTTATTTTTTATTTATTATACTTATTGTAGTTAGTGCCTTGGTTATGTAACTGTTGCTAAATAAATATTAATTTGAATTATTTAAAAAAAAAATGCTAAAGGCAGTATTTGAATTAATTTATCTTTCTATTAATGGTTCATTTATTGTTTTCAA
This sequence comes from Siphlonurus alternatus, assembly GCA_949825025.1. NCBI lineage: Eukaryota > Metazoa > Arthropoda > Insecta > Ephemeroptera > Siphlonuridae > Siphlonurus > Siphlonurus alternatus. The sequence goes on from OX463786.1 coordinate 22,239,882, forward strand.
CAGAAATTTTATTATTTAATTTTATATATTATACATTTCACTGTCTGAAAAATCTAGCTGTTCAATGTAAAACAGAGTATCGACCTCATTTTTTTTATTGCAGAAATGGATAGAGGGTGCAAAGTTATGCTACCCTGATTTTTTTCAGATTTTTTAGAGTCCGGGAACTATTTTTAAAAAAATATTGAAAGTTCTTTTTGTGACGTCACGAGACGCCGCTTCTTAAGAAAAAGATAGGACTTGCCGCTGCGTGACGTCACAAAAAGAACTTTCAATAATTTTTTAAAAATACTTCCCGGGCTCTAAAAAATATGAAAAAAATCTTGGTAGCATGATAACTTTTCACCCTCTATCCATTTCTGCAACAAAAAAAATTGAGGTCGGTATTCCATTTGTTTATTTTTCTACTACTTAATTGATTTTCGTTTTACTCCCAAATCAAATTCAATGTTGAACAATGCATGTTCAATTTTATTTTCTCAAATTATTAATTTAAAGATGTCATTCCATGTTTTAAATCTCCAAATTTTGGTAAGTAAATAATTGGATTAAACATACGGCACCTTCACGAATCGTCAAAACAAATGAAGGCTTCAAGTCAGCTGATTTTGTGGTAATGTCCCTCCGTTATATCCAAACTTATGTAAAAACCCTCGAAATTGCTTTTTTATCTTATATATTTATTTTTTAATCAAACCCTATTGGGTACTTCTATTTACTAATTACATACTACTTAGAAACCCAAACCTTCCGAAACCCTAACTTGAGCGTTTCGCGGGATCTTCCGGAATGGGAGCGGCCACGGCCTTGCAAATCCGTCCCGGCATTTGCCTGCGGCTGAGGGAAACGTGGAAACCTCAGCCAGGATGGACGCTACAGCTTTTGTCAATGAACCGGAAGTGCAATGGTTCAAAGCCAGGCGAACCACATAGTGGAAAAGCGCAACAATTTATCCCTGGGTGGGAAACGTAGTTTTTGTTGAAAATGGTCACCCATCCAACTACTAACCACGCTCAGCGTTACTTGACTTCGGTGATCTGACGAGACCCGGTCAAGCGCACTGCGCCACACCTCCCACTTGCTTTTTTAGCATTAAATAAATTCTTTAGAGAAAAATAAGTTCCCTAAATGGGGGGTAGGAGATGTTTAAAATTAATAGCTTCCAATATAGTTACTGAGAAAAAAGTCAATTTTTTTAACATGGAGGCTTATGTAGAAAATTTTCCCGCTGGGGAACAATCGAAGCCTTTATTGACAATGGAGCTAAAGATTTAGCCAATAATAGTCAAGTAAAAATCATTTAAATAACTCGGAAGTGGAGATAATAAATTTACTTATTCCGACGGTTTCCTGATATGGAGGGTAATGTAATAATAATCCTTGCAACAACCTAAGGTCAACCGGACTGCATTCGTGACCTCAGCGTGACCTTCAATGACCGCGGCGCTGCAATTAAGTGCAACTTTCATTTTCAGTATATGCACCGCCGTAAATACCAAGTATTATATTCGTCATTAGAGTTACTTTGGCTTTTAAAATTCTAAATTTTAATTTGTTAATAGACCCAAGTTGAAATAAATTTCATATTTTAAACTCCTCTCGTCTTTTCTTCTCTTATTTTGAACCATTTTAGAGGAAAAAAGAGGTGAAAAAGACGAGTTTACGTATTTTTTTCCTTGTGAAAACAAAATGTCAGAAATATTGTCTTTATTTCATCCTCACTTTAAGCGAGGAGGAAATAAGATGTGTTTTAGAGGTAAAAAGATTAGGTTTAGACGTGTAAAGGATGAGTTGAAGACGTAATTTTTTAACTAGGGTATACTTACTGTGTAGTAAATATAATTTTACAGTTCTATTATGTTATGTAATAAATTTTTTATTAATTATATTATAATTATAATTAAATAATATCGTTGCTAATTTAATCTAATTATTTTATGAATTTAAGCATTTACAATATTTAAACCGTAGCAGCCAGATTCTCGCAACAATACTTTCATCAGTTGAGGTACAATTTACATTTTTATTAATATAATTTCTTATTTTTTTTTAAATAAAACTTATTGTGTAATAATGAAATATCGTTACATTAATTTTTAAAATATAATTATAATATTTTTATAATGGATGCACGGCTTTAATAAAATAAATTTATTAAAATCAGAATAATAATTAAAAAACAAACAATACATTTTACAGTGAAATAATTCGAAACTTTTGTCTGAACAAATTTTAATAAATAAAAGTATATCTAAGAACTCAAGCATGTATTTGAATTTTTGGATTATCATATTACAATTTTAAAAAAGAAGCAATGCATATATTTTGTATAACATTGTAATTAGTATATATTTTGTATAAGATTGTAATTAGTATATATTTTGTATAAGATTGTAATTAGTATATATTGTAATTAGTATATATTGTAATTAGTATATATGCAGCCATAATTTTCATCGGGGAGTTCTTTATATAACTCGTGCAATAAAATCATAAAAAATGCATGTAGTAGTAGTAATTGTTTATTGGGTTTAAAAATACAAAGTATAGAGAAAATATTAACAAATAAACATATACAAAACCCAATTGGTGAATGCAAAAGACGAAAGTCCATACACAAAATGCGTACATTCACCCAAAGAAAATAATATAAATCAGACAATGATATTGTAACTACTTCGTCAAAATAATAAAATGAAATGTTAAACAATTAATGAAACAACAAACACATAATTGATATATATGCAAAAGCATATCACACATCAGGCAAATGATACCTTGTAGAGTGAGGCAAGGAATTGTACGCCCTGACTACACGGGGAAAGAAGGAAGCTAGGTAAGCAGACTTTCCCATAGGTGTAGAGAGCACAATCTGGCTAACACGCAGTCCAGGTCTACGCTCCTTGACTAACACCCTTTCAGTGCTGAACACATTCAGATCATAACGACCTGACAGACACTTATCAAAAAATGACATGTCAATTTTGCACCACTGATCTTCCAAGCTTAATACGTCACACACTTGACGTACGAGGAAGAATATTTTTTTTTCCTGCCCCATGACTCGCAATAATTTTATTGTACACAACAAATCCATAAACATTATTTATGAATCAAATATGTACTACATGACTTCAATTAGCGCACTTGTAATTATAAGACGGTACTGCGTAAGTGTAGCGGTGTTTTATGTGTGGAAAAATTATTTTGAAATTTTTAATTTTTGTGACGCATTTTTCTTTGGGTTTTACTCTCAAGAAAATAAGGCATTTTTATTATAATATTTTATACGTCAGATCACGATGATTATTGCAATTTTTATTATAATTATTATATTTTATTTCAGCCACATAATGAATACATAATTATTAAGATTAAAAATGTCATATCCGCCAGTTCACCAAGTTGGAGAATTTTCTTGTTTGTATCATTTGATATATTCTGCTCTTATCAACTTACAATTTATATCTTGTAATAATTTTCATTTAAGTTTAAAAGTCACAATTCTTTAAAAAAAAATCAAATTAGTTCAATAAAATGAAGACAATAAGCTATTACTTAGCGATTTGGTTTTTGATACATTTTAATATTCAACACATTATTAATATTTTATAATAAATAATTTGCCTAATTTACTTGTTAAAACTTAAATTTTACATTTAAGTTAATTTGATAATTTGAGTCATAATTATATATTATTTAATCTACAAATAATTATATTTATGCAAATTTAAATTTTTTTTAAAATTTGATTTTTTAATAAACATTAGAAATTTATATAAAATTACAAAGTTCAACATGGCCTATTATTCTTTTTGTATTGCTTATTTATTTTGTTTGTTTCTACTATTGTCTTATCTATCTATTTTTGTAACTTTGTTTACATTAATTTTATTCTATATAATTATATGTAATATGTACACCTTTCTGTGTTTAATAAAATTATAATAACATTAAATGCGTATTAAAAACCCTGCACATGCAATTCGATAGTAAAAAGTGTAAATTATGCATTTGTTATTTCTTGTACCCACGAACGACCTTCATACTTGTGGTCATGCATGAGCCACAAAGGTCACAAATTGTTCTCAAAGTCGATTTTCAATATACTTTTATATGGAAATTAGCTTTATGGCGGTGTTTGCGAGAATATGAGAAATAATAATCGCTTCGATAAAGACACTGGAAAATCCCAACAATCACATTACGTTAATTTGTAACCTTGTTGTGCATGTAGCTACGTTTTATTTATGTATTTTTTATTTTTCATAATTTTTACAAATATTGTCTAGCAGAAATTAATATGAATAATCTCATTAGCTGGTGCAAAATTTTACAATAATTAATTTTTCTTCAAGTAATAAATTCAAAATTACATATTATTATTATAATATATAACATAAGATACTGAACTTTTAAGTATGATCAAAAAGTAATTTGTACACAAAGAATATTATAAGCAAACCAAATTAATTAAAATATAATCAATGTTACAATACATTAAACTAATTGAATTTAATTGAAACAAAACAGTTTAAACTGAAATATCCTTTTTGCATTAAGAAAAGAACATAATAACATATTGTTTTAATCAAAACAGGAATCAAACTTGAATGCAATTAATTACAAATACACTTTGAACATCAATCCTGAGGCTCTACACAATTTTGCATACAAAACTATTGTTTTGTTATTTTTGTATTTTGTTATCATATTTCTCTTTGTAGCAAATTGCTATCATGCAAACTCGAGGTTTGAAATGTATTTTGTGTTTTAAAGCTTTTTTTCAGGTTATTTTTGATATCATTTTATATGTAAATAGATTAGATTATGTTTTATTGAGGATACAAACACTACGATGGTGTTTAATGCGTATTCGTTGACGACGGATAATGTTATTCTTATGAGGCGTCGTCAACGGATACGTATTAAACACCGTCATGTGAACGTAGTGATATCGTGGGAATCTTATGCTATTAATTAAAATTATATTTTAAGGTTTTATACAATTAAATCACTCATTCTTTTTTATTTAATCACTCCTATTTTGAGTATTACCGACCGTTTTTTATATTTATTTAAATAAAAATATAATAAATATTTAATGGAACATTAAAATTTTTTAACTAAAGATTATATATAACATTCAATTTTTACATGATAAAAATTATAATTAATAAAATTTAAAAAAAATGTTATACATTTAATTTATTATAATTTATATTTAAAATATCTTGATTTCTGGTTAATAATCAAAATAATAAATCAAATCTAGAAAGATATACTAATGGAAGAAGGTACTATAAAAAACTATAATATTTAAATAACTTTTAACTAAAGTTAAAGTTATAATATAATATATTATTAAAAATTTAATTCAATACTTGTTTAAAAAAAAATTATATTTTTTTAGATTTCTAATTAATTATTTTAAAGGTAATTTTTTTTAAATAGTTTATAGTTAATAAAACTAAATTAATAAAATAAATATATTTTTATTTAAATATAAAAAAATTGTGTTCCTACAATTATCAGTGCTCCTGGTTCATGGTTTTTCTCCATAGCAATATTAAAATTGTAGCATGAGAAAAAAATCAAATAATAGTGATGGAGAAACATATTTGAGAGGTATTATTTAATATTTAAAATATCTGTAATACCATGTAACGCCTCTATATTATATTCTGCGTGATGGCGCCTAAAACCTTTTCCGCTTTCGCATTGTTTATTTACTATGTTGATCTTATTGTTATAAAAATAATGTTAATAAGTATAATACATTTAAGATTGCTTAACTATTATATTATTAATATGTATTATTAAATATCATAAACAATAAATTTAATATTAGACCATATCTCTGCCTACAGTTATAATTAGAGATAATATTGCGTTATGAAGTAAAAATCATCAACTGTTTTTCTCGTGATTTCCAAGTGTTTGAAATGGAAGGGAAAATTCCTGTATTGTTTTTCTGCTTCTCGACAGTCAAAACATGACTAGTGGTGTTATTGTCTGATTCTCCAAACTGGGAATACATACAAAATTATTTGTAATAGAAGTTCTAGAGGCTATTGTTTTGAAATACACTAGTGTTAAAAATTAATTTTTGGAAACATTAAAACTCCCATAACACGTAGAATAAGACGATGGGAAAAAAAATCAGCTGATTTGAAGCCTGTGGTGTTTCAAAAATATGTGACGTCATAGTCATGCAAAATCTCTTTTTATGCTTTCACAAAATATGCATGACTATGACGTCACAGAATCAGCATGATTATTTATGAGTTCTGGAGGGATAAAATAATTGAAAAATCTTGAGGCTCTTTATTCAAATATAAAAAAAATTCAATGCTGTCCACTATTTATCGGTCATTGACTCCAGACTAAAAAAAAAGATATCTTACAACTTCAGTGTCACGATGACATTCGTGATGCGAGAAGGTGGCGGACATGACCTTAGAGTAGTTGACCTTGAAACAAAAGACGATCGCCGAGCGAAACTGGTTCAGAACTTCCGGCGATCACCACTTTCACTTGTGCTGAGAGACATTACTGTTCTTTTTATTGAGAAATGAGAAAATGAGTTAAAAAATAAAAAGAAAGTAATTTATTTCTTTTAATGTAATCATATATTAGACAAATTATAATAATAATTTTTTATTTTCTTATAATATATAATATTTTAAACAATAAAAATTATATTTAATATTTAAAAGTTTTAAATTGACGAAACATCACATGTAGCTAAGCAAGCAATGACATCAAATAATAATCGTGTAAAACCGTTGGGTAAAGTATAGACCCCAGATTTTTAGATAAAGTAAGAATTCTTTGAGTTGCTACTGAATTAACGTTATCAACTGGCAACTATAACAAATGATAATTAAACTTAAAACTCCCCAGTAAACAAAATAAACATCTTTCCCTTCCAGCAAAGAAAATGACGAATTTCTCAGACTGCCAAAATAATTTAACTTTATGTCAGATAGCTAAAATACACAAAAATCGTCTGTCGTCCGCAATAATGAGCTATCTGCTCTTTTAGGTGAGTGCAATTATGAGCTTTATTTTATACTGATTTAGAGCTCATAATTACGTTCACCAAAAAAAAAAAGCAGACAGCTCATTATTGCAACGAAATCTTGGTAGGCAGACAGCTCATTCTTGCGGACGAGGTGCAAAATGTCAATATCTGATTGAAACTATTAACGTAGTGGCCGAGTTGAAATAATTTCATTTTCTCTTTTACGACTCTCCTAGTATTTTTTCGTCCTATTTTGAACCATTTCTGAGAAAACAGGGAGATAAAGATGATATTACGTATCTTCTTTCCTTATCATTCAGCATAAAATTTTAGAAAAATTGTTTCCATTTCATCTTCACTTTGAGCGAAGAGGAAGTAAGATGTTTTTTTAGTTAAAAAGATTAGAATTAGAAGTGAAAAGGATGAGTTGAAGATGTAATTTTTTAACTAGGGAATATTGATAAGTTTATTATTGTTATATTTTTTGCAACACAATAATACACAAGATCATGACAAAAATGAAATACTTCAAAAAATAAAACATCTGCCAAACGGAGTAGCAATAAATTCAGTAACAATGTCATACTCAAAATAATGTTATGAATTTTAATTCACAATTTAAATAAACATGTTAAGAAAAAGGTGAATAGTTCATATACGTTTCTGCAATATGAATTGTGTAATATTATGTAATAACTTTTTTCAATGCTGTTTATAAATTAGGTTTATGTCCAACATAAAATGATTACGTTTTATTACTTTTAAAGCATTACATCAAAATCTTTTGATGACAAAAAATTGTTTCTTCAATTTATTATTATTCTCTACTTTCAAAGGCAAATTGTTCAATAATAATCTTATCATAAGATTTACGAAGGTTAAAATTCTTATCCTTCAAACCATGTATAGTGATTACTTATGTAAAAAGTTGATACACATTTATTAAATGTAATTATTCACTTACATGCAATTTAAAATAAGAAAATTATTCTTAATTAACTCTGAATTACATTTGTTATAAAAGACATGGACAATTATTATATTTTATCTAATTTTATAGTGCTGCAAATTGTTCAATAAATTTTAATTTTTTTACTTACATTTCATGAAATTATATTTTATTTTGAATTTTAAATTTTAAACAAAATTTTAATTTAGTTATACGTTATATTCAATTCAAACTATATATATTATATAAATGAAGTATATAGTAATTCGACACCATTTTTTTTCTGAAAATTTAACGCAATTAATCATAAAATCTCTTCGATGCGGAACGTTTTTCTGACTTCAACTAATAAATTTAACTCTAAAGTAATGTTAAAATGGTCAGGTAACACATAACACACCCAATGTTAACAAAGTACCACACATGAAAATTATGAAAAAAGACAAAATGTTTTCCTCTACATCCCCTATCAGTAGCTAAAATATCAGGTATACAAATTCAAGCTATTGATTTTTATTTATTTTTTAAATTTAACATGGGAGTTTGATTTCTCTATGTTAAATTAGTAAACTTTAAAAATTAATAAACCGAAAACTAGCTCATATTTGTATAACTGATATTTGAGATAATGATGATAAGGTATATAGAGGAGAACATTTTAAGATTTTTCATAATTTTCATGTGTGTGATTTTTTTAACATTGGGCGACGTGTTAAATCAATATATACTATACACAAAACATGAAGTGTTATTAAAGAATGTAAAGGTTAATTATATCAAGGTGCAGTAAATAGAAAAATCTGCCGTCAGTTCAGTGATCAAGACTGCGAACGATTTAAATGCATGCTAGGCTACACCATTGAAGGTGCAATGCAATGTGAGTCTGTTAGCCTTGCACTACCTAGTCTATAAAAGCAAGTGCAGAGGTTAGGACGAGCTTTAGTTGCACGTATACATCTCTAGTGCATAGATCTGTGTGAATAGTGAGTGTATATGTCCTTGTTAAATTGAAATAGCCACTAATTTTTAACATTTTAACGGTAAGATTATTAATTTATTAACGTATTTCAATTGATAGTGTCATTACAGATATATCTGATAATATAAATGTTTTATAATTAATTGATTTGTTGATTTATGATAATTTTATTAATAATAATTTTTAATGTTTTGAAGGTAAGAATATTTTTTTTATAATATTAGAGATATTATTATTACAAACAAATCTGATAGTATAAATGTTTTATAATTAATTGATATTATGAGATTTTACATGTAATACATTATGTTAAACAAGTGAAAGTTAATAGCAGTGCACTTTTTATTGATACATCTCAGCAATTATTAATACTTGAATGATTAACATCGTTTCAATTAAAATCACGCTGAATTGATGAAATTGTTAATATTACTTGATTCCGTATCAGTTTAATTTTGTCACTGTTAACCGTTGTTGTCAATTTTAAATTTTACTAAAGTTTTAATTAACGATCGAATTTGAGAGGAACAAACTACACGCTATAATTAGGCCGCTAGCAATTACAATTCACCAGTGTATATTAGTAAATAATATTTAACATTTTTTATATTTATTATAATCGTAGAAAAAATTAAATCATTTATTAGAAATAGAGCAATAATTTTAATTAATTTCATGCATTATTTGTTTTAAATTTTTTAAATATTTTTTTTATAGCAATTTTTGTTTTATTATTTATATTATTTTGGTGGAATGTATATTGTGTTACCTTAAAGTATATACCTTATAAATATATGTAAAACACGTGAGGTTCATAATTTTCTGAAAGCAAAATTTTAATATAGCTATAATATGCTTATTATTTTATAATTTAAACAATTTTACAAAATCGACAATAACAATTCTACGAAAAGTGCTCAGAAACAATTTCCAAGGTTAAATGGAGAAAGTTGTTGTCAATTCTAAGTAAGGGTTATATTTAAAATAGCGGGGGCTGCGTGGGAATATAAAAATTATGAACGTGTCACAACATAAGTGTAAATATATCGTTATTATATAGCGTACCATTGTTGTGCATCAGTGGAACATTGTTGTTTTACTTAAAATAAATGCTGACAACTTTTAACACGATTTTGCTGATCTTTTAATCGTTGAAAGTAACAGTAAAGTGATAATTAATGTTATCAGTTCAAAAATTACGTCTTCAGCTTATCAGCATTTACACGTCTAAATCTAATCTATCTTATTTCCTCTTCACTCAAAGTGAAGATGAAATGGAGACAACATTTCTAACATTGTATGATCAAGAAGAAGAAAATAGACGTAATTTCGTTTTTTTTCCTCCTTTTTTCCTCTAAAATGGTGCAAAATTAGAGGAGAAAAGACGAAATTGCGAAGAAAATATGAAATTTATTTTAACTCGGGTACTTTATCTTAATTTTCATTAACAATTCATCAATCAAAGCTCTTTTTATAATTATATTTTGATTAAAAATTATTCTATATATTATGTTTATATTATTTTATAGACAGACCAATCAAATTGAATTATTGCAATGTTAAGTTTGGAGTTTCTCTATTTCAGGTGGCAAAAAAGATAAAAATGAGGAAAATAAACGTGATATCGTGGTTTCTTCTATGCAGTATATCAACTATATGTAAGTACTCTACGTTATTATACACATTTTCTTTTTAATCAATAAATTAGAAGGAAATCTGCATAATAAAAGTGTTGAAGATATTGTTGCAAAATAAATAGAGTAGTTCTGTTAAACAATTTGATAAAAAATTGCTTTTTGAAATGTCATTAAGGTATTATAACTTCAACAAATTTTACCATCAAGAGAAAAGAATTTCAATTTAATTTTTTAAAGAATATCGATGGAGTTCACTACAAAAGAGACTTGTAATATTTTACTTTTAAAAAAATTTACATTTATTTCGTTTTATCTTACCCTTAAAGTAAAGATAATACAAATCAGCTGTTCAACGTAGTCCCCTTTGATTAACATGTAAACCTTAATTAGCAAATTGACAAAAATTCTGAAATTTTAATTTTGAGACAAAAAAAGAAGCCACAGAAAAAATTTCAAAACAATTATTCGAGACGATTTTTTTTAATTGATTTATTTAATTTTTAGCTTTAATTCCCATGCATGGATAGACAAACTAATAACTTAATTAAAAAAAAATCAGCTCTTTAAATTGTTTTTAAACTTTTTCTAAGGCTTTTAGGCACTAATATCTGCCTCTCAAAAAAAGTTCAGAATTTTTGTGAATTTGCTAGGGTTTACATGTTAATCAAATGGGACTAAAAAATCAGCTGATCGGTGTTATCTCCACCTTAACGTTACTCCTCTCAGGCGACTCGGCGACTCGTTTCCCGAACTCCAGCGTGTCGACGTCTCCCTTGCCAGTGCTGCCCTCACAGAATGGACGGCTGTTACGTGAACTATTCTCTATGCAGCCGCCAATCGCCCCCGTGGACAGTCGTAACGTGCAATGTCGTAAGGACAGCAGGGAGTTCGTGGGAGCGCTACAGAGACTCGAGATATGGGCGCTTAAGAGTGAGTTCAACAATTACCAACTCATCCTTTACACGTCTATTTTTTTAACTCTAAAACACATCTTATTTCCTCTACACTCAAAGTGAGGATGAAATATGGACAACATACATGAAAAAATTTTATTACAGAAATGAATAGAGGGTACCAAATTATGCTACTCTGAATTTTTTCAGATTTTTTTGAGACCCGGAACTATTTTTAAATAATATTTGAAAGTTCTGCGATTTATGTTGGCACTCCTGAATCCTTAATAAAAAGGATAGAGGCTGGACGCCTATTGACGCCTCCAGGGGGCGTGGCAGCACTTTCAATAATGGAGGCTTCAAGTCAGCTGATTTTTCGGTGATCCCACCCGCTATACCAAACACCAACCCTATGTAAAAAAAAACGTGAATTCGTTTTTTCACCAAGAATAAGGTTTTTCAGGGATAATTCCTTTATGGAACTTTGGTCCAAACTGAAAAATACAGTAGATATATACAGTATAACAGATCTTAGTTTACGTGTGGATTTGATTACGCGCGACGGCCATCTTGGAATTCATAACATGGCTAAGATAGGGGGCGCCAGTCGGTCTAGACGTATAGTCTACCCTATCTCTACGGTCTGGTTGAACCTGGTAAGGTGCCTGGTAACAAACTTGGCCATCTGCTGGTACAATTTAACATTATATCCGTACCAGCCTGGCTGGTAAGAAATGGTCACTCTGCATAGCCTGGCTGGTAAGATTTTACCTGGTGTGCTGGTATGGGATACCAGGTCTTACCTGGCAAGCTTAGATCAAAATTTCCCTCCCCCTCCTCCTGCCTTAAAATATGCTGTTTGCTAGTTTTTTTTAGTATCAAAAATCTTTTTTTAATTTTCTATATACGAAAAAGTACAGAAAAATAAATTTAAATTTTTTATTTGGTACTTAAATGATACACTCAAAACTTGTTTTGACTTATGCAGTGCTGACATCTGAGAGGTGGGGACGGGGTGGGGATATGCGGGTAAAATGGCGGCCACAGAAATCATATTTAGAAATAAATTTAAGGAATGGAAGGAAACTTTTTAAAGGGACTCTTCTTGCATCTCTTCCATCCATAATACTGTAGTCTGGGATCTTTCAGTGGCTCACAGTATGCCAATTCCTGCAGGGCACAGTACATTAAACATTAAAACTTTGATTCAAAATGTTGTGGCATAATCTCGATTCTGATCATTCAATTCGATCTTTGAAATAAATAAAAAAAACATGAAGGTATGCTTTTATTAAATATTTGATTTTAATTTGAATGATGAGAAACATAAAATATTCAAAATAAAAATATGTACTTACCATGCAAGGAAAATAATGAAGAGCAAGAAGAACAAACTGCTGGCATTGTGTCTGCAATGATCTGCAGTTGACTTATGGTTTTTCCTTGATTATGGGTTTCTGTGAGCACAAAAGTAAATCATTAATGCCTACACCTAAGCAGTATGATTTATTTATTACTGTTAAGATGTTTTTTTACCTCCAAAGTCACTTTATAACACAATTTTAACAGTAAAACAGGTCATTTTCACGGTTGTTGACATCTTCAATCACTTCCATATGTTTTGCTATGATGCTTCACTTTTTCACCACCAGGTGTCAGTGACTAATAAAAACGACTGAAAATTTGTATTAATTTTTAAATAAATTAATAATTAAAATAAATCAATTCATTCCATAATTAATGTGCAAAAAAATTGTTTTTTTTTTTTTTTGTTTTTTTTTTTTTTAGTATTTTGGTAAATTCTCATCAACAGTCGATCCACACAGTATAAAAATTAAATTGTATAATTAATCTATATTTACAGTGTATATCAATAAATTATTTAAATAATTTATGTATAAATTATAAATATAATATAAAATATTATTATATTATAATTAATATGTTAAATTAATAATATTTAAAAAATAATAACAAATTAGTATATATAGTTACAAGATCTTCTGGTAAATCATACCAGGCAATACCAGACAGTGGCTGGTATTGCCTGGTATGCCCTGGTTCGGCTTATCAGCATTTCATGATGGCTGGTAAGAACAGGTACGGCTTACCAGCACTGCTGGTTTAGTGCTTGTAAGAGTCTACCAGCCACCTTACCAGGTTCAACCAGACCGTAGAGATAGGGTAGCCATGTCAGGCGTAAACTTAGATTTGTTTTACTGTAATTCAAGTTTTATATTTTTTACTTGATTTATAACCGAGAAAAGTTAAAAAAACACTTTTTGCTTCATTTTCAAGTGCAAGATGGACCTTAGCGACAAACAGTTGCGCAGCGAAAGCGCATCACTTGAAGCCTCCATTATAAAAAAATCGTTCGAGGACTCAAATTTTTTTAAAAAAATCACAGTTATAGCATAACTTAGTACCCTCTATTCATTTATTCTGCAATAAAATTTTTCATGTTTTTGTTGTCCATTACGTCGTCTTCCACTCATCCTTTACACACACATCTAAACCTAATCTTTTTAACTCTAAAACACATCTTATTTCCTCTTCGCTCAAAGTGAGGATGAAATGAAGACAATATGGGGGGCATTCACAATTAAAGCACTTTAACCCCCACTTTGGCCTCAATTTTTATCCCTGGTGCTAAACATGGTGCTAAACTAGGAGCTTAACATGGTTAGCCCCTGGTTTAGCACCATGTTTAGTACCAAGAATAAAATTGAGGCTAAAGTAGGGGTTAAAGTGCTTTGTGAATGCCCCCCTTTATTATTATATTTCTTACATTTCATAGTCAAAAGACGTAACCTTTTGGCTGTTATAATTAAAGGTTGGTTGGTGTTGGTTGGTATTTTTGGGCAATTGACACATTTTGTTCATGTATGCCAACAGCATGGCCATTTATTGGCCTCAAATTTTCTTGCTATATTTTTTGTAACTGTGTTTTGTGATTATTTCTTCGTTATAATTAACCCTCCCACAGTGCACGACTCGACCGGCAAGGTGGCCGCTGGTCTTCTGAACGGTAACGTGAATCAGCTGGGAGACTTCCAACAATGCCTCAGTGTTGGCGAGGATGGAGTTAAGATGGACGCCAAGTACTGCATGGCGCGGGCTTACCTGGAACCAGTGGCGCCATCTGGACTCGACAACGTGCTGGATCTGATGCACTCGCACCGAGTAGTGCAGAGCACCGCACATGACGTGAGTTCCCTTAGTTCTAACAAGATAATGTTAAACCAGAGATTTTACATTGTAGAGATATAGAACGCTTATGGACAAAATTCTGTTCAAACATCGCAGATCTTGAAGTTAGTGTGAGTACGAAAAAGTGTGTTTTATTACAAAGTTTCAGCGCAGGGGCGTTCAGATGGCGTTGCAGCTGCAAGTTATAAGCATTTGGGGGTGTGCCGGTCGCCATCTGGACGCCCAAATAATAAGTTCTCATTTTCACTTCATCTTACAGCTTTTCTTTGGTTTATACGTTAAATGCTAAGAAAAATATTTAACATGGGCGTTCGATCTCTTTACAATAAGCTCTTTGGTTGATGAACCTCCCTTTACTTTGTAGTACTTCGTGCAGCTTGGGTTCTGTTTTTTTCACTTGAGCTAATTTTGTTGTCAATAATGTTTTTATATGTATGATGTTTTGCTTAAAATGCATTTATTATTAAATAAAATTTTGATAATATCGAATAATACATAAATATTTCATATGTATTATCATAAATAAAAAAATGGAACGAAAACGATTTTGTTTGCTTGAAAATGCAGCTTTAGAGGACTTATTGATATATGTAAATTTTGAATTATTTAAAAAAAGTCACAAATTTTAAGCATGAATGAAAAAAACATTCAAGTTTCTAAAAATAATAAATAAAACGTTTAAAAACAAAAATATATATGTAATAGTAATAAAAATCAATTGGGGGACATTCACGAAGCTCTTTAATCCACACTTTAGCCTCAATTTTTATCCCTGGTGCTAAACCAGGAGCTTAACATGGTTAGTCCCTATGGTTAGCCCCTGGTTTAGCACCAGGGATAAAAATTGAGGCTTAAAGGCATACAGGCCTCAAATTACAAATTAGACAGTCACCAAGTGGGTTTAGAGTAAATAATCAACATTCGCATCATTTTTTTCCACGCGTGATGCATCCGTGCGAAGTCGCAGTTCAAAGTAAGAAATTTAGTCCTTGATGACGTCATGAAGTCCTTGATGACGTCACAACTCAATGCTAATCGGTGCTAGCTGTGAGTTGTGACGTCAGCAAGGACTTTCTTTGTAGCGCGACTTCGCACAGTCGCACCGCGCGCATGTAAAAATAATACGAATGTTTATTATAAACTCGAGCAACACTTAATGTCTGTCTAATTTGTAATTTGAGGCATGTATCCCTTTAAGTGGGGGTTAAAGTGCTTCGTGAATGTCCCCCAAAACATTTTATCTAAAATCATTCACCTTATTTTATTTCTTAATTTTCACAATCGATATTTTATTTAAAAAGCAATACGCACATTGAACGACACACTTTCTCTCCTAACACCCCACGTCGAAACTACGTTCTCGTTACAGGGCGTCCGGTTCTTCCCCTCGTTCTCGTCCATCTCGTGGGCCTTCTGCATCCCCGCCTCGTGCTCGAGCTCGGACCTGGAGCGATCGCTGCGCCATCTGGCCAGGAAGTACAACTCCACGTCAGAAGGACTCAGGGTGCACGTGCAGGTTGACGAGGATGCTTGTGTGGTCAGGAGGACCAAGCCGATCAGACTGGGGACCGTCTTCACGGGGTGAGATCAATGGTTGTCAGTACCCTAGTGGAACATTGTCACCCTTAACTCATCATTAATTAAAGTTAAGGAGGTAACACGCCCAATGTTAAAAAATTCACACGCATGAAAATTATGAAACGTGTACCTTAAAAATGTTCTCCTCTACATCCCCTATCAGTAGCTAAAATATCAGGTATACAAATTCAATCTAGTTTTTGAGTTATTAATTTTTAAAGTTGACTATTTATCATGGAAAAGTGGAACTTCCTTGTTAAATTAGTCAATTTTAAAAATTCATAACTAAAAAATTAGCACAAATTTGTACACCTGATATTTTAGCTACTGATAGGGGATGTAGAGGAGAACATTTTAAGATATGTCTCATAATTTTCATTTGTGGGATTTTTTTTAACATTGGAGGCGTTACCTTATCCTTAATCTTTTTACCTTTAAAACAGATATTATTGCTTCCTAGCTCTAAGCGAGGATGAAATGAAGCCAATATTTGCTTATATTTCTAACATTTCATGCCTAAGAAGAGAAAAAAATAAGTAATCTAGTCTTTTTTTCCTCTAAAATGGTTCCAAATAGGAGGAAATTGGACGAGAAGAGAGCTTAATAGCGAATAAAAGATGAAATTTTAACTCGGGTACGGTTTGTCATTTCAAGAAAGTTGACATGAGGAGATCACACAACTAAACCGAGTTCAAGTGAGAAAGGAAACAACGAACGGGAGATAAAATTTTAACCTTTTCACATCAGAGGTCAAATGTCAACGGTCTTATCAGTGCCACGCGTTTGAGAGGACGACCGAGTCACGTCTTGTATTTTATTCTGTGACTTGTCAATTAATCAACATTAATTAAATATTTGTTTCTCTCGGGTGACGTCAGTTGCCTTCATGTTTCTCTCTAACTTTTGGTAACTTTAAATAATCTTATGATAAATTTATATCTTGTTTTTATGGTGGAGATAATTAAAATGTCTATCAGCTGTTTTTTTAGTCCCCTTTGATTAACATGTAAATCTTAGCATATTCACAAAAATTCTGATATTTTTTTTTTTTTTGTTTTCTTTGAGAGACAGACATTAGTGCCTAAAAGCCATGGAAAAAATTCAGAACGAGCAGATTTTTTAAACTAATTTATTTAATCTAATATCTGCCTCTCAAAAAATTCAAAAATTCTAAATTTTTGTGAAGTTGCTAAGGTTAACATGTTAATCAAATGGAGATAAAAAAAAAACAATTGATCTAATTAATTAATCTCTACCTTAAGATCAACTTAATGGAGTATCAACCTCAAGTTTTTTTATTGCAGAAATGGATAGAGGGTGCAAAGTTATGCTACCCTGATTTTTTTTTCAGATTTTTTAGAGCCTGGGAACTATTTTTAAAAAATTATTGAAAGTTCTTTTTGTGACGTCACGAGACGCCGCTCCTTAAGGCTTAACCTGAGAAATTTGGACAAAAAATTCGCTACAACAGATTTTCTTCAAATTAATTTGGTGGACTCACAACAATCGTCAAATTAGCTCTGAATTTTTTCGGAATTTTTTAACCGTTGGTTTAATTATAATTTATTTATTTAAATGAGAATTTTGTATCCTTCCAATGTTAAATTTGTTAATTAGCATTGCAAAAAAACTATACAACAGATTCTTTTACTTTTTTTTTTAATAAAACCTAATTTTTTAGACTATTTTTCAGAATTGTTTTCATATATTTTGAACCGTGGCGATGATCGTTTCCTATATGTGATGAGAAATGTGGCAACGTTCTCAAAGACTGTTGTCACCACCCTCTCCTAAAAATTTATGCGCATTCCAATGCAAACAGTGTTGCCACTATAGCCACGCCTCTTGACCTTGACAGACAAATTCTCAGGTTATACCTTAAGAAAAAGATAGGACTTGTCGCCACGTGACGTCACAAAAAGGACTTTCAATAATT
This sequence comes from Siphlonurus alternatus, assembly GCA_949825025.1. Taxonomy (NCBI): domain Eukaryota; kingdom Metazoa; phylum Arthropoda; class Insecta; order Ephemeroptera; family Siphlonuridae; genus Siphlonurus; species Siphlonurus alternatus. Next base: position 22,258,091 of record OX463786.1, read on the forward strand.
TTTCAAAAATACTTTCCAGGTTCTAAAAAATCTGAAAAAAATCAGGGGAGCATAACTTTGCACGCTCTATCCATTTCTGCAATAAAAAAAAATTGAGGTCGATACTCCATTCCATCGTTGTAAAGCTAAGGTATAAATCTGTCTGCAGAGGACTGATCCTGGTGGTGCTCGCGATGGCCGCCCTGGGCACGATGTATGACGTCAGACAAGCCCGGACCAAGGAGGACGCGAACGGCAAACCAGTGGCGGCGGAGATACCCGGTATATAGTGTACATCCTAGTTGAAAATTTTCATCCTTTACAAGTCCAAACGTAATCTTTTTTACATCTAAAACACATCTTATTTCCTCTTTGCTCAGTGAAGATGAAATGAAGACAATATTGTTAATATTTTGTGTTCAAGAAGTAGGAAAAAATAAATAATCTCGTCTTTTCCCCTCTAAAATGATGCAAATAGAACAAAATAGAAAAATACGAGATGAGCTTAAAAGCAAATAAATAAATAAATAAATAAATAAATAAATAAATAAATAAATAAATAAATTAATTAATTAATTAATTAATTAATTAATTAATTAATTAATTAATTAATTAATTAATTAATAAATAAATAAATAAATAAATAAATAAATAAATAAAAAAAAAATAAAAAAATAAATAAATAAATAAATAAATAAATAAATAAATAAATAAATAAATAAATAAATAAATAAATAAATAAATAAATAAATAAATAAATAAATAAATAAATAAATAAATAAATAAATAAATAAATAAATAAATAAATAAAAAATAAATTAAAAAATAAATAAAAATCAATTTAATTCGGGTAGTATAATATTAAAAAAAATGTAAGTTATTTTATTTTTATTCGGTATAAATTCATTGGTCAACTTTTTTATTAATTGGCTTTAAAAATTATTACTTTATGTATTGAATAACTAAAATACTGGTTTAACATTATATTGTTCTAATTACATCTTATTTTGCACCATTTTAGAGGAAAAAAAACGAGATTATGTCTGTTTTCCTCTTCTTGAGCATAAAATGTTAGAAATGTTGTCTTCATTTCATCCTCATTTTGAGCGAAGAGAAAATAAGATGTATTTTGCGGTAAAAAGATTAGGTTTAGACGTGTAAAGGATGAGTTTAAGACTAGGTAAGCACAACCCGCTGATCACTACAGTCAACTTAATATAATATTTACTCCGAAAGTAGCCGGAAGTATCAAGTTTGTTGTTATTTTGTTTGTAATTCAGTTTTGAGAATCTGTAGAAGTTTTTTTGAGTGGAAATATTGACCCATATGTGTGAAATGCACAATTTGCATGACATTATTTTACTGCAGAAACGGATGAAGGGTGCAAAGTTATGCTACTCTGAATTTTTTTAGAGCCCGGGAACTATTTTTCAGAAATTATTGAAAGTCAATTTTATGACGCCACGAGGAGTCTGTCCTTAAGGAAAGAATTGGCGCTAAACGCCCGTGACGTCATGTCATAAAATTGACTTTCAATAATTTTTAAAAAAAAAAAATAGTTCCTGCTCTCAAAAAAATCTGAAAAAATTCAGAGTAGCATAATTTGGTATCCCCTCTATCCATTTCTATAATAAAAAAAATGTCATGCAAATTGTCCATTTTAACGCTGAAATACGAATATAAAGACCGGAAATCTTATCCTTCCGGCTACTTCCGGAAGGAATCTCATACAAATTTGACTGTATGTCTACAGGAGTCTGCACGCGGGTGGTGCTCGCCTTCTCTCTGCGACGCAACTCTCGCGACCTCCTCTGTACGGACGCGGCACACGATGATATTTCTTGTCTTCACGGCATCAGGGCTACCTTCTCGCTGGTCATCTACCTCATCCACCGAGGGGTGTTCGGACTGTTCATCCCCTTCACCAACCGTACTGAGCTAGCAGAGGTAGGGGTTGTTTAGACTGAAAATTATTACAAATTAATGTAGTATTTTAATTTAGTTGTAGTTTATTTTAAATAATTTGATAAATCAGACCGAAATGCTTTGAATTATCAAATATAATAATTTTTTTATCAAAGATAAGTTAATAAAATAAACTATTATTGATACGGTGTATGAATTAGGGATTTTGTTATTACCACTACTCATTACTAACGGTGTATTTGATTCGCATATTGGTTGAAATAAATCAAAAGGTCTGTTCGTAAATACACAAGGAACCTTATGTTCCATGTACAGAAGGTTCATCACAAAAAATCCATTCTTTCTGATTGTGTATTTACGAACAGACCTAATGTAATTATACTTAACAATGTGACTCGTATATACCAATTGTGAACACTCTTCATAAGGCTTTAATGACAAATTATATGTACTGCTATATTATTATAATCGAAATGATTTTGCATTTTATAAAGATATACATTATTCTGTGAAAATATTTTAAATATATTGAACTAAAATCTTGTTTGCAAATCTCAAAATTTTTATATTGAAAAATCATGCATGATTATTCCATACAATTTTTTTCTTTTTTTTTTTAATCAAACCCTAACTGGGTACTTCTAATATATAATATGAATATTTTTATTTTGCTCAAATACCAATTTAATTTAAAATGTTAGAGGCTTGCAGTTCATTCATGTAACAT